>JAZHEH010000982.1:0-381672 GCA_036589455.1 Ateles fusciceps | reverse complement strand
TGACCTCTGTGTAATCAATTTTCAATTACTTGGGCCACTCACTGCTAGCCCAGCGATCACTTGGGTAATCCAAAATGACACATAAGTTAACCATGGTTTACATTGAGCTTTGTGATGTGTGTTTATACTGACATTCCAATGCATCTGGGTCTAATCTGAGAATTCACAACACTTCAACTGAAACGAGAATGCCACCCTGAAGGTCTGATGCAGGAAGAGCTGGAAAGCTGACCAGCCTTACGGAATGGATAGCATCATATATTGTTATACAGCCCCTCAAACAGGGTATGTTAATTTCAATAAGTTTGTTTATTCACACATTTCCGGGGGCCCCAGCCACAGTTAGGAGGAGGATGGGGGGAAGGGGAAACAAAACCTTTTATAGAATATACATATCTTCTTTCCCCTCCCTCCTCCTTCTCCCTTCCTCTCATTCATTTTTTCCTTCCTTTCTTTCCTTTTTTTTTTTTATAGAAACATGAACATCTGCTTTGTCTTTCATATAAATAAATATGTAGCTGAGACATTGACCTGTAGAACTGGCTGTCAGGAGGCCAAACAATAAACAGAAGACATGCTAGATCTCAGAAATCTAGAGGGGGGGAGGAGAAAGACCAGTGAGCAGTAATTTAAAAAGGGCCAAAAAGTCTGGAAGAGTATGGAGTCCATTGCACAGCTCAGTAAATACCCTGGGTCTGGAAAAGGGCTAGTCTGGGGTATAGTTGAAGGGATCTTCAACCAAATGAGAGTCTTACTTCCTGATCTGGATCCATCCGAACTCTTGGATTATGCTGGGGACCCAAAATTTGCTGGGTTTTTGTCTGAGCATCTTCAGACTTGTACTTAAGTGGCATTATTTCACTTATCTCCTGAGGACGATGCTGGTGACTGAGAAGGGGCATGGAACAGAAAATAGGGGCAAGAACAGTTGGCCTGATGCTGTAGTCCAGGAAAGAGTCTGTGCAAGGACTCAGTGGCAGCTTTAGTAGCATAAAGAATGCCAAGTGCCTTAGCTTTTGCTACAGCAATAATTAAGCATTTTAGTTTAAAAGGTTTCCCCCTTTCATCTTCTTGCCTAGTATAAACAGAGATCTTACTGATATAACAGAGTGTTTAATTAACCAAAGAAATGGTACTTAATATCAATACATGTTGAGGGGAAGACTTGCTTTTGGTAACAGTAATATGGATGATTAAGTTGTATGAATTAAAAACAATGGGTAGAGGGCAATAAGGCTATGTAGAGGGAATTAAGACTAATCAACAGGGAAAATCTATTAGCATTCATTAGTTAGACTTCTGTTTGTGATTCTTTGTTAGCCTCAGGAAACCCTTTCAAATGGCTGATCCCTGTTGAAAGTTCTCCCTGGTGCTAAGGGCCTTCTATGGATGCCAAAGGAATGAGTCATTCAAATAGAACTTCTGAAATTCAAGTACAGCACTTTCCTTTTCTCTCTCTCTCTCTCTTTTTCTTCTTGGCGGCAGGCAGCAGTGACTGTGAAGTAATAATGATAATGAGAACGGAAATAAGAGTGTAATCCTGATTAATTTGCTGATAGTTGTTCCCCATTTACCAATATTGGCTTGTTTGGTCTTGAGTGTGGCCTGGGTACCGGAACAAAGGTTATATATATTCAATGTCACTTGGCTAACCTATGATTTGTCAGACAAAGGTTAATTAAAAAAAAAAAAAAAAAACTGTTGGGTTAGCGGCAATAAATGTAATAACATTCTGTGATTTAACTCAGAAGTTCAATTTATTGGATGGAGTTTAAAAAATTCTAAATTTACATTTTTCTCTGCACTCAGGAGGTCTCATCTGCCAAACTGCATATGAGCTGGCCAATCTAAAGCTCAACAATATTCTGACTCCCATAGTGTGGGGGATAGATTGAAGGGGCATTATAAAAGACTGAGAAAGATTGGTACAAGAGTAGAAGTGTAAAAATTCTTCCAGTGAATACCAGCCCTTAGTTGCCCCATTTAGAATCTTCCATCCCCTAAGGACTATACGATTTAATTATCCTTACATCCCCTTTCCCTGGAAACAAACAAAAACAACTCCTGATTACATCAGTGAGTTGGACCCTTTTTGCCAGACCATCTCAAGTTGATAAATAAGCCGTAGGCAGTAACCTGCCCCTGAGGCTAGAAGTTAGGGAACCTTGTTCATTTTTATATCTCTAGCATGTAGCATGTTGTCCTGTACATAATAGAAATTTACTTAAATACTTAATGGATGAGATGATTCCTACTATCAAGGATGGAATTGATGTTCCAATAGGTATATTTCACCTTCATGGTAAAATGAATATAATAAAAATGAATGTATAAAATTAGCCAGAAGCAAGGACCCCAAGGGACATTCTGCTTTGCTTTGCGTTTGCCTGCCCCAGTGGCTATTATTTCCGCCTTTGCTTTTGATACACTGAGTCTGAGCAATCTTCTTTCGAGATTACCCTGGTTAATGGAAATTCTGTAGGTTGTGTTGGAACAGTAAATACCCACATTTCCAGCTTTCTCTGAATGCTCAGTCTGTGTCGACACAAGAAGCACTGCGCTGGGCGTGTGTTGAAGAGACATAGATAAAGAAGCAGCTACATTGTACCTACTTGTATCTTTTGAATTTGCCATTTCACTCAGGAATGTTGAGCTGGAAGCCACTGTCCAGGTCTTTAGAGTCAACCCCATTGTTATAATAATCAGAGCTCATATTAATTGAGGACTTACTGCTGCCAGATATTTACTATACTAACAATTCTGTGAGGTAGCTTGTCTTGTTATCTACATGTCACATAGGAGGGAATTGAGACACAGATGTTAAGTAACTTCCTCAGGGTCACACAGCTAGGAAGTAGCAGAGCTAGGATTCAAACGTACGTTTTTCAGACTTCAAAGCCTGCCCTCAGATAGGAAAGAGCTTGCCAAAGTCATTTTGCTAGAGTCTAGTTCTTCTGGCTCTAATTTGTCTGCACTTTGGTAGGCCATGCTGCTGCTTTAGCCACACAATAGGGTTCCTTCTAAGCATCAGTTTCTTATTTAGAAGTGCTAGTCTTCTCGGATGGAGTGCTCATTCCTCCAGTCAGGGATTGCATTATTTCCGTGTTGCCTCCTTCTTCAAAGGTTTGTCCAAGTTTTGCCTTCAGTAAATAATGACCTATGATCAGCTCCTGAGCTACCTCCAGGAGCTGCTTGGAGACTCATTCCTCAGTACTCCTTGTGGCTCCAGGGCTGGGAGAAACAAGTAGAATTTTGAGGAGAAAGTCACCTCACTACCTGCTTTCTGTTTTGTTCTCTGCAACACAGATTGAAGATGGAGGCAAGGCAGCTTTGTCCCCAGAAGATGAGGACTGGTGATGAGCTGGTGAATATCAATGGCACTCCATTATATGGATCCCGCCAAGAGGCCCTCATTCTCATAAAAGGCTCCTTCCGGATTCTCAAGCTGATTGTCAGGAGGTAAGGTACAGGGAGATTCTCCGTAAGGCACAGAGGCCACCGAAACTTGGTTGGTAATAAAGCTCAATAGAGTCATGTCTCTATCAATATTATAAAGGAAAGAGGTGTTTCACTTGAATAGAATTTTGCAGACAACTGAAGCAGAATAGCATAGAAGAAAGAGCCTTTGGTTCATTCAAATCCTGGCACTGCCACATAGACATATAATCTTGGATAAATTTATTTGACCTCTGCTGGAGTGTTTCCTTATTTGCTATAATGAGGACTAAATTATTCATCATATACCAAAGGGCTACCTAATCCAGTGTTTTTCAGTCTCCTTCTTTTGTAATACACTATCATTCTTGAACCACATATCAATGGAGATTTAAAGAGCCCCTACAATCAGCCATGGTAGGCACTCTGGAGGCTGTAGCAAACTCTTAGAAACCCTATACTTGAGGAGTGCACAGTCTAGCAGGAGAGAAAACATACACATGTGACTGAGTAGCAGTATATTTTTAAAGAAGGCAATAAAGACTTGTGTGTGATTGTCAAATGGATTGTTCAGACAGAAATTGCTATTAGAGAAAGATCACTGCAGAGGGGATTGATGGGGTAAGACTTCATAAAGGAAGTGAAATTGAAGCTAAACGGTGAGTATGGTTTAAAAAATAAACTATCAGAAAAAGAAGGTAGTGCAGGTAAGTGGAGTGGCATAAGCAGAAGGAAGGGAAGGACATATATGGGCACAGTCATTCTGCTACCACCAAAAGCATCTGCCTATTGGTGAGCTTTCCACATGGCTTTCTTTCATTCTGCTGCTGCATCTTTGCTTTGTATTATTGGAGCTCAGTCTTCTCCCTTTCTATTTTTTTTTCCTTTATCCTATATAGACACCTAAGTTTTTCCATCTTGCATCTTCCCACAATCTCACTTCTCCCTCTGGCTACTGCTCCATCTTTCTCCTTTTGTTCATACTCAGTCTCAAAGGGAGAGTCTATGTTCACTGTCCCCACTTCTCCACCTGCCATTTGGCTTTCCACCCTCTGCAACAAGAATTTGACCCACAGTACTCCACTGAAACTACTTTGTCAAGAACTACAAATTATCTCCTAATTTTCAAAGTCAATTGGTTATTTTTAATATTTGTCATATATGGCATTTAACATTATAGCTCTAGATTGTGCCCTCTACCTTCCTTTATGAAACTCAATACCAGAAATCTCACATAGCAACTCAAAAGCAAAAAAACACAAATAATCCAATTTAAAAATGGGCAAAGACCTGAATAGACATTTCTTAAAAGAAGACACACAAATGGCCAGTAGGCATATGAAAAAATGCTCATCATCACTAATCTTCAGGGAAGTGAAAGTAAAAAACACAATGACATATTATCTCATCCCAGTTAATATAGTTTTTATAAAAACAAACAAACAAACAAATAACAGATGCTGGTAACGATGTGGGAAAATGGGAAACCCTGGTACACTGTTGGTAGGAATGTGAAATAGTACAGTTGCCATAAAAAACAGTGTGGAAGTTTTGCAAAAAACTGAAAATTGAACCATCATATGACATAGCAGCCCCTCTGCTGGGTACATATTCAAAAGAAAGGAAATCAGCATATAAAAGAGATATCTGCACCCCCATGTTTATTGCAGCACTATTCACAATAAACAAGATATGGAATCAACCTAATTATCTATCAGTAGATGAATGGATAAGGAAAATGGGGGTATATATATAAAATGGAATACTCTTCAGCCATAAAAAGAAGGAAATCCTGTCATTTACAGCAACACAGATGGAACTGGAGGTCATTAAGTAAAGTAAGCCAGGCCCAGAAAGACAAATACTACGTGTTCTCACTCATACGTAACGCTCAAAGAGGGATCTCATGGAGATAGAGAGTAGACTGGTGGTTACTAGAAGCTGGGAAATGGGGAGGTTGTAGAGAGGTTGATTGACAGGTATTAAAATACAGTTAGAAGGAATAAGATCTAGTGTTCAATAGTTTGGTAGGGTAACTATAGTTAACAATCTATTGTATTTTTCAAAATAGCTTTTAGAAAAGAATTCTGTGTTCTCAGCATAAAGATAAATATTTGAAGTGATGGATACCCCAGTTTTCCTAATTTCATTGTTACACATTATATGTATGTATCAGAATGACACATGTACCCCCAAAAATATGTATAACTATTACATGTCAATTAAAAAACAAAACCTCTTATTTATTTATTTTTTTTGAGAATTTTTTATTTTTCTGTTGCCCAGGCTGGAGTGCCGTGGCGTGATCTCAGCACACTGCAACCTCCGCCTCCTGTGTTCAAGCAATTCGCCTGCCTCAGCCTTCTGAGTAGCTGGTATTACAGGCATGTGCCACCATGCCTGGCTAATTTTTGTATTTTTAGTAGAGACGGAGTTTTACCATGTTGGCCAGGCTGGTTGTGAACTTCTGACCTCAGGCGATCCGCCTACTTCGGCCTCCCAAAGTGCTGAGATTACAGGCATAAGGCACCACGCCTAGCCAAACCTCTTACTTTCAAGATAATCAGTTTTCTTGTTCTTTTCCTACATCTCTGTCCATTTTTAAAAACCGGGCTCCTTACTACCTGCTCTTCCTCGGGCCATTCCTTAAATGTTGGTGTTTCCTCTAGTTCCACCATTTTTAACTTAATATGCCCTGGAAAATCTCACCCAGCCCAATAGCTTCAATTATTGTCTATATCTCCTATGCTCCACACCATATAACTGACTTCCTGTTAGACATTTATACTTAATATGTGTCAGAAGTATTGGAAACACAACATGCCCAAAACCTAACACATCATCATCTTCTCCCAAGATCACTATCTGTGACCAGGACCACCATGTATGTACTCAGCCAACCAAACCAGAAACACAGAAGCCATGTTTAATTCTTCCATTGTCCTCATGTTCTATATCCCAATGGTTTATCCTAAAGAGACAATATTTAAGGGGAAAAGTTTGGACCTAGGAAGAATGAGGTTATATAGGATCTCATTGACTTCTATTACCTGCTGGTACCTAAGATTAATCCATACCTGCCCATGTACATGGATAGGAGGTGACATGTTAAGTAATGCCTTATATGATAGATACATTATCACTGATTATATCTTGGATTGGCCAAGATTTAGGTCTTAAATAAGGCTTCTTGGAGGGGTAATTTGGTGAATTCGGAAGCATTTTTGTTTTGGAGATAGATAGTCCCATGTATGCAACTTCCTAGGTTTCTTACCTGACAAATAATAATTCCTCCATAGTGGAGGAATCACAATGATTACATAAGATAACTTATATAAAAGGACTTTCACATAATGGGTTGTCAGTGAATTTCATTCCCATTTCTTTCCTTAGGGTCTAAAAGAAGCATAATTGGAATAACCAAACATTGTGAAATTGGGAGAGCATCAGAACGGTGGTGTGCTTTGCAGCCTAACCTGCAGAGAATGATGTACTAAGAAACCATTAGGGGTGGCAAAGATCTGAATAGGAAATAAAAGCCCCTGTGAGATGCTGGTTGTACGGAGACACCAGCACTTAGACGGAGTGTGGACACTAGAGTGTTTTCTGAGCCAGTCACAAGAATGAGAGGGTTCAGATGTTTCTTCATATTGTAGCAACATCTGCCACTTAGGAGTGACTATGATTATGGCCTTGGAGATAGCAAGGCCCTTTGGTTTTCATGGTGTGGCAGGTCCTATGGCTCCCTGAACCTACATTTTCTACCCTCTTAGTCTCCCCATCTCAGCCCCTATTGGGCAAGGCTTTCAGTGACATAATTTATTAGGTGATGCTGCCCTCTTGTGGAAAACTTAACCTTCACACGTGGACTACCCTGGGCACGGTACTGGAAATTAATTCCCACTGTTTAGTCCAAATTTTTCACCAAATTTATGAAACAGCTCTTAACACATAAAAGAAGTGTGATTATCCGAAAGTTTGTGAATATTCAGCCTAGTGTTTTCTACAGGTAGAAAGACTTTGGTTTGAGTAAGCAATCAACTCACAAAGATCCAACACTGGGCTTTAGGTCTGGGCTTGAGTCCTCTGGGGGATGAATATAAAGAGAAGGAACGTTAGAACATGGCCACTTCTGAAAAGCCAACCCAGTTCTTCCTGCTTTTTGCTGTCTAGATAATGGTCAGCTAAGTCAGAAATGTAGGTGTCGCCCTCAACTCCTCTCTCACCCCACCCCTCTTCCAATCCAATTAATTCCAAGTCTTGATGTCTTTAACCTGCTATAGACCATTGGTTGCCTTTGTCTTAATCCAGTCACTCATGATTTCTCACCTGGACTATTCTAAGAGCCTTCCCCCTGGCTTCTCAGCTTTCAGTCTCACCTTTTCCTAATCAGTCCATTCTCCAAATAGGTATTTGAGCATGTCACTTCTCTACTTGGAAAAAAAATCATGAATAGTGACCATACAACCATATTGATCCCAAAAGCTTCATTTTATACTGATTAATGATACAAACTGTATTGAAGATATTATATTCATGAACCTTTTTTTTTTTTGCAAAAAACATGGCATCCAAATATATAAAGAAAAAAACTGTCAGCAATACAAAAAGTGATAAAAAACATCTGTATTCTGTATGGGAGACTTTAACATAATTTAACTGACAATAAAATAGACTGAAATAAAGTACTTAGAAGATTTGAAAAACAATTCATTAATTAATACATTTTGAAAATTGTTTATAGACTGCATATACTCTTTTCAAATATTGAGAGAATATTTTTAAATGATCATATGTATGTCAGAAAAGCTTTGCAGATTATTTTTCTTTTTTCTTTTTTTGAGACAGTCTTGCTTTGTCACCCAGGCTACAGTGCAGTGGCACAATCTTGGCTCACTGCAACCACTGCCTCCCGGGTTCAAGGAATTCTTCTGCCTCAGCCTCCCAAGTAGCTGGGACTATAGGCATGTACCACCACACTCAACTAATTTTTGTATTTTTAGTAGAGACAGGGTTTCTCACCATGTTGGCCAGGCTGGTCTTGAACTCCTGACCTCAAGTGATTCACCTGCCTCGGCCTCCCAAAGTGCTAGGATTACAGGCATGAGCCACCAAGGCCAGCCTGCAAACCCTTAAGAGCAGAAATCTCTGATGATAATGTAGTGTTTACAATTAAAAAACACATTTAAAAGTCTTCAATTACTTGAATATTTTGGAACACATTTATACGTGAATATTAGCACAAAGAAACATCAGCAGACTAGCAAATGATAATAAAAATGAGATTATGACTTACCAAAACTTTGAGAATAATATTCAGAAACAAATTCATAACCTTAAATATTTTATTATTAAAAATGAAGAATGAAATTACATGACTAATAATCCAATATAATATGAAACCAAGAACTAGGTTTCTTTTCAGAGGGATGAATTAAATAGATAAGCCTTTAGCAAATTTAATCAAGAAAACAAAGATGAATTATAAATAAAATTTAAATGACAAATGGAATATAACAACAAAGGTTTTTTAAATTAAAGACGTACTACTACAATTGTACCTTAATATATTTGAAAATCTCAGGGAAATTAAAAATATCGAATAAATGATTCCTCAAGGACCTAGAAATAGAAATTCCATTTGACCCAGCAATCCCATTACTGGGTATATATCCAAAGGATTATAAATCGTTCTACTATAAGGACACATGCACACAAATGTTCATTGCAGCACAGTTTACAATAGCAAAGACCTGGAAACCAACCCAAATGCCCATCGATGATAGACTGGACAGGGAAAATGTGGCACATATACACCATGGAATATTATGCAGCCATCAAAAATGATGAGTTCGTATCCTTTGTAGGGACATGGATGAACCTGGAAACCATCATTCTCAGCAAACTGACACAAGAACAGAAAATCAAACACCGCATGTTCTCACTCATAGGCGGGTGTTGAACAATGAGAACACATGGACATAGGGAGGGGGAGCATCACACACTGGGGTCTGTCGGGGAAATAGGGGAGGGACAGCGAGGGGTGGGGAGTTGGGGAGAGATAGCATGGGGAGAAATGCCAGATATAGGTGATGGGGAGGAAGGCAGCAAATCACACTGCCATGTGTGTACCTATGCAACAATCTGGCACGTTCTTCACATGTACCCCCAAACCTAAAATGCAATAAAAAAAGAAAAAAATACATTGAATAAAATATTAAATGCCAGAAATTATTGAGAAGTTGAAAACTAAATGGACATGTAACAGTAGAAAACTTTGAAAACAATTATCAAAGAGAAACTTCCAAAAATACTTTAGGGCCAGAGATTTTATCTCTGAATTCTTTAAAATTTTCTAGAAATAGCCATGTTTAATTCTGTAAGTATGTTATAGTACTGAAAATGCTGCAGAGTTATTCACATCGTTTTTAAGCTAGCATTACTCTGATACCAAAACCTGACAGACTGCTCTAAGAAGAATATTTTATCCAATTTGTAAATTTAGATGCAAAAATATGTACATGGAATTCTGTGAAATCGGATTCAATAATATAGGACAGTAACAATTCATTACAAGTATTAAAATAATTTTTAAGAGGCAAAATTTTGACTCTTACATAGATAAAAAATGAACATATGTTAAAGATTTTATTTTACTCCTTAATGAGGAAAATGTAAAGTATTACAACCAGTTCAAAGGAGAAGTCAAAGAATAACAAATGTAAAGGTAACAATACATCACAATAATCAATTAGAAGCTATATGGAGAAATATGTACCATTCATAATAGGAGCAAACTCATAAACAATCAGAAATGACCTTAAGAAATATGCATGAAAGAAAGAGGATGTATATGGAGGAAATTACAAAAATGTACAGACAGAGAAAATGTACACAAGTAATTTTTGGTGATGTGGGTAAATTCTTAGTACTGTATTGAGTTATTTTTCCTTACAAAAAAACAAGATACAATTGAATACAATTGAATGTACAGTATATTGACATATTCTGGTTTAGTCATGCTCTCCATAGACGACTTCCAAACCATCATTCCTCCACCCTCATGCAAGATTCCCTTCATTTTTGAAGTTCAAACAAGCAGGGATTATCACTCTCATTTCCCCTACCAATGTCATTTATCAGTCTCCGGATTATTCTTTCACTTCCATTTAAAACAATTTTTTAACTGATACACCGTACATATTTATGGGGTACATAGTGGTTTTTCAATGTACAACATACGGTGATCAGATCAGAGGTAATTAGCACATACATTATCTCAAACATTTATTGTTTATGTTGGAAACATTTAGATATTCTTTCTTCTAGTTATCTGCAAATATGTAATACATTAATATCGACTATAGTCATCCTATAGTGCTGTAGAGCACTAGAACTTATTCTTCCTATCTATTGTAGTTTATTATTATTTAACAAATCTCTATATATCCCCTCCCTTCCTCCTACCTTCTCACCCTCTAGTAACCTCTGTTCTACTCTTCTATGAGATCAACATTTTTAGCTTCCACATATGAGTGAGTACATGTGGTGTTCAATTTTCTGTTCCTGACCCATTTCACTTAACATAATATCCTCCATGTTGCTGCAGATGACAAAATTTCATTCTTTTTTCTTTTTTTTTTGAGATGGAGTCTTGCTCTGTTGCCCAGTCTGGAGTGCAATGGCACAATCTCGGCTCACTGCAACCTCTGCCTCCCGGGTTCAAGTAATTCTCCTGCCTCAGCCTCCTGAGTAGCTGGGATTACAGGCACCCGCCACTGCACCCAGCTAATTTTTGTATTTTTAGTAGAGATAGGGCTTCACCCTCTTGTTCAGGTTGGTCTCGAACTCCTGCCCTTGTGATCCACCTGCCTCGGCCTCCCAAAGTGCTGGGATTACAGGCGTGAGCCACCAAGCCTGGCCATATTTCATGCTTTTTATGGCTGAATAATACTCCATTGTGTGTATATACCACATTTTCTTTATCCATTCATCTGCTGTCGAACACTTAGGTTGTTTCCATATCTCAGCTATTGTGGATACTGCTGCAATAAATATAGGGTGCAGACATCTCTTTGATATAGGAATTTCCTTTCCATTGGATAGATATCCAGTGGTTAACAAACAAAAAATCCTTAAATTCGCATGAAACCCCAAAAGACTCTGAACAGCCAAGGCAATCTTGAATAAAAATATCAAAGCTGGCGACATCACACTACAAGATTTCAAAATATGCTACGAAGGTATAGTTACAAAAACAACATGGTCCTGGCATAAAAAACAGACACATAAACCAATGGAACAGAACAGAGAACCCAGGAAGTAATATATGTATATAACCAACTGATTTTTACAAAGATGCCTAGAACAACTCATTGAGAGAAAGGATAGTCTCTTTAATAAATGGTGCTGGGATAACTGGACAGTCATATGCAGAAGAATGAAACCAGACCCCTATCTCTCACCTTGTACAAAATCAACACAAAATGGATTCAAGACCTAAATGTAAGACCCCAAACTATAAAAGTACTAGAAGACAACACAGGGGGAAATGCTTCAGGATGTTGGTCTGGGAAAAGATTTATGAATAAGACCTCAAAAGCACAGATAGCAAAAGCAAAAATAAACAAATAGGATTATATCAAATTTAAAAAATCTCTGTACAGCAAAGAAAACAATCAACAGAGTGAATAGACCACCTGGTGAATGGGAGAAAATATTTGCAAACTATTCATCCAACAAGAGACTAATACCCAGAATATGCGAGGAACTCAAATATCTTAACAGCTAAAAACAATCCAATCTTTAAAAATGGGCAAATGATCTGAACAGACATTTCTCAAAAGAAGACATACAAATGGCCAACAAACCTGTGAAAAGATGGTCAACATCACTAAGCGTCAGAGAAATGAAATCAAAACCAGAATGAGATACTATCTCGCCCCATTTAGAATGGCTATCATTAAAAAGACAAAAAATGGCAGTATTGGGGAGGATGTGTAGAAAAGGGAACACTTAAAATGCTGTTGGTGGGAATGCAAATTAGCACAGCTGCTAGGGAGAACAGTATGACGGTTCCTCAAAAAACTACAAATCTACTGTATGATCCCACTTCTATTTTATACTTTGGCACCTGCTTCACAGTGAGCTTCTCTACCCTAATTCCAGCTGTGATAGTGAAAGATTTTATTGTCTTTGTGGAGGATCACAAACTTTATAGTCTCATGGGTTCTTGATGGGTTCTTGAGTGATAAACCCTTCTAGATCAGTGGCTCACTCCCCTGACTGTACCGCAGACCTTGCCAGTCTTTCAGTCAATGAATATTGGCTGAATGTCTGACCTGTGCTAGAGTCTGGTTATTCAATCATGAACAACATAGGTATGATCCTTGCTCTCATGGACCCCTGGCACCTCCAGTGTTTCCTCATTATGGTTCCTCATCTTAACTACAGAATGAAGAAAGTAATTTGTGATTATTATTTCAATTTTTCCAGGGCTGGTATATAACTAGGAGCATTCTAGCTGCATAAAGGAGAAGTTAATTCATTGTATGCAGTAGAAGTTCTGGGGCCATGGTTCTCACTGATGAACATTACTTAGGAACTTGTAGAAATGCAAATTATCAACCACCACCATAAACCTACTGAGTTAAAATTGTAGGCCAACTGCAGTGACTTACGCCTGTAATGCCAGCACTTTGGGAGGCTGAGACAGGTGGATCACCTGAGCTCAGGAGTTTGACATCAGCTTGGGCAACATGGTGAGACCCCGGCTCTCCAAAAAGAAATACAGAAATTCGCCAGGTGTGGTGGCATGTGCCTGTGGTCCAAGCTACTTGGGAAGCTGAGGTGGGAGGATCACCTGAGCCCAGGGAGATTGATGCTACAGTGACCTGTGATCACACCACTGCACTCCAGCCTGGGTGACAGAGTAAGACTCTGTCTCAAAATATATATACAAATATGTGTGTGTGTGTGTGTGTGTGTGTGTACTATATATATACACATATATGTGTATATATTTTAAATGGTTGGTGGGGAAAAAGAATAGTATTTCATAATATGTGAAATTAGATGAAACTCAAATGTAAGTGTCCATAAATAAAGTTTATTGGAACAGAAACACACCTATTCATTTACATACTGTCTATGCTTCTTTCATAGCAAAATGGCAAAATTGAGTTGTGGCAGACTGTGTGACACAAAAAGCCTAAAATATTTATTATTTGGCTCTAAAGAGAAAATAAAAAATTGACCCTTAGACTAGAACCACGAGGACAGGGGCTGCTTATTTATTGTTGTATTCCTAGAACCTAGTACACTCTATGACACATAGGAAGGACTCAGGATTTTCTTTTTATACATCCTTATGTAGGAAAGTGGGAACTATGAGTAACTGGTTTTCTTGATAGTTATATTTTTTCATGGTCACCTAAATTGGCATATGCCATTGCATTCAGTCTATTATGATTATGGATATTTGTAAGACTGTTCTTAAATAACTGATCAATTTTGGGTACACTGATCAAAAGGAAAAAATCTAGTTTTTATTATGTGAACCTAGTATCCAGATCTTGGACCAGCATGAAGATTATGAAAAGGAACTACCATATCTTTGAGGCTTGTCTAGGCCACCTGCCAGCCTCCCTAGCTATCTTGTCTTTGTTGTTGTCATAATACTCCTGCCATCTATAATTAACTGTTGAAACTTGTTAAAACTGAAATTGTCCTATCTTGTATTAATATACCAGGGATAGGAAGATGTTTACAGTTGGCACAGTGTTAGAGAAGTCCTGGAAAGGCAAGAGACAGAAAAATAAAAATAATATAAAGCAGAAGTGGGGTAAACTATGGTCTGTGGCCAAACCTGGCCTGCTAAATATTTTTCCAATCAACATTTTATTGGAACACAGGCATGCTCATCTATCTACGTGTCATCTATAGCTGTTTTTGTTTTTTGTTTTTTTTTAACACCAACATGGCAAAATTGAGTAGTTGCAACAGACACTATATGGTCTACAAAACCTAAAATATTTACTACCTGGCCCTTTACAGACTAAGTTTGCTGGCCCCTGGTTTAAAGCATCCTCCAAAAAGAAGACCTTGGGGCTCTATCTAAAGGTTTAAAAGACTGAAAAAGAAGCATCACAGTCTACAAATGAGAATGAATTTAAAAAGCACAGAATACTTAAGCCAACAAACATGGTAGGGAAACTGATGGATTCTTGTAGATTCAATTATTTTTTCGAATTTGGGCGATGATGTGGTTAGTATAGGGTAAAATGAATGGTACTGTGGGTTCACAGAAGTGTGTGTTTGCTTGCTTGCTTCCTCTATTCACAAGATATTTATTAGGTGCTACCTCCATCTAGATATGGAGTTAGCTGTTGGAGATACCATGGAGAATAAGAAAGACACATTCCCTGCCCACATGGAACTTATAAATCTGTTGTGTTTGACTGGCACAATTCCTACAGGTTGTGTGACTTTCAGTAAGTTTATATAACTTCTTTAGCCGTTCTTTTCCCATCCGTATAATAAGAACACTAATGTCGCTTTTCCAAGTTTGTTGTAATGAACTTGCAATGTTGTAATGTCATGTTGTAATGTTGCAAGTTTGTTGTATAACCCTTACCTAACCACCCCTCTCCAATGTCCTAATATCTCTGTTTCTGTCTATGGCATCTTTCCCATCCTTGTAAATCAAGCTCACAATAGTAGAATCCTCTTAAATTCCCTCTTTTATTCCCAGTAGTCCCCAAGTCCTTTCTGAGTTCCCTCTGCAGTGTTTCTAATATGCAGCTCATGGGTATATTATATGTATATTATATGTATATGTATATATACATATAGGTATATATATGTGTGTGTATATATATATACGTATACACACATATACATATATACACACACATATACACCTATATATACATATACGTATATACACATATACATATATACACACACATATATATACCTATATGTACATATACTATACATATACATATATATACACACACACATATATACACACATATATTTTTCAAGTCATTCAATCATTAGATTGGATAGCTCAAGTTGTGAAAATGACTAGTTCTGAATTCATTCATTTCTCTTTTCTTAAATGTGCCTCTTTGCCTTTGTATACTGTTTCTTGATCTAGAAAGTTATCTACCACTCTTGCCAAAACAAAGGCCAAAGTCAAGCTCCAGTCAAAGGAAAATGTACTGCTAGAGGTAAAAGAGGTTTTTGTAATTACTGTATTTAGTGACCTCATTTATACATGAGAAGACTGAGGCCTAGAATGAGAAAGGACTTTCCTAAGGCCACACAGCGACAGAGGTAGACGAGACTAGAACCAGCAGCTTCTTCTTACGAGTCAAGGTCTCTTTCCACTGTTTCTGGGATGTTTCACATTTGCTACCTCCTCTAGAAGTCTTTCTGTACTTGAGGGAAATGTCTCCTTTCTATACCTAAAGTAAGTTTGTGATTCTATCTCTGCCTTAACTTTTTCCTCTGCCAATTCATCTTTTATGAATTGATTCACTTGCCAAAGATTTCACCTCTCTCCTGGCTATAGGAGACTGCCAGATCTCTCTCCCCAGCTTTCTCTTCTTCCTGAGCTCAGACTTCAATTCCAAGGTGTACATTACCCCTTACCCAGCCACCCCCCTGCAATGTCCTAATATCTCTATTTCTGTCTATGGCATCTTTCCCATCCTTGCCAATCAAGCTCACAATAGTAGAATCCTCTTAAATTCCCTCTTTTATTCCCCAGCAGTCCCCAAGTCTTTTCTTGAGTTTCCTCCGCAGTGTTTCTAATACTCATCTCATCTATCTCCTTTGCCTTTTTCCTGCTACTGCCAGGGACTCATTACCTCTTGTCTGGATGCCCTCCAACCCATTCTCTGCACTTCTGCCAAATTAATCTTCCTAAAGTACATCTCTGTATTTATTTCAATCAGCAATAATTGTGCTTTGGGTAAACCTCATGAGTTATGAGGTCTCTATTGTGCTTAGCCTGGTTCATACCATTCCCTTTCTCAAAAAAGTCCCAACTGCCTCCAGAAATAAGTCCAAATACTTCATCGCAGCATTTAAGACCCTGTATAGATGGATCTACATGAGTTTTTTCTACCCTTATCTTTCTGAAACCCAAAGGGGTATATCTTAAAGAGTGTGTCTCCTCACTTGGACATACCCAATTCTTTCTCAGGTGTCCTGGACCTCATTCTCCTCCACTTTTTTAAAGAAATCTTGCTCCTTTAACTTCCACTCTCCCTTTTCAGGCATTTTCAACCTGTTACCCTTCCGTTGTCCTAGTTCTTTCCTCTAAGTCTAAAAACCAGCTCAGGTTTCTCCCATTTTGAAAACACCTTTCCCAGACCTATAGTCACCTTTAGGTATTGTGCTTTTTTTTCTTTCACAGGTAAACTACTTTGAAAAGTTGTTTTCACTCACTATTTCTACTCCTTCACCTTCCATTCACAAGCATAATCCATAACAATCTACCTTGGATCCCCCACCGTATCCCTAAGTGACTCTGGTAAGAATTACCAGTGACTTCTTAATTATTTAAAACAATGAACTCCTTTCAGTTCCTGTGTCACTTCACCTCTGTATTATTAGTGTCCTAGGGATGTCACAACAAAGTGCCACAGACTGCATACCTTAAAAGAGCAGAGATTACATAGTTCAGGTTACTGAAAGTCTAAAATTCAAGTAGTGGTAGGGGCATGCTCTCTCTGAAGGGTCTAGGGGAGGATCCTTCCTTGCTTCTTCCTAGCTTCTAGTGTTTACTAGTAACCCTAGGCATTCCTTGGCTTGTAGACCTAGCACTCCAACCTCTGCCTCCATCTTCACATGGCCTTTTCCCCTGTGTCTCTGTGTGTTTGTGTCTGTGTGGCCTTCTTATAAAGTCACCAGCCATTGGACTTAGGGCCTACCTTAGTCCAGTATGATTTCATAATAACTAATTACATCTGCAAAGGCTCTGTCTCCAAACAGGTTGCATTCAGAGGTTCTGCGTGAACATTAATTTTGCAGGGGGCACCATTCAACTCAATAAACCTTCTCATCAGGACTTAACACTGTTGAACATGACTGTCTTCTAAAAATTTTCTCCTTCTCTGGCTCTAGTAGCACTATGCTTCCTCTGGTTTTTCTTTGCTTTCTCTTGTCTGTTCCTTTTTTATGGTTCCTCTTCCTCTACTTGGCCCTTATGTATTAATATTCTCCAAAGTTCTGCACAAGTTTTTCTTCTATTCTAATACTATACATTCTGGGTGATTTAATTCATTTCATGGCTTAATTTAGCAAATAAAACTTCTGAATCTATGACTCCATTCCCACACTTCTCTCCCATTTATACCACTTGTTTCTAGGTATCTTCATATTTACACCCCACATGTATCTCCCAAACTCTACATGTATATGTTAAAGTCGTTAACTTCTACCTCTAAACCCTGATAAAATCTGCTTCTCCTCCTGTGTGCCTCTATAAACGTGAATAATTCACAGTGAACCCAGTTTTTTCAGCTCCTTATTGCTATATCTAATTGAGCAAATCGTGGCCATTTTTATATATGCGGAAAACTTCTCAAACTTCCTCTCTCTTGTTTGCTCACTGCAAGTCTCTCAATTTGTTTACCTACCTCCAGTTTTGCCATGCTCCCTACCTCCTGAATTTATTCTCCACAGTGCAACCAGAGTCATCTTCCAAAACACAAACCTCAGCATGAAATCCTTACTTACCAAAACCCTTCAAAGTTCTCTGTTGTGTTCAGGTTAAAATCCAAACTCCTTAACTTGGTGAACAGTCCCTTAAAATAGAACTCCTACTTATTGCTGCCATCTCCACACAAGCTTGCACTTTATGTTATGGACACATTCAACTGCTTATATTTCTCCAGTGTATTCGGTGTATTCGTCAGTGTTCTCTAGAGGGACAGAATTAGTATATATATATATATATATATATATATATGTATATATTTTATATATATATATATATATATCATACACACACACACACACACACACACACACACACATATATATATATAGGAGCTCATTAAGTATTAACTTACACAATTACAAGGTCCCACAATAGGGTGTCTGCAAGCTGAGGAGCAAGGAAGCCAGTCCGAGTCCCAAAACGGAAGAACTTGTAGTCTGATGTTCGAGGGCAGGAAGCATCCAGCACGGGAGAAAGATGTAGGCTGGGGAGGCTAAGCCAGTCTCTCCTTTTCATGTTTGTCTGCCTGCTTTATATTCACTGGCATCTGATTAGATTGTGCCCACCAGATGAAGGGTGTTTCTACCTTCCTGAGCCCACTGACTCAAATGTTAATCTCTTTGGCAACACCCTCACAGACACACCCAGGATGAATACTTTGTATCCTTCAATCCAATGAAGTTGACACTCAGTATTAACCATCACATCCAACTATAACATATTCTCTCATATCTCTGTGCCTTTTTACATTCTGCTCCTTCTTCCCAAAATGATCACTGCTCCTTTCTCTTCTTTGTTTAGCTAACTCTTACTCAACACTCAAGACTTGACCTAAGCTTTACCACTTCTACGAAGTGTTACGGTTGACATTCCCAGACTGTATTAGGCTTCCTCCCATAAACAACACCTATCTAGAACCGTAACAGCCTGTTTGCTTGTCTACTTCCCCCCTGTAAATTTTGGGTAGTGTCCATGTGTTATTTTTCCTCGTATCTCTTAGTATAGCCATCATAGTGCTTAGCAGAGTTACATGCTAAATACTCATTGAATAGCTAATTGACTGGAATGGAATGTGTGCCAGTCAAGGGCAGTAAGAGTCATTACAGTGAGGATTAGAGGCTGAGACTTTCAGGGGTATTGGGTTGTCAAGCATCCAACTACTTGAAAGTTGAGGCAGTGGATTCAGCAAAGGAAAGAGATATGAGTCAAAGATGAGTGCAAGGTTTCTTGCCAAATAGACTGGAGTTAAAGAGACTAGTTACAAATACTCTTTATAAGAGCTAGTATTTATTGAGTGCCTCTTAGATACTGAGCATTTGACGAGGTACTTTGTATGCATTATATCAAAAAGAAAGTAATGAGCTAGTTTTAGACATGTGGAATTTGAAGCATTTGTAAGACATCCAAATATAAAGGACCAGCAGGCAGTTGTAACTATGGTTCTTGGGTACAGGAAAAGAAAAAAGGACTCAATAATTAAATTGAAAGTTACTTGGGTCAATGGTAATTGAAGCCATTGGGATAGATGGGATCTCCCAGAAACAGTAATGTAGAGAAGAAAAGAAGATGATGGGGGACAAGATTCTGGGGGACATATGTGAGCTAAAGGCAAAGAGAGGAACCATTCATTCATTCATCTGACAAATATTTACTAGGCTATATTCTATGTTGGGTACTATTTTAGGAACTGGGGGATATATCAGTGAACAAATGGAGCTGATATTCTAATGGGAATGGGAGAAGCAGACAGTAATCGCAAATAGGCAAACATATATCCATTAGTGGTAAGTGCTATAAAGGAAAATAAAGCAATGCAAAACCATATAAAATGACTAAATGTGGGTGTGGTAGGTACAGCAGGGGCAAGGGAGACTTTAGCTATTCAGGGAAGGCCTCTCTGAAGATATTTGAACCAAGAGTTAAATGATAAGAAAGAGGCAGCCATATAAATATCTGGGGGAGAAGAGCTTTCCAGCCAGAAGAATATAAAGTACAAGAGCCCTTAAATGGAAAAAAACATGGTGTTTTTAAGGGTCAGAAAGAAAGTTTTGAAACTGGAGTGTGGTAAGCAAAGGAAGCATGAAAGGAAATGAAGTTGGAGAGGAGAGTCAGGGACATAATCACATAGGGCTTTGTAGGCTCTGGTAAGAAGTTCAAATGTATTCTATTTGCAGAGGGGAGCTGTTAGAGAGTTCTAAGCAGAACAGTGGTGTGAGTAGTTTTGGATTGGCAAATGTTCACCATGGCTGCTGTATGGGAAACAGACTGTAGGGGGCAGAGAGGAAGCAGGAAACTTGTTAGAAGGCTACTAGAAATAATTCAAGCAAGAGGACGGTAATGAGTTGGATTTGGATTTTAGTGATGGAGATGGTAAAAAATTGTTGGATTTAGGATTTGTTTTGGAGGACTTGCTGAGAGATGAAGCGTTGAGTTGGGCAGGGTTGTGGCAGAGAATGGGTAGGCGAGGAATAAATGATTCCTTGGGTTTTGACCTGAATAACTGGGTGGTACCAGTTACTGAGGTGGGAAAGACTGGAGGAGAAACAAGTTTTATGGGTAATGAGAAGAAGTAGGAAAGAAATAGCTTGGTTTTATACACATTAGCTTTGTACTTGTATTGACATGTCTGTTGGACAGCTACATGCCAATATTAACTAAGAAATTAGAGTCTAGAATGCAGAAAATAAGTCAGTGTTAAATATTTAAATTTTGGAGTCACCCTCTGATAACGTTTGACATCAGGTGGGAACATTAATGGGTTAAGTATATTATAAAATGTTATTATATTAATGTTAAAATTCCTGAATTTGATAATGGTACTGTAATTGCATGAAAAACTGTCCTTAGTAAAGACAAACTAAAGTATTTAGAGGTAAAGGGGCATGAGTTCTGCAACTAACTCTGAAACAGATGAGTAAATACATACATATATGTTAATGTATATGTGTAGAGAGAGAGGAAGTGACGGAGCAAACGTGACAAAATGTAATCAGTTGGCGATTCTGGATAAGGCTACACAGGAATTCCTTGTACTGTGCTTGCAACTGTATCATACATTTTAAATTATTTCAAGGTAAAAAAAATTAAATCTAAGTTAGACCAGTTGAGGAGGCAGCCTCTAATTTTGGCAGGAGCTAAAAACATGGACATTATGAGGAAATTAAGTCTTGATAAAATACAGTGACCTTTAACTTTTTTAACTGTAGACAGGAAAGAGAAGAGGTCCTTGTATTGAGCCCTGGGATATGCCAATATTTAGAGATAGAGCAGATGAAGAAAAATCCAAAGAATAGGCTAAGGAGAAGTGGCCAATTAGGTAGGAGAAAAACCAAATGAGAGTGGTATCCCACAATGCAAGTGAAGAAACTGATTCAAGAAAGTGGGAGTATTCAGCTGTGTCAAATGTTGATGAGACATTGATTCTGATAATTGACTATTGATTTTGGCAACATGAAGGTCATTGGCAACCTTGACAATGGAATGTTGGAGACAAAAGCCTGAATGGATTGTTTCATAAAAGAATAGACAGTGAAGAAGTGAAGGTAGTACGTCTCTTCAAGGAATTTAGTTGTAAAAGGAGTACAGAAAAATAGCATGTTAGCTAGAGAGGCAGTTGGGATAAATATATGGTGATCTTTATTTGTCAGTTAATAAAATTAATTTTTAAAAGAAAGGAATAAGTTCCAGTGTCTGATAGCACAGTAGGGTGACTATAGTTATTAATAATTTATTGTAGATTTCAAAATAGCTGTAAGAGAAGATCTGGAATATTCTTAACATGAAGAAATGATAAATGTTTGGTTGATGGATATTCCAATTACTCTGATTTGATCATTACATATTATATGCATGTATCACAACGTAGATACCCCCCAAAGTGTGTACAATTATTATGTATCTATAAACATACATGCACACAAAACAATATATATGTTAAAGGGACATATAAAAGTATATTAAACATAAGAGGGGAAATTTTAAAATCACAAATATTAAATATCTGACTGCTAATGGAAATAATTCAGTAGCAAGGGATAAATTGATGGTATAGAAAAGAAATTGACAGCATAGACAAAAATAATTGCAGCAGCAAGGTCCTTTGGAAGATCAGAGCAGAAGTGGGGAGTTGAACTTTGTTAAGAATAAGGATAATTCACCCATATTAAGACTTGATGGAAAGAAGAGGAAGTTCTTTTCTCAGTGCTAATCTTTTTAAATCAAATATAAGGAGAAGTTGTCCACTGAGAGAAAAGGGAGAAAGTGATGTGAAGGAGAGAAAGAAAAGGACATTCAGAGATGTAGGAGGAGACGTGGGAGAGTGGTGTCATGGAAACCAAGGACAGGGAGAGGTTTCCAAGAAAAGCAGTCCAACAATCAATAGTGCTAAATATTCTTGCATTTGAGTTGGATGAATATTGAAAAGAGACTATTGAGTTTGCTAATTCAGAGGTTACTAGTTGACTTTGGCAGAAAAAGGCTTTATTAAAACAGTAGGAGCAGAGGCCCAATTTCAGTGAAGAGTGAATGGGAGATAAGGAATTGTATATGCAAACAATTTTCTTTAGAAAAGAAAAGTGGCAGGGATAAATTGGGGAGAGGGACCTATTTATCTCCTGTATTAGACTGTGAATTCCTTGAGAAAGAACATGTCGTATTCACATAGTTTGTTTAGTGACTTATATAGGGTATGACACTGCTAGTTTTCAACAAAAGTTGAGTATGAGAGTGAGTGAATAAGTTCTGCACTCAGACAGAGTCAACAAAATCTAAGATGTTCTGAATTGGATCTGCTCTGCCACCCTCAAAACATGTAGTTAGAAAAAATCACTGAGAAAGTGCTTCTGTACCCTAGAGAAGTAGAAGAGTGGAGGTGACAGGAGGTCATTGAAATGCAATTTGTGGTCTCTGGACACCTACCCCACTGCCCATTGTATAGGCAGAGACCTGGAAGGTCTGACCCCAGAACTGCAGAAATTCCTTGGTGTTTTCTGCATAGGGTAGGAAATACTGCGATGGCTAGAAGTTATTGTGGGGTTGCAGTTTGCTCTGCTGAGTTAGCTTAAGAGTCAGCCATGGTGGAGAGGAGAGAATTCAGTATGATAGGCACATAGCTATATTTGAAGGATGTAAATACAGCAAGAAAAGAGGAATTGCCTAGAAATGAGATCAGGGTAGATCAGAGCATAGTTAGATGAAATCAAGACGAGGGCTATTTAGGCTATCAGAAACCATATTGATGTTTAAAATTACTGGAGTGTGGGGTAACCTTTGAGAGGAAATAGTGGAAACCTTGCCACTGAGTCATTTATAATTATTTACAATTAGACAGGACAATGTCGTTCAAAAATAATGTAGCATAATACAAGGAGTGGTTTTGTTCTGTTCCCAGAGGGATGGACTGGATGTGACCTAATAACTTTTCCTACTCTAATTTGGTTGATTGTGTCAGAGAAAAGATAGGTTGGTCATTTTGTTTTTCCCCTTTTGAGTGAGTCATACTTGAGTTGATCATAGCCATACAAACAAAAAGAATGCCCACTGATTAGGCAGATAACAGAATGTGGAATGGGAAGTCAATAGGTTGACTTAGAACTCAAGCTTACTGATCAGAAACAGGTGTAAAGTTCCATAAACTTAAGGCCTTGTGTCTCACCATTAATCTCCAGGACATGGCTTCAGAGCCTGGAATACAGTATTTGATAAATAAACAAATAGTTGATGAATGAATGCATGAATGACACTTTGGGAAGAACACCTAGGAACACCAGTATAAGATTAGCAGTGGATTTATAGATGGACATCTGCCTTACTATCTCTGAGTCCATTTTCTTATCTCTTTTTCAATGATTTCTACTCAGGGTGAAATAAGAACATGCAGATACTTTCCTAATTTCGTATCTTTAGAAGTATTAGCTCTGTCTTTTCCCCTTTATTTTTCCTAGACTCAATCTCACAAGTCAAGTCAGAACTTTCTGTTTATGTTTTACCACATTAGGAAGAGAGAAAATTATGCCTTTTATCTATTAAAAATCCTAGATGTTGATGTTAAGACAGCTTGGATTAACATTAACCAACACCACTGGCAATTGTAGAACAATTTTTAAAAACAATAAACAGCTAAGGCACTACCAGGTATGATACATCCTTCACTTTGCCTTTTATCAGCTCATCCCAAATCTTAATTCAAATTGAAATAAAGTGGAAAATGTTCTCTCAAAGCATGTTTTCATCCCTAGGACTTCCTCACTATCCAAAATACTCAAGTCTGCATCTCTCAATGGTTAACTTCTATGTTCCCCTAGCCTTGGCTATTGGAACTAACCAGTGGGGAACTCCAACTTTACCTGTTGGACATCTTTAAGATTTCCTTCCACCATTCTTTGTCCTTCCACACCAGACAGAATTTGTAGAAAAAGGAATGGCTTCATTAAGGAAGTGATACCACCATGTATATAAAAATCCCCTTTCTCTCTTTCTTTAAGCAGGAACATTTTCTATTTTTATCCTTTGCATTTCTTTTCTTCCTTCCACTTTGCTGCTTTTCAAGCTGGAATTAGGAGATACCAGTTTAATTTGGATACAATAACTGGACTTAATTAATATTCCGGTACAGCTCACTTCCTTTAACAACAGGGCCTGACACTTTTTTTTTTTCCCTGAAATGTTTTTTTCAAGTGTTTATATCCCTTGCACAGAACAGAATGTTTTGAACAATATTTAAATGCACTTTTTGATCAGCGAGTTAAAGTGATCCTCTCATAATAGCTAAAGATGAGTACAAAGAATTTGGTGAAAAATCAAGGAAGTGCTGTAAAATAATTAATGAATAGAAAAGCCATTCAAGTGAAGGCTTTGTAAAAGAATCAAGATTATTCAACCCAAAGAAGGTAAAATTTTTAAGCCCTTAGAAATAGCCACTTGCCATGGATAGTTTCAAACACAGAAACAAAACAAAAGCAAAAATGCCAACCTAACTCATTTCACAACCAATTTAATGTTCATGGGGGAGTTTTGCCTTGCAAAATAAATAAGCTGTGTATTTGATTCTTCATATATTTGTTTTGTAAGACAAGAAGAAGTGATTTAATAACTGCTTTTAAGGGCTGAAAAATATCTCTAGAAAAAAAATCTACTTTTCTAGAATACCAGGAATTGAATCCCATAATCTTATCCACATCTTTTTCCCTGTCAACCCTAGAACCTCCCTATCAGGCACTTTATTTGTCTTGAAAAATCTACATCCCCATACTGTCCAGACTGGAAAACATCATCCCGTGATACACACAATAGGGGTATCTAACTGTTGTCTTTTTCCATTAAGGACAGCACATGAAGAAACAGTATCATTTATAGCAGGAAGGATTTTAGCTAGGTGTTCTAGAACTTCTAAGTCACTTTCTGTAGTCAGTAATAATTCACCAAAGAAAGCTATAGAATTTTCTTTACTGACATCAGCAGATCCTTACCTCCCCCAGAAATGCTATGTGGAGATAGAAGAGAGAAGGGAGTTGGCAGTAATGGCTGAGAAATGGCAGCCTTTTCATCTCTTTGTTTTATTCAAGCCAGAGTTCTCTAAATGTTAATGCATTGAGGGGGAATCTAAACTAGTTTAGTGAAAACTGAGTGGCAAGTAGTCAAAAAGGAACATTGGACTTTGCTCTATCAATTTTGTTTTGCCTCTCAGACACCTAGCTTCTCAGTCTGTCCTTTCAGTATGTAACATAATTTACTACCAAAGCATCAACTACTTGAATACCTATGCCTCTCATATTTACATCTCTAGCCCAAAACTATTTTCTGAATGCTAACCTCATATTTCCAGTTGTGTGGAGGACATTATTGCCAAGAAACACAGGTACCTCAGACTCAGTATGTTTTAATACTCTCCCCCCCTCCAGAAACAAGAATTCCCTCTCCTCCTTTCCTGTTCCTGATCACATTTAATGGTCCTGGTCCTTTAAAGTAGGACTTCAAGAAGCATATTGATCCCCTCTTCTCTTAGCTACCCACTTCACCTTTATCAAATCAGTTACCAAATCATGTTGATTCTACCTCAGATATGTATTTGTTCAAATCTCATTTTTTAAAATTTATTTTAAGTTCAGGGGTACAAATGAAGGTTTGTTACATAAGTAACAAGTTAATAGGTAAACTTGTGTCCTGGGGGTTTGTTACACAGATTATTTTATCACCTAGGTATTAAGCCTAGTATCCATTAGTTATTTTTGTTGATCCTCTCCCTCCTCCCCACCCTCCACCCTCCAAAAGGCCCCAATGTGTGTTGTTCCCCTCTGTAAGTGATGAGAACATGTGGACAAATCTCATGCATTTAGCCTCCTTGAACACATTAATCATTCCCTGAATACCGTGTCCTCTCATGACTGCCTTTGCAGATACTGTTCTCTCTGCTTGGAATAGTGTCCCACTCCTTTACCTGCTAAGTCTCTGCTCATTGTTAAAGATTTCTGCTATATATTACAAACTGTTCCTCATCCCTACAGGAGAGCTAATGGTTCCATCCTCTGTGCACTTAACGACATCTCATCATAACTGTTAGTTTAGATATTGCTTTTCTCAACTAAACTATGACGTTCTTGAAGACAGGGACTGTATTTAATTATCTGTGAAGTCTCATATCTACAACATAATAGTCTATTTTAACAATTAATGAAAGAATGAATGATGTAACTCAAATCCTGTTTATCAGTTTTTCCTTTAATTAATTAATATGTACTTTTGGTGTCAAGTCTAAAAACTATTTTCAACGTCCTTAGATCCCAAATACTTCTCCTATTTTCTTCTAGAATATTTATAGTTTTACATTTACATTACATGTATATTAAGTCCATGATCCAATCTGAGATTTTGTGTGCGTGTATGAGACTTGGGTCGGGGTTTGTTTTTAGGCCTGTTGTTGTCTAATTGTTACAAGCGCCTTATGTTGAAAAGGCTGTCTTTTCTCCATTGAATTGCTTTTGTAACTTTGTCAAAAATAAGTTGGGCATATTTGTATGGGTCTATTTCTGTGTTTTCTCTTCTATTCCATTGATCTATGTGTCTGACCCTCTACCAATACCACACAGTATTGACTGCTATAGTTACCAAAGTCTTGAAATTGCGTACATTGAGTCTTCCTTTATTTTTTTTTTTTCAAAGTTACTTTCTGGTAGTTGCTCTGCCTTTCTGGAACAATTGTGTCTATATCAAGAAATCTCTTGATGAGATTTTGAGAGGAACTGCATTAAATATGTTAAAACTTTGGAGAGGATTAACATCTTTATTGAGTCTTCTAACCCATGAACACAGTGTGTCTATTTATTTGGATCTTTTTTTCTTTTTTCAGCATTATGTGGTTTTTAGCATGCATATCCTATACATGTTCTGTTATATTTATACCTAAGCATTTCATTTTTTTGCAGTAACTGTAAATGGTATTGTTTTTAGTTTGTTTCACATGTCTATTATTTGCATACAGAAACGCGATTGCTTTTGGTATGTTTATCTTATATGCTCATACTTGCTGAACTTGCTTGTTTTGTTTGTTTGATTGATTGATTTTGTTTGTTTTAATTGATTTGGGGTCTTCAACATATGTTATCTGCAAGAAGGGACAGTTTTATTTTATCCTTCCAATCCGAATGCCTTTTATTGCTTTTGTTGTTTATCTGGTATTAATATATCCTTTTTTTCATTCATATTTACATGGTATATTTTTGTCCTTGTACTTTCAACCTTCTTATATTGTTTGAAGTGAATTACCGTTGACAGCATATAGTTGAATCATGTGTTTTTATGCACTCTGCCATCTCTGTATTTTCATTGGTACGTTTAGACTGCTTACATTTCACATAATTATTAATATGTTAGGGCTTAAATCTGGTTTTGTTTTCTCTTTGTTCTCTTTTACTTTGTTTACTTTTTTTCTCTGCCTTACTGTGGGTTGCTTAAACATTAATTAGAATCCCATTTTGATTTATCTTTAGAGATTTTGAGTATATCTCTTCATATTGATTTTTTAGTCATTGCTATAGGTATTAGATATACATGATTTATCACGGTTTATTGATATTGCCATTTTACCAGTTTGAAGTTTTAGTAACTTACTTTTTTTTATATCTCTTATGCTCCTCCTTTGTAGTAAAATTGTCTTAAATATTTCCTTTACATCATTTAGAAGCACATCAGACAATGCTATAATTTTTGCTTTCATCATCAAACATAACTTAGATAATTTAAGAGAAAATCTATTATATTTACCCATATGCATATATACATATTTGCTATGTCGTTTCTTCTTTCCTAATATCCAGGATTCCTTCTTTTGTCATTTCCTTTCCATTTACAGAACTTTCTTTAGTCATACTTTTAAAATAGGTCCACCGGTGATGAATGCTGTTAGTTTTACCTCATCTGAAAATGTCTTGATGACTCCTTCATTCCTGAAGGATATTTTCTCTTGACATAGGATTCTGGATTAAAAGTTCTTTTCCTTCAGCAGTTGAAAAAATATTGTGCCACTTCCTCTGGCTCCATTGATTTTTGATGAGAAATATGATGTCATTCAAATTATTTTTCGCATATGAGTAATATGTTCATTTCTTCTCTCTGCTTTCAAGAGTTTTTCTTTGTCTTTAGCTTTCAGACTTTTGACTAAGATGTGTCTTGGTATAGATTTTTTTAGGTTTATCCTGTTGGGATTTTCTGACCTTCTTGAATCTTAGGGTTATGTCTTTTGCCAGATTAGGGGAAGTTTTAGTTAGTCTTGCTCTCCTTCTTCTCTCCTTCTAGTACTTAGTTCGATGAGTGTTAGATCTTTTGTTATAGTCCCAAAGATCCCTGAGGCTCTGTTTATTTTTTCAGTCTATTTTATTTCTGTTGTTCATATTGGGTAATTTATATTTTTCTGTCTTTAAGTGTACTGATTCTTCTGTATTCTCCATTCTACTGTTGAGACTATAGGCATACTTCATTTTATTGCACTTTGCAGATAATTGTAGTTTTTACAAATTGAAGGTTTGTGACAACCTGTGTCAAGCAAAGTCTACTGGCACCATTTTTTCAATGGCATGTTCTCACTTCATGTCTCTGTGTCACATTTTAGTAATTCTCACAAATTTCAAACTTATTCATTACTATCATATTTATTATGATGGTATAATAAATGATTTTTAATGGTACTATTGTAATTGTTTTCGGGTACCACAAACTGTGCCCATATAAGATAACAAACTGAATTGATAAGTGTTATGTGCACCGACAGGCCATTCCTCTGTCTCTCTCCCTCTCCTTAGGCCTCCCTATCCCTGAGACACAACAACATTGAAATTATACCAATTAATAACCCTACAATGGCCTCTGAGTCTTCAAGTGAAAAGAAGTGTCACATAGCTTCTCCCTTTAAATAAAAAGCTAGAAATGCTTAAGCTTAGTGAGGAAGGCATGTGAAAAGCCAAGATGGGCTGAAAGCCAGGCCTCTTGCACCAGTCAGTCAAGTTGTGAGTGCAAAAGAAAAGTTCTTAAAGGAAATTAAAAGTACTACTCCAGTGAACACATGAATGATTTAAAAAAAAAAAAAAAAGTGAAACAGCCTTACTGCTGATATAGAGAAAGTTTTACTGGTCTGACATAGAAGAGCAAACCAGCCAGAACATTCCCTTAACCAAAACCTAATTCAGAGCAAGGCTTAGACTTCTTCAATTCCATGAAGGCTGACAGAGCTGAGGAAGTTGCAGAAGAAAAGCTTGAAGCTAGCATAGGTTGCTTCATGAGGCTTAAGGAAAGAAGCTGTTTCTATAACATAAAAGTGCAAGGTGAAGCAGCAAGTGCTGATATAGAAGCTGCAGCAAATTATCCAGAAGATCTGGCTAAGATCATTGATGAAGGTGGCTACACTAAACAATAGATTTTTAATGTAGACCAAATAGCATTATATTGGAGGAAGATGCCATCTAGGACTTTCATAGCTAGAAGGAGTCAGTGCCTCACTTCAAAATTTCATGGGATACACTAACTCTCTTGTTAGGGGCTAAGTTGAAGTCACTGATCATTTATCATTCCAAAAATCCTAGGGCCCTTAAGAATTATGCTAAATCTACTCTGTCTCTGCTCTATAAATGGAACAAAGCCTGGATGACAGCACATCTGTTTACATGGTTACCGAATATTTTAAGCCCATTGTTCAGAATTACTGCTCAGAAAATTCCTTTCAAATATTACTGCTTATTAACAATGCACCTGGTCACCCAAGTGCTCTGATGGTTATGTACAAGAAGATTCATGTTATTTTTATGCCTGCTAACATATCCGTTCTGCAGCCCGTAGATCAGGGGAGTAATTTTGACTTTTAAGTGTTCTTATTGAAGAAATGCATTTTGTAAGACTATAGCTGCCATAGATAGTTAATCCTCTGATGAATGTGGCCAAAGTAAATTGAAAATCTTCTGGAAAGGATTCACCGTTTTGATGTCATTAAAAATAATCATGATTCAAGGGAAGGGATCAAAATATCCATATTAACAAGAGTTTAGAAGAAGTTGATTCCACCCCTCATAAATGACTTTGAGGGGTTCAAGACTTCTGTGGAAGAAGTAACTGTAAAGGTGGTAGGAATAGCAAGAGAACTAGAATTAGAAACGGAACCTGAAGATGTGACTGAATTGCTGCAATCTCATAAAACTTTAACAGACAGGGAGTTGCTTCTTATGTGTGAGAAAAAGAAAGTGGTTTCTTGAGATGGAATCTATTCCTGGTGAAGATACTGTGAACACTGTTGAAATGACAACCGAGGATTCAGAATATTCCATAAATGTAGTTGATAAAGCAGTGGCGGGGTTTGAGAGGATTGACTCCAATCTTGAAAGAAGTCAGGCCAGGCACGGTGGTTCATGACTATAATCTTAGCACTTTGGGAGGCCAAGGCATGTGAATTTCTTGAGCCCAGGAGTTTGAGACCAGCCTGGGCAGCACAGTGAAACCCCAACAATACCAAAAAAAAAAAATTAGTCGGGTGTGGTGGCATGTGTCTGAAGTCCCACCTACTCAAGAAACTGAGGTGGGAGGATCGCTTGAGCCCAGGGAGATAGAGACTACAGTAAGCTGTGATCACGCCACTGTACTCCAGCCTGGGTGACAGAGCAATTCTCTGTCTGAAGAGAGGAAGAAGAGAGAGGAGAGGGATGTCCTACTGTGAGTAAATGCTGTCAAACAACAAGACATGCTTCAGAGAAATCTCTCATGAAAAGGAAGGGTCAATCGATGCAGCAAACTTTATTGTCTTATTTTAAGAGATTGCCACAGCTACTCCAACCTTCAGCAACCATCGCCCTGAGAAGCCAGCAGCCATCAACATCAAGGCCAGACCCTCCAGCAGAAAAACGATTATGACTCACTGAAGGCACAGATGATCATTAACATTTTTAGCAATAAAGTATTCTTTCATTATGGTTTGTACATTGTTTTTAGACATAATGGTATTTTACCCTTAGACTACAGTATAATGTAAACATAACTTTTATATGCACTGGGAAACCAAAAAAATTCATGTTGTGATGTCTCATGATTGTCTTTCTTTCATTCAGTTTGAGATCTTCCTGGTTCCAGCATGATGAATGATTTTTTATTGAAATCTGGACATTTTGGATATTGTGTTTTGAGACTTTGAATCGTATTTAAACTTTCTGTTTTAGCTGGCTTCCTCTGACATCACTCTGGCAAGTGATGGCGGTTGCGGCCATATTACTGCCGTGTGGGAGGTAGAAAGTCTGGGCTCTCCACTTGGCCTCTATTGACACCTGAGGAGGGAGGCTGCTCATTCCTGCTAGGCTTCCACTGATACCTCCCTTGCTGGGAGTGCCTCCTCTGTCACCATAGAGAAGGGGAGTGGCTTGCTTACTGCTTGGCATTGGTGGAAGTTCTAACACTCCACTAGGCCTCCTCTGAACACCTCAGCTGGGAGAAGGAGGGGCTCCTTGTTACCACCAAGTGGGGAGTGGATGCCTATGCTCCCCATGTGTTCTCCATTGACATCATGAGTAGGAGACTTGTTATCACCTGGCATGGATGGAAGTCCTGTCTCTGTATTTGGCCTTTCCTACCAACACCTGGAGGAGGGAATTTGGGACATCATGTTAATAGCCTAGTCAGAATGGAAGTTTAGGCTCTCCACTCAGCCTTCGTTGGCATGCGTGGGGCTGGGGCCACAGTTTTTCTGTGCTGTTTGGCTGGGAGTAGAGCAGTTACTGTCTAAAAGTTTTATGTCTTGGCGTCTGCCCTTCTTCCCAGTCCTCTGAATAGTGAGAGCAGGCTTATTTGGTCTATGCCCACAAGTATTTCCAGGTTGTTGCTTCTCAGCTTCAAATCTGGGCTATATAAGGTAAAAAGAAAAGCCAGGGACCTTACCACTCTGTCATTCCTTGGAACTCAAGGTCCCTCACTGGTTTGCCTTCTTAATGTAATAGAAATCATCTTCATTACATTAAGACCCTTCTGACTGGATTGTTTTTACTCCTAAGTTTTGACATTTCTTTTCATGTTCTAGATACTAGCCCTTTGTCAGAAATGTGTTTTGCAAAATTTTCTTCTAATGAATGATATCAGAGGCAGCCAGCTGAGATTCGTCTTATGTTTGTTTTATACATGATGTCCAAGGATTCTAGTTGTATTAGTGAAAGGAATGGGAGAAAGTTTATCTCCATTATCTAGGGACATGGATGAACCGTGGAAACCATCATTCTCAGCAAACTGACACAAGAACAGAAAATCAAACACCGCATGTTCTCACTCATAGGCGGGTGTTGAACAATGGGAACACATGGACACAGGGAGGGGGAGTATCACACACTGAGGTCTGTCGGGGGAAAAAGGGGAGGGATAGTGGGGGGGTGGGGAGTTGGGGAGGGATAGCATGGGGAGAAAGGCCAGATATAGGTGATGGGGGAGGAAGGCAGCAAATCACACTGCCATGTGTGTACCTACGCAACAATCTTCCATGTTCTTCACATGTACCCCCAAACCTAAAATGCAATAAAAAAAAAACAAAAAAAAACAAAAAAACCCAGAAGTCTCAATAAATATTTTCTCCCCAATCTTAAGATTTTTAAGTATTACCTCCCCATATATTTAATACATTTTAAAGTTAAATATATTTATTTAAAACTCAATATCTTTATTAAAACAGCTAAGTGAAGCAAACCTTAAGTACCTAAGCTGTTTGTTTCAGCTGATGAAATAAACATGTGACTTTTGAAGATGTCGACTATGCCTCATGAGTCTATTACTTAGCAACTTCTTCAAGCCTCAGTCCTAAACTTGGGTTTTGATGAGTATGCCAACTCTGGATATTAGCGCAAATGTCAAGATCCCTTCTGGGGATTAGTCTCTGAACTGCCGACTTTCTGGACTTCAGGCCAGTTCCTATTCTGAGTGAAAGCTCCAATCTAACAAGAGTGCATTGATTGCTTTCCAGCTAATCAAAGGGAAAGCATGGGTTGGCTGTTCTGGCATCTTTGTTCAACTAAAAATGATTGTCTCTGGCTCCTAATGCAGAGATATTCTTCCTTTTTTTCTGTGATGAGGGTGCATAATATCCCTTAATTTTGTGAAGTGTAAAGTTAATGAATGCCTTTGAATAGTCTTTGAGAAGTTATACAAGGTAGTTTTTTTCCCCCACCTCCACCCCCACCCCCCACCCCCATTGGGGGAAAAGAGTAGAACATCACCTGCCCTTCTCATTCTGTCAGTCATAAAAAAGGCTTGATCTTAAATTTACACACATTGAAGGTTACTTACCTGAAGTTTTCCCTCTTTGGACTTCAGAAAGATATTTTTTAAAGTACCCATGGTCCTTCCAAAAGAATGGAATATTTTGAAAAAAAATTAACTCATTTTGGTGTATGCATTTTGTATGAGATTAAGAATTTTTTCTCTTGTGATATTCCTGCCTCCCCCACCTCCTCTCTCTATCTGTCTCAATATGTGTACCTGTGTATGATTCTTTTCTACTCTCTATTTCCTGGGAAAGGCTTGGAGTCGAGTAAGGGAAAAATTTAAGGATGAATAGGAGAGGCCACTCATAAAGTGATAGAGAGTATGGCTGGTCTTATTACATGTGATTCAGAATCACTATTATGATGAATCTCCTAGAACAGGAAGAATTGCTAGAGGCCCCTTTCATGCCACAGTAAATTATCACCACAAAAATAATTTCTTCTCCCCTCCCCCATAGCTCATCAGGGTAGAAGCTTGCAGTGACTATTGGTTTGTCACAGCTAGACTGGGAAAGTAGCTCTGTGTAGCCTGTGTATTGTATCCCAGGATCTGAGTAGCTTGCTTGGCCTGAGACCTCATGAAATCATGGAATTCAATGGTGATAGCAAACCAAGGCTCAAATGGACATGTTAGTTATCTAAGACCACAAAGCTAGTGAGTGTCAGAGCTGGAACTCAAATTCAGTCTCTGTGTTTGACTCCAGATCCCAACTATTTTCCCTGTATCAATGGGGCTGAGTTTTGGAGAATTCCATTCATTAGGAGTATCATAATTCTACAGCTCACTGTGATAGTGCTGTATCAGTCCTTGGCCCAACAGTTGGTCTGAAAATGTTGAGACCAGGAAGAGATAAACAAAATTCTCCTTAGGGATTTCAATCCTGAATGAAGAGTTCTTCCATAGTGACTTCCCACCTAACTTAGACACTTGGCCAGAACTATGATTAGTTTAAGATTTAATAGACACTCTGTAAATGGTAATTCTGTCCCTCTATCCCAGCACATACTGTGGGTGATATACAGTGCTAGCAGCTAACAAATGCATCATGTCATTTAATTATCACAGCTCTCTTACAAGGTGTAGGGATAAATATATCCCCCACATTAAAGATGAGGAGACTGAGGTACGAAGAAATGAAGTAACTGACATGTCCACTGTCTCACAGCCAGATCTATCTGACTTCATATCTAGTTTGCTCTCTGTAACACTTCCGTTGGTTTCTTCTGATGTACCTACCTATCTCTGTCTCAGTGATATTTTCAGAGCTTTAAAGGAAATATTTTAGCTAGGTTCTTCAGAAATTCTTGTATGAGTTTAAAAATCAAGCTGTGCATCTTTCTCCCTTGCCTCACCCCGTGTTAACCTCAGCAGTAACCTTGACCCCCGGTAGAGACCAGGGGGAAAAAATCGTAAATTGGTCTGAGACGATAATTGAGTACTTCTCAGTTACCCAGGCTTTAGCTTTGCCTCGACCTGAGAATGCTTACCAGTCTTCACAGAAGAATAAGCTGTTAATTGGCTCTTAGATAGGATGAGAGTTAAGGTTCCAGGTGTGGGTCTGCTTGCAACTGAAGTGATGATTGTTGTCTCCTTACTTAACACATTAGTAGCCACCTGTTGGGTGAAGGCATCCTCTTTTCTAATCTGAAGCTAGGTCAGTCTCAGTCAGTGGAAAAAATGTTGTCATTTGTATTCTGCATTTCTCCTATTTCTTTGGGGTGTGCTATGTTTAATAATGTATGCATTAGGAGATGCTGAAAAGTGAGTTTTTAATCTAGTCTTTTTCTCCCAATAGGTTTATATTGTCCCCCAAAGTGTGTGTGTGTGTGTGTGTGTGTGTGTGTGTGGTGTGGTATGTGTGTATTTTAGACCAAGTATTGCTGGAGCAGCTGACACTTCATTATGTGTAGGTTATTGCATTTGTGGAGCAAAATCTCCCTTAAGTAATATATCTACTATGTGTCATTAAAAATGTATTCACTTTATATGCGCATGTTTTCAATTCAGACATCTTTAATAGGGAAATATATTCTAGTAGATTAGTTTACAGTGTTTCTAAATATATTGTAAATCATAAACACCCAGTAAAAACATCCAAAATGTGCATATTTGAGAGTCGATTATATGTTGATTAACCTTATGTGCTTTTGCTATAATTCTTACTATTGTCATTTTCCCTTGCTGTCAAACAACAGTTCATTTTTGGAACATAAGATGCATAATTATGACTGTTAATACAGCACCCAGCTGCATCTCAGCTCCCTTTGCATTATGGTACAAGTTTCCTTTGGGAACGCAAAGGTACTTCACATTAGTCACAAAAACTGTAATTAGACACTAACGAGATTAAAATATCTTATTATTTACCTATTTGCTCAATAAGAATTTTCATATCAACACTACAGAAAAATAATGTTTTTAAATCAACTAAGAGCAATGGGGCCCTGTTTAAAAAATAAAAATGAAGAAAAGAAGTCTGTGTTGTGGAGAATAAAGCAATGGACTTGGAGGTTTTAAATGCAGACTATGAGTACTCTGTGGAAGTAGTGGAAATACTAGGCAAGCCTTTAAACATCTCATAGTCTTGTCTTTATGATAATTCAGAGCAATAACTTTCACCTGACAGGGATCTGGTAAGAAATAGGTCCTTCAAGAAGAAAGTACCTGATACTGAGTTCAGTGAATGTATATTGTTGTTCTTAATATGGCATTTGAGAGTTTTTAAAAAAGGCATTTTTAAAATTAATTCACTAACGATCTCTTCAGATGGCAGGATCTCATGATACAATTTCATTGATTTAGCAAATATTTTTGAATGCTGAGCATGTATGTTAAGCAATGTGGTGGTGATCATAGAAGGAATATGCTCTAACCCTGTACTCTAGTTGAGAGAGGTGAGACATACGTAGGTAAAACGCTTGAGCAAGAAAGTAGGTGATTACCAAAATGAGTGATACCAGCAGCAAGTGATTTTGAAGATTGGAGGAAGAAAACATAACACTATGTTAGCAAACAAGAAGGGGGAGCTTGGCTTAATTCCTAAATAATTTATAGGAATGCATAAAAAGGGATGGAAAGAAGCGTAGTTTTGGGAAATGTAAGGGAGGTCCATCCAACTTAAGATTTATGTAGGGGGGTCAGTGAGAGATAAATGTGAACAATCTATAGAAGCCCCAGAAAAAACAAGCTTTATTTAGTAAGCAATGAGGAACCATTGCGGGATTGCAAGCAGATGAGTAAGTATGAGATTGGTGTTTATGGAAAAGTGATGTGGGTTTGATTGGATGTAAGGAGCTCATGCTGCACGATTGCTCATGTAGTACAGCGAACAGTGACAGTAGGAATAGACAGGACAAGTTAATAGGGGAAGATATTTCAAAGCCAGCATTTGGTGACTCATTCAGTATAAAGGCCGAAGAAGAGGAGGAGTACACAATGATTACCAGGTTTGAGCCAGCCAGACCTTTAGAGATTTAAAATGAAAAAACAAAAATAGAAAATAGAGCTAGAGTTGGCATCAATTTTTTTTTTTATTGTTTTTAGTTTGGGGTAGTAGAAGATACAGAAAGCCAATGGGCAGTTGTAGGGAGTAGGTAGAACTGGTATGGTATTTAAGTGAGAGGTCAGGACTAGAGATTGTCCTAGAGCCTTAGAATGAAATTCCTAATCTAAATTAATCTAAATTCTACATAAATATTTTCAGGTGGTCCCTTCATCCTAAAAACATCATCTGCCCTTATCCTTTACCCTCCTCCAACTACCAAATTCTTTTCCTTCACAGCCAAACATCTTAGACATTGGCTCTATTTTCTTACCTCCCATTTCCTGACTGCAGTCTGCCTTCTACCCTTACCACTACTATGCCACTCTCCTCTGTATGGTTCCCAGGTGAATTAATGTCTTCTAGACTGAAAAAAAGTCAAGGAGCATTGTTTCTTCTCCTTTTCTAGTGAGCAATTTTTCAGTAAGTTTTTAGCCATTATTATATGGTAGAAATGGTGTCAAATCACATATAAGCTAGATGAACTTTGGTAAGTCACTTAATCACAGTTTTCTTATCTGTAAAATGGGGGATAATGATATCTATTTTGTTACATGAGTAAATGAGCTGATGTGCATAAGCCCTTTGGAAATAGTAATTGCTTAATATTATTTCATCATTGCAGCATTGGGCACTGTTGAGCGCTTCTTTCTTAGAAATGTGTTTTCCTTGATTATCGTAACACTTTTTTTTTTTTAATTATAATTTAGGTTCTGGGGTTCATGTACAGATCATGCAGGATTGTTGCATAGGTACATACATGGCAAGGTGGTTTGCTGCCTTCATCCACCCATCACCTATATCTGGTATTTCTCCCTCGTTATCCCTCCCCACCCCCGCTGTCCCTCCCCTAGCCCCCCCCCACTCATCGCAGTGTGTGATGCTTCCCTCCCTGTGTCCACGTGTTCTAATTGTTCAACACCTGCATATGAGTGATAACATACAGTGTTTGGTTTTCTGTTCTTGTGTCAGTTTGCTGAGAATGATGGTTTCCAGATTCATCCATGTCCCCATGAAGGACACGAACTCATCATTTTTTTATGGCTGCATAGTATTCCATGGTGTATATGTGCGACATTTTCTTTATCCAGTCTATTGATGATGGACATTTGGGTTGGTTCCAGGTCTTTGCTATTGTAAACAGTGCCGCAATGAACATACGTGTGCATGTGTCTTTATAATAGAACAATTTATAATTATTTGGGTATATACCCAGTAATGGAATTGCTGAGTCAAATGGTATTTCTATTTCTAGGTCCTTGAGGAATTGCCACACTGTCTTCCACAGTGGTTGAATTAACACCTTTTTTTTTTTTTTTTTTTTTTTGAGACGGAGTCTCACACTGTCACCTGGGCTGGAGTGCAATGGCACGATCTCGGCTCACTGCAACCTCCACCTCCCGGGTTCACGCAATTCTCCTGCCTCAGCCTCCTGAGTAGCTGGGATTATAGGCACACACCACCACCACACCTGGCTAATTTTTTGTATTTTTAGTAGAGACGGGGTTTCACTATGTTGGCCAGACTGGTCTCAAACTGCTGACCTCGTGATCTGCCCGCCTCGGCCTCCCAAAGTGCTGGGATTACAGGTATGAGCCACCGTGCCTGGCCCAAAACACCTCTTTTCCTAGTTTTCCTACTACTAGTTATCTTGAGCTCTTTTTCCTTAATTGTCTTTTATCCACAGATATACCCTAGAGCAGTAGTTCTCAAACTTGAATGTACATTAAATTCCCCTGGAGATTTTATAAGAACACACTGCTCCCCCTCTCTTCAGAGTTTCTGATCTAGTAGGGAGCTCAAGTAGTTCTCAGATAATGCTGATGCTGCTTGTGTGGGGGCTGAATTTTGAGAACCACTAACCTAGAGTTCTATCTCAGCCTCTCTTTCTTATTCTATGAACTTTTATTGAGGGGGCTTCAGGTATCACTGACGACTCCCAGATTTCTGTATCTAGGGAAGACCACATGTGCAGATTCCAGATTATCATTTTCAACTGGATGTTAGACTTCCACACAGAGTTGTCCTCCAGACACATTACAATCCAACATGTGCAAACTGATTCTGAAGTACATATGTAAGATTAGTCAGGAAAGGTCTGAATAAAGAGGATAAAAGACAAAGAGGCTAGTCTTGTTAAAATATATTATAACATTACAATAATTAAAATACTTTGGTACTAGCACATGGATAGACTGATCAATAAACCATAATGAGGTCTAGTGATAATGAATTCTAACCATAATGATTCAAAGACATTGTTTAGTATATAACTTTTAGTATATGATTTTATCTTGAAACATGGGAAGTCTTTCTAAGCAAAACACAAAACCTGGAAGCCAGCTGGGTTCAGTGGCTCATGCCTGTATTCCCAGCACTTTGGGAGGCTGAAGTGAGTGGATCACCGGAGCTCAGGAGTTTGAGACCAGCCTCAGCAACTTGGCAAAACCCCGTCTCTACAAAAAATACAAAAATTAGCCTGGCGTAATGGTACACACCTGTAATCCTAGCTACTCAGGAGGTTGAGGCAGGAGAATCACTTGAATCTGGGAGGCAGAGGTTGCAGTAAGTGGAGATCACACCATTGTACTCCAGCCTGGGTGACAGAATGAGACCCTGTCACAAAAAAAAAAAAAAAAAAAAAAAAAAAAAAAACCACACACAAAAAACAACCAACCAAAAAAAAAAAAAAACAAACAGAAGCCATAAAAAAGAAAATTGTTAATCTGACAACACGAAAGTTAAAATTTAAAGCATCATAAAAATACAAAATATAAAATCCAAAGACAAAAAACTGGAGAAAGTGTTTTGCATCTGATATAGCAAGAGGCTGGCTCCTGTAATATATAAAGAGCTCTTGACAATAACAGGACAATGCCAACTAACCATTCGAAAGAGAGGAAAAAGAACCTGAACAGGCAGTTCAGACAAAAAGAAAGTGGGCTTATAAAAACAAATGAAAATATGCTGTGTTGGCACAGTATCTCATGCCTGTAATCCCAACAGTCAGGAGGATGGCTTGTGGCCAGGAGTTCAAGACAAGACTGAGAAACATAGTGAGACCTTGTCTTGACAAAAAATGTAAAAATTAGCCAGGCATGGTGGTACACGCCCTGTAGTCCCAGCCCCTCAGAGGCTGAGGCTAGAGCATCACTTGAGCCCAAGAGTTTGAGGCTGCAGTGAGCCATGATTGCACCACTGCACTCCAGCCTGGGCAACAGTGCAAGATCCTAAGGGAGAGAGAGAGAGAGCGAGAGAGAGAGAGAGAGATGCTCAACACTTACAATTAAAGCAGTATAGATTACTTTAAGCAATAAGATATAACTTTCACCTATCAGAATGGGAAAAATCAGAGCATTTGATATACTTCTTTTTGCCAAGCATGTAGAGAAATACATGTGCTCTTTTACCTTGCTACTCAAACTGTATTCCTTGGATCAGCAGCATCTGCATCAACTGAGAGCTTTTTAGAAATGCAGCTCCACCCCAGATCTGCTAAATCAGAATCTGCATTTTAATCAGATCCCCAGGTGAATTGTAGGCATATGAAAGTTTGTAAAGCACTACTCTAATACATTGTTGGAAGTGTAAATTAGCATAACCTCTTTGCATCTTAGTATATTTTATCACAATTAAACACGTACTTTTTGACCCATAGTTCAACTTGTAGGACTTTATATAAAATATATAATCATGCATGTGTATGAAGACATGTAAAAAGATATTAATCACAACATGATTTGTATTAGAAAAATATTCATATTAGCAAAACAGCTTCAGTATTACTTGAGTAAAGGTTAAATAAACTATAAAAAATTCACTTGGTAAAATACTATTCAGTTATTTCAATTTGTTTAAGAAAATTATGTGTAGATACGGAATTGTCTGCAAGATATATTGTTAAACACAAACAGCAAGGTTCCAGCAGCATTATAATCTGCCTTTTCTGTGTTCTATTATTATAATTCCCATTTTAGAGATAATGTAAGTAAGGCAGAGAGGTTAAATAACTAGCCCAAGAACATAAGGCTGGAAATTGTGGATTCAAATCCAGACAGTCTTGTTCCAGAGCTTATGTTCTTCATAATCTGCCATATTGCTGCTCAGGGATAAACAATAAACTGCTAAAAGTAGTTTCCCTGGAGTATGGGGCACTCTTTTTTCATTGTATGTGCCTTTGTACTATTTGAATTGTTTGCTTTCTGCAAGTATTGCTTTAAATAATTTAAAAATATTTAAAAATCAATTTTTCTAAAACTGAACTAATTCTCCTCCCCACTCTTCTGCTGATGCTGGTGACAGGCTGAATCATAAACTAGAGTGAAAAATCTGATACACATTCTGTACTCCCTCTTATTTATCCCTCACAGCTGTCTCATCAGCTTCCAAGACTAACTGGTTCTATCTCCTAGACCAGACGTTTCTCAAACTTGCCCCTCCACTCTATCCCTAATTATAGATCACTTGGACTATAGTATTCATTTCCTATCTGATCCACCTGCATCTTTTCTCCCTACAAAATGCCAATGGACACATCTTTCCAAAATGTGAATCTGATCCTACCATTCTCCATGTTCTGACCCAGTTTGCCTCTCTGGCCTTACTGTTCACCACTTCTCCTCATATATCCTACCCTCAGGACACCATTCTTCCCCCTTCATTTCCATGATTTTAATATGCTATCAATATTCCTTCTCTAGAAGTACCTTTCAACTGGGTCCAATTTCTATCCTTCGTTGACAACCAGACCTCAAGCATGACCTTTTTTAGATTTTCCATGGATGCAGACTATCAGTAGACATTATATATTCTGTACTATGCATGTCAGAATACCTAAAGTTTCACGGTCCTCAGTGTTCCACAGAAAATGTCCCCAGCATCGAAGTACTCCTGCCTGAATGCTGTACATTCACATTCCTTGTAGGCTCCTCTGCTCCCCAACATGAATGCAGTATCCTGCAGACTGCTTCTTGGATCTCCCTCATGGCTAATTCAAAGTTTTTCTTTGTCCTAAGTTCTCTCCTGGCCCTCAGCACCCTTCTTGGTCATGAAGGATTTCTGGGACGCTTTCCCTTTTATTATCAATTTTAGATTCATCATCTCCCCTTCCTATCATTCTACCTGTACCTGTAGAGGAAGGAGGTTAGAACAGTGGCTAAGAACAAGGAAGGTCTAGGCAGCCATGCTAATGAATTTGGACTTTTCCCATAAGTACTAGGAAGCCAGTGAAGAATTTTAAGCATGAGAGTGGCAGGACCAGATTTGCACTTTGAAAAGATGTATTCATTGGCATTTTGCAGGGAGAAAATAGGCAGGTCGACCAGTTAGAAAATGAATGCTATAGTTAAAGTGATTCAGGGATAGAGTAGAGGGGGTGGGTTTTGAGAATTATCTAGCCTAGGAGGTAGAATCAATACGTCTTGGTGCCTGATTAGACAGATGTGAGGGGTAAATAAGCGGAGAGAGTCCAGAGTGTCCACCAGATTTCTCACCTTAGTAAATGATTCAGCCTGTCACCAGCACCAGCAGAAGAGTGGGAAGGTGTCTTCGTTTACCTATGCTACTACAACAAAATACTTTAGAGTGGGTAATTTATAAAGAATGGAAATTTGTTTCTCACAGTTCTAGAGGCTGGTAAATCAAGACCAAGTCACCAGCAGATTCAGTATCCAGTGAGGCTATTCTCTGCTTCAAAGGTGGTGCCTTGTTGCTGTGTCCTCACATACAGGGAGAGCAAAGGGGAAAAATGCTGTGTCCTCACATAGCAGAAGAAGTACAAGGTCAAAAAAGGCAAGATCTTCCTCCAACCCTTTTATAAGGCCACTAATACCATCTATTAGGGCAGAACCCTCAATGCCTAATCCCCTTCCAAGGGCCTTACCTCTTAATACCATCACCTTGGGAGTTAAGTCTCAATATGAATTCTGAAGGGACATACATATTTAAACCATAGCAAAAAAGAATTAGTTTGGTTTTGTAAAAGTTAATTTTTAAGTATTTCTTTTTTTTTTCAAAGCAATACTTGCAGAAGGCAAACCATTCAAATAGTACAAAGGCATATACAATGAAAAATGAGTCCTCTACACTTGAGGGGAACATTGTTAACATACCATAATGCTATATTATTTTCCTTCTGCAGAACATAGACTAACCTACCCCCACCTTCCAAACCCACTCCCCACTGAATGTCCTCATTTCCTTACTGCAAAGGTAGTTCAACATACACAAATCAATAAATGTGATATACCACATTAGCAGAAAGAAAAATAAAAGTCATATGATCATCTCAGTAGATTAAAAAAAAAAAATCACAAAGTGCAACATGCTTTCATGATAAAAAAAAAAAGCTGTCCAAAAATTAGGTGTAGAAGGAATGTACCCCAACATAATAAGGCTATATATGACAAGCCCACAGATAACATTATATTCCATGGTGGAAAGTGGAAAGCTTTTCCTTTAAAATAGGAAACAAGACAAGGGTGCCCATTTTCTCCACTTCTACTCAACATAGTACTGAAAGTCCTACCAGAGCAGTCAGGCAAGAAAAGAAATAAAAGGCATATCAATTGAAAAGGAAGAAGTTAAATTGTCTCTGTTTGTAGGCGACATGATCTTATATAGAAAACCCTAGGACTCCACCACAAAGCTGTTAGAAATAATAAAAGAATTCAGTAAAGTTGCAAGGTACAATATAACCCTGTAAAAATCAATAATGTTTCTATACACTAACAGCAAACTTAGAAAGGAATTTTAAAAAGATCGCATTTACAATAGCATCAAAATAAATCTAAAATAGGAACAAATTTAATCAACAAGGTAAAAATCTGTATACTGAAAACTATAAAACATTGATGAAATAAATTGGACACAATAAATAAGACATAAATAAATAAAAATATTCCATGTTCATGGGTTGGAAGAATTACTATCATTAAAATGTCTATACTACCGAAAACGATCTACAGATTGAATGCAATCCCTATCAAAATTCCAACTACATTTTTTCACAGAAATAAACAATTCTAAAATTTGTAAGAAATCACAAAAGACCCAAATAGCTAATGAAATCTTGAGAGAAAAAAAAAAGCTGGAGGCATCATACTACCCAATCCCAAATATACTATGGAATTGTAGTAATCAAAACAATATGGTACTGGCATAAAAACAGAAACACAGTTCAGTGGAACAGAAGAGATAGCCCAAAAATAAATTCACACATTTACAGTCAACTGATGTTTACAAAGGTGTTAAGAGCACACAATGGGGAAAGCACAGTCTCTTCAATAAATGGTGTCATAAAAACTGGATATTCATATGCAGAATGAAATTGGACTCTTACCCTACACCATATATAAAAACCAATTCAAAATTGATTAAAGACTTAAACATAAGACCTTAAACTCTGAAACTACTACAAGAAAACAAATGAAAAAGCTTTCTGACATTTGGCTTTGGCAAAGATTTTTTGGCTATGGGCCCGAAAGCACAGGCAATAAAGGCAAAAATAGACAGGTTGGATTGCATCAAATTAAAAAGCTTCTGTACAGCCAAGGAAACAATCAACAGAGTAAAGAGAAAACCTACAGGTTTGGAGAAAATATTTGCAAATCATATATTTGATAAGGGGTTAATATCTAAAACATATAAGGAAAACAAACAAGTCAAAAGTAAGAAAACAAATAACTTGATTAAAAAATGGGCCAAAGAGGCCGGGCGCGGTGGCTCACGCCTGTAATCCCAGCACTTTGGGAGGCCGAGGCTGGCGGATCACGAGGTCAAGAGATCGAGACCGTCCTGGTCAACATGGTGAAACCCCGTCTCTACTAAAAATACAAAAAAATTAGCTGGGCGTGGTGGTGAGCGCCTGTAGTCCCAGCTACTCGGGAGGCTGAGGCAGGAGAATGCTTGAACCCGGGCAGCGGAGGTTGCAGTGAGCCAAGGTCGCGCCACTGCACTCCAGCCTGGCGCCTGGTGACTGAGTGAGACTCTGTCTCAAAAAAAAAAAAAAAAAAAAAAAAAAAAAATGGGCCAAAGATTGGAATAGACATTTCTCAAAAGAAGACATATAAATGGTCAACAGGTATATTTTTAAAAAATGTTCTACATCACTAATCAGTGAAATGCAAATCAAAACCACAATGACATATCACTTCACATCTTTTAGAATGTCTGTTATCAAAAAGACAAGTGTTGGTGAGGGTGTGAAGAAAAAGGAACCCTTATACACTATTGGTAGAAATGTAAATTAGTATAGCCATTATGAAAAACAGTATGGGGGTTTCTCAGAAAACTAAAAATAGAACTACAATATAATCCAGCAGTTCCACTTTTGGGTACATATCTAAAGCAAATGAAATCAGTATGTTAAAGAGATGTTTGCACTCCCATGTTTATTACCGTACTGTTCACAATAGCCAAGATATGGAATGAATCTAAGTGTCCAACAGATGAATGAATAAAGAAAATGTTACACACACACACACACACACACACACACAATGAAATACTATTCAGCCATAAAAGAAGGAAATCCTGTCATTTTTGACAACATGGATGAAACTGGAGGACATTATGCTAAGGAAATAAGGCATGGAAAGACAAATACCACATGATCTCATATGTAAAATGTAAAAAAACTGAACTCTAACCTAGCAATCCCGTTACTTGGTATATATACAGAAGAAAATAAATAGTTCTACCAAAAAAAGGCACCTGTACTTGTTTGTTCATTCCAGCATTATTCACAATAGCAAAGACATGGAATCAACCTAGGTGCCCATCAATGGTGAATTGGATAAATAAAATGTGGTACATATACATCATGGAATACTATACAGCCATAAAAAAGAATGAAATCATGTTCTTTGCAGCAACATAGATGCAGCTGGAGGTCATTATCCTAAGCAAATTAATGCAGAAACAGAAAGCCAAATACCACATGTTTAGCTTCTGCTTATAAGTAAGAACAATGGGCACTTAACGGACATAAAGATGGCAACAATGGACACTGGGGGCTACTAGATAGGGGAGGGAGGGATGGGGGGACAATTACTGGAAAACTATTGGGTACTGTGGTTAGTACCTGCATGATGGGGATCATTCATACCCCAAACCTGAGTATCACACAATATACCATGTAACAAACCTGCACACGTACCCCCTAAATCTAAAATAGAAGTTGAAATCATATTAATAATAATAAATTAAAACATCAAATGCATAGAAGCAGAGGGTAGATGATGGTCACCAGCGATGGAGGGGTTGGGCAGGAAATGAGCTGTAGATCAAAGGATACAAAGCTTCAGTTGAACAGGAGGAATACATTCTGGAAAGCTAATACACAGACTAGTGACTGTAGTTAATAATAATGTATACTTAAATTGGTAAGGAGTAGATCTTAAATGTTCTTACCACAAAAAATGATAATTATGTGAGGTTATGGATATGTAAATTAACTTTAATCATTTCACAATGTTTACATATATAAAAAATTATATTGTGTATTATAAATATGTACAATTTTTATTTGTCAACTAAACCTTAATAAAGCGATTAAAAAGGAAGTGAACAGATTGATGAACTCGAGGTTTGTGAATATCAATACTTCAGAAAGGAAAATTTCCTGAAGGCTTATGTGGAAGATTGTGGAACAAGGTAAAAGCCTTAATGAAAAGAGGTCTTACCAAGGAAGTACATATATGACAACTGCTCACCAGCACATATCTCCCGCTCACAAGGGCAGCTGTGATTTCAAGAATTGCCTTCTTGGTCCTAGGACCTTCCTCACCCTAAAAAAGAACATTCCTGTCCCTGGAGGCTAAATACTTTTTTTTTTAATTGCATTTTAGGTTTGGGGGTACATGTGAAGAACATGGAAGATTGTTGCATAGGTACACACATGGCAGTGTGATTTGCTGCCCTCCTCCCCATCACCTATATCTGGCATTTCTCCCCATGCTATCCCTCCCCAACTCCCCACCACCCACTATCCCTCCCCTTTCCCCCGACAGACCCTAGTGTGGCGGGTGTTGAACAATGCGAACACATGGACACAGGGAGGGGAGTATCACACACTGGGGCTAAATACTTTTTAAGTAGCTGCCCTCTATTATATACATAGCACTGATAGCTGAAGGAAGGCTTCCAGCCTACCTTGGAAAGCAGCACCCCACAAAAGCCAAAATAGCAGCAGCCAGTATTTAGAAGAAATCACTTGAAAGTCTGTTTTAAAACATACGGTATGGTAATGGTTCTCAAACTTATGAGTGTGCATTAGAATCATCTAGAGGATCCACCACGATCAAGTTGGCTTCATCCCTGGGATCCAAGGCTGGTTCAACATACGCAAATCAGTAAACATAATCCATCACATAAGCAGAACCAATGACAAAAACCACATGATTATCTCAATAGATGCAGAAAAGGCCTTCAATAAAATTCAACACCCCTTCATGCTAAAAACTCTCAATAAACTAGGTATTGATGGAATGTATCTCAAAATAATAAGAGCTATTTATGACAAACCTACAGCCAATATCATACTGAATGGGCAAAAGCTGGAAGCATTCCCTTTGAAAACCAGCACACAACAAGGATGCCTTCTTACACCACTCCTATTCAAAATAATATTGGAAGTTCTGACCAGGGCAATTAGGCAAGAGAAAGAAATAAAGGGTATTTAGATAAGAAGAGAGAAGTCAAATAGTCTCTGTTTGCAGATAACATGATTGATTGTTTATTTAAAAAACCCTGTCGTCTCAGTCCAAAATCTCTTCCAGCTGACAAGCAACTTCAGCAAAGTCTTAGGATACAAAATTGATGTGCAAAAATCACAAGCATTCCTATACACCAATAACAGACAAACAGCCAAATTATGAGTGAACTCCCATTCACAATTGCTACAAAGAGAATAAAATACCTAGGAATACAATTTACAAGGGATGTGAAGGACCTCTTCAAAAAGAACTACAAACCACTGCTCAAGAAAATAAGAGATGACACAAACAAATGGAAAAACATTCCATGCTCATGGATAGGAAGAATCAATATCATGAAAATGGCTATACTGCCCAAAGTAATTTATAGATTCAATGCTATTCCCATTAAGCTACCATTGACTTTCTTCACAGAATTAGAAAAACTACTTTAAATTTTATATGGAACCAAAAAAGAGCCTGTTTAGCCAAGACAATCTAAGCAAAAAGAACAAAGCTGAAGGCATCATGCCACCTGACTTCAAACTATACTACAAGGCTACAGTAAACAAAACAGGATGGTACTGGTACCAAAGCAGATATATAGACCAATGGAACAGAACAGAGGCCTCAGAAAGAATGCCACACATCTACAACCATCTGATCTTGACAAACCTGAGAAAAACAAGCAATGGGGAAAGGATTCCCTATTTAATAAATGGTGTTGGGAAAACTGGCTAGCCATATGCAGAAAAGTGAAACTGGACCCCTTCCTTACATCTTATACAACAATTAACTCAAGATAAAGTAAAGACTTAAAACTTAAAACCATAAAAACCCTAGAAGAAAACCTAGGCAATACCATTCAAGACATAGACATGGGCAAAGACTTCATGATGAAAACACCAAAAGCAATTGCAGCAAAAGCCAGAATTGACTAATGGGATCTATAAACTAAAGAGCTTCTGCACAGCAAAAGAAACTGTCATCAGAGTGAATAGGCAACCTACAGAATGGGAGAAAAGTTTTGCAATCTATTCATTTGACAAAGGGCTAATATCCAAAATCTACAAGGAGCTTAAACAAATTTAAAAGAAAAAAAATACCCCATCTAAAAGTGGGCGAAGGATATGAACAGACACTTCTCAAAAGAAGACATGTATGCAGCCAACAAACATAAGAAAAAAAACTCATCATCACTGGTCATTAGAGAAATGTAAATCAAAACCACAATGAGATACCGTCTCATGCCAGTTAGAATGGCGATCATTAAAAAGTCAGGAAACAACAGATGGTGGAGAGGATGTGGAGAAGTAGGACTGCTTTTACACTGTTGTTGGGAGTATAAATTAGTTCAACCGTTGTGGAAGACAGTGTGGCAATTCCTCAAGGATCTAGAACCAGAAATACCGTTTAACCCAGCAATCCCATCACTGGGTTTATATCCCAAAGGATTATAAATCATTCTACTATAAAGACACATGCACACATGCTTATTGCAATACTGTTCACAATAGCAAAGACTTGGAACCAACCTAAATGCCCATGAGCGATAGACTGGATAAAGAAAATGTGGCACATATACACTATAGAATACCATGCAGCCAAAAAAAGAATGAGTTCATGTCCTTTGCAGGGACATGGATGAAGCTGGAAACCATCATTCTCAGCAACCTAACACAGGAACAGAAAACCAAACACTGCATGTTCTCACTCATAAGTGGGAGCTGAACAATGAGAACACATGGACACAGGGGAGGGGAACATCACACACCAGAGCCTGTCAAGGTGGGAGACTAGGGGAGGGATAGCACTAGGAGAAATACCTAATGTAGATGATGGGTTGATGGGTGCAGGAAACCACCATGGCACATGTATACCTATGTAACAAACCTGCACGTTCTGCACATATATCCCAAAACTTAAAGTATAATAAAAAAAAAAACCCTCAGATTTTGGGCCCCACCCCCAGAGTTTCTGATTCAAAAGGTTGAGGATGGGCCCCAGAATTTTCTTTCCTACAAGTTCTTGGGTGATGCTGATGCTGGTTTACAGAACAAACTTTGAGAACCACTATTTGGGGGGTGGGGAGACACATCAAAATTTGGAAGCAAAAAACTTGTGTTAAAGCCTTGTGTGATTTATTTCACCTCCTTAAGCCTGATTTTCTTCTTTTCTGAAGTGGAGTTAGTAAGGTTATGAGAATTAAATGGAATGGTGTATATGAAAATTCTTTATGAACTGTAAATGTTGCATACAAATGGTACTTGCTGCCACATCTCCACCACCACCACTAAATTTTCTTGTACATTTGTTCCCTCTCTAGCTAACTTTGTCCCACCGAGTCTATCAGGCAACTGGAAAAGTTGCCTGGCTTTAAAACTTGGCTTTAGTCAAGAAGACCCTGAGTAGTGTTTTTTTAACCCACTGGGCATGGCCTTCATACTGACCTTGAATTGACTCCCCTTTTCCTTTGCCTGGCTTCCTCTCAAACTTGCTCCTGGTTCTTCCCACCTTGGTCTACTCTCACAGCAAAGAACAGCTCCCAGTGCTAATATTAAGGGTAAAAAACTGTCAGGTGGAATTTTAAAAAAATTAGTAAGACAAAAGAATCCACTTCCAAGCAGCAAAATTATATAGAAAAAAGCATTTTGCTAGGTTGGTGGGCTCTTAGGCTGATTTCCCCTGAGGGTAAAATCCAGATCTTTGAAATAGTTAAATGGAATCAGAAGTATAATTGCAGATTCCTAATTTAGGAATATGTCAGACAGTTATATCAGACAGTTGCCTGGGTAAATGATATGTCCATGTAGAATGGTGACATTTTTCTTTAGAAACCTCTTTTTATTCCAAAGGTAATACATGTGTAGTGTATAAAATCTGGAAATGATTTAAAAATGTGAAAAATAAAAACCCTTAATTCTACCACACAAAGATAAATACCCACTGGTATAATATTAGTAAATTTACATCCAGCCTTTCAATATCTACATGTCTGTATAAGAATATGTATATATATATGCATATATATTTCTTGAATTGGACTTGTAATATGTTCAGGTTTGTATACAATTTTTAAATTTACCATTATACTGTGAGCCTTTTTCAGGATGATTAAGTAGTCTTCAAAAACATGGTTTTCAATGACAAACTATTATTCCTTTGTGTAAATGTACAATACATTATCTAACTCTTCCTAAATGTTGCACAGCTAGGATATTCCAAATTTTACCATTATGAATTACCCCGCAGTGGATGACATTTCAAGTACATAAATCAATGTGTACATCTCTAATGGCTTTCTTAGGATAAAATCCTAGGAGTGGAAAAACTGGATCAAAGGATATGAAATTTCTTAAATATAAATTCACATACCATAAAATTCACTACTTCAGGTGTGTAATTCAGTGGGTTTTAGTATACTCACAAGGTTGCGAAATCATTACCACGAATTCCAGAAAAATGAGCATTTCACAAATTTGCGCATCATCTTTGTGCAGGAACAATGCTAATCTCTGTATCATTGCATTTTTGGTATATGTAAGCCAAAGGAAGCACAGTAGAAACATTTTAAGTCTCCTGATAACATATGCCAAAATTTTCCTTTAGCAGTGTGTACCCATTTGAGTTCGCACCCAACAATGTATATCTATTTCCCCCACAACTTTGTCAGCACTTCTCTTTAAAAAGTATTGCCAATATCATTGAAAATGGCATTTCATTGTTTTATCTCTATTACCTGCTCTCTTCCTCTTCTGCCCAAACTATAGCTCTGCAGAGATCTGTTGTCGCCCTCTTTTTGTACACATTCACCATGGGCAGTCACATCCACTGCAACAGCCTTGGCTGCCTCCTCTGGATAGTGACCACATGTCCATACCGTACCCTAACCTTTTTCTAGCACTGTAGCCCACACATCAAGCTGCTCGCTGAGCACACCTACCTACAGAATTTGCCAGCATAACAAACTAGTATCTGAAATCAAACTCATGTTTCCTGACACTGGTTTTTGCCTATGACTTTGCCATTTAGATTAGTTTTATCAGCCTTCTTGGTGCTTTATAGCCATCTCTTCTCTCTGCTTATGTAAAGTACTCTATTGATTCTCTGTCACATTCTTCCCTTCTGCTCCATCCCCCACTGCCATTGCTCTGATTTTACCTTTTATTGTGTCTATTCCATTAGCCTACTCACTTCTCTATGCTTCCAGTATCTATCCACTTAATTTATCCTACACATGGCTACCGTAATAACTTTCCTACCATACTGCTTGTACCATATTGCTCTCCTACTCTGGAACTTCCAAGGGCTCTCTCTTGCCTATTGGATTATGTGAAATAAAGGCTTTAACTTGATTCTCAAGGCCCACCATGCTCTTGCATTATTCTAATTTCACTTCTTCTGTACCTTATAAAAACTATTTTTCTTCCTTCTAGTATTCCTGTGCTTCCCACTTCTGTTCATGCAAATCTGGCGTGGCCTCTGTCCCAGTCATCTTTAGTGGTGATTGTATTGACTCTTCCAAAATTATCTCACAGGCTCTGTAGTACCATTCTTGATTCAAGCAGCAGTGCTCTTTCCTTCTTTTGACTCTCATTTTGTTAGCATTTCCTTTCTGATACTTCTGACATCCTATCCTGTTAATGGTTTTCCAGATATTTTTTGTCCACCCTCTACCACACTGTAAATTCCTTGAGCCACAGGGATTATTATATCTAATCCATTTTGGCATGTTGCCTAGTACCTCTCCAAACACCTTAAATGCAGATAGAGGAGCCCCGTAAATGCTTGGACAAAACCATAGTGAAGAGTGCCAATTTTCTTTTTAAAACCACTAATGACTCCATTTTGGGAATGAATACTGTGCAAAAAGGTACGGATGCCAGGTGACCCAAGTGTCATGGTTCTTTTTACCTCATTCTCTACATTTAGTCCGTCAACAAATACTGTCAGCCCTACCTCTTCAAAATACCTATCATCAAATCTCTTGTTCTTACCCCAAATGCTACTTTCTTAGAACAAACCACCATTAGCTATTACCTATAATAACCCCTTTAAATGATTCCTTGGCTTCTACTCTTGACCCCCCCTTCCAAATCCATGAGCCACGTCAAACCTTTATAAAACTTACAGCATGTTAGTACCCTGCTTAAGAACTTCTAACAGCTTCCATTTCACTGAGAATAAATTCAAACTGTTCAGCCTTTGGAAACTCCATGATCTGGCCTCTGAACCTCCCCAACATCATCTCCCACTACAGTCCACCTTGCTCACTGCGCTCCAGCTCTGCTGGGTGTTGGCTCCTCCTGATTCTCAAGTTATATCAAAGCAGAGTGACTGGGTGCTCTTGTTTCTACTGGGGTCCTAATTGTTATTGGCTATTGTCCTAGGACTCTATGTCTCTTTAATAGGGGAGATGACTTGGGGGAGATGGCCAGAAGTAGTTCTGAGGCCTTGGAGACTTGACTCTGGGGAAAACCTTTATGGATTCCATCAGCCCTCTGAAAAGTGGTAGGTCAAACAGTGAGTTTGAACTGAAAGAGATAATGGGCTTCAAGGAGGAAGAAAGGAAAACTAGAATTATTCCTGCGGCCTCTTTCCCAAGGGATGGTATAAATGTTACTGACAGAAACCAGAGCTGGAGGACAAACATTCTCCACCTTCTTTATCACTTTGGGTGTTGGTTTACGAAATTGGGCATCATGGCAAAAACTTTAAGGCTATCTGTTGAGTCACATGATGCACTGTGAATTTCCTGCCATTTTCCCCTATGTGCTCCTCTGAAGTCTCCCTTAGCCCTTTGGTGTTGCACCCATAACTTTTGTACATAGAAGGGAGAGGGAAAAGGACCTCTTTCATTATTCAGATTCCGGACTTGCTCCCCTTTTTTCTAGAAGCTTCTAAATATTCACTACCTACCTCTTTGCCTTTAGGATCATTGACAAGATCAAGCAGCTTTTCCCTTCTTCTGTCAGTTAAACAAGTCTGTGATTGGTATGTTTTATCACACTATATGTAGAAAAACTAGAAATTTCTCCCCCAGCCCATTCTGAAGAGAATCCCAAGTACTGCATTTCTCAACTAGTAAGCATTTTCCCACCTCGGCTGTGTGCAGAGCTTTCCGGAGTCATCTGTATAGTTACTTCCTGCCAACCTTCTTTGGAAAAAGAGGTGTCCACCTGTGTCTTAAAGATTTCAATGTGAAAAATGGAGAAATGGAAGCAGAGGGTCGAATGTAATGCCCTAGCCAGATGCCCTAGGCAGAAAGCCAAAGAGCACCCCTGACACATACCACAGCATTTGGGGGGAGTCTTTATCTCCACTCAAACATTCTCTTCTTTTCTTATTCCCTACCCTGGGTTTCTTTTTGGCCAGGGATGGATTCTAGGTGGAGGGTGGAGAGGAGGAGACCCTGCGGATTTACATGAAGGAACTTGAACTGGCTATTCAGAGGGGATGGGTGGGAGAGGAGGGGATGTGGTGAGGCAGAACAGGGTACTCAAAAGCCCCTTCTCCAGAAAGTATTCATCTCTCAGATGACCCAGATTATAGCTTTCCCAAGACTGATGAGAAAGCCATTGTCCCGAAAGTTCTCTTCTCAAATTACACACACGCACACACACACACACAAACACCCACCACCACCACCCCCACCACCCCCACACACACACATTTCCCCCTTGATTGGGTCTATAAGGGGAAGGGGTTTCCTGATTACCAGGCTGCAAGGACCCCAGCCAACAGTGGGTGGGGGTGGGCCTTACAACTCTGTGTCCCTCCATGATGACCAGGCAGCTTTCCCCTCCTCTGTCAGATAAACAAGCCATGCATTGTTCTGTCCCCCAGCTTGTCTGTGGGCTTCTCTTCCTGCTGAACCTGACAGAATGAGCTTGTGCTTCTTTGTGTGGGGCAGGTGGAATGTGCTGTTTGGAGAGAGGCTGGAAGAGCCTCAGAAAATAAACAGAGCTAATCAAGGGCGTTATTTTGTGCTTCTGTTATACAAATACTTTAAAAGAGGAAAGTGCCCACACTCTGTTATGGTCCAAATTTCAGGTTAAGCGCAACCACAAGCAACAGGGGCCAACATTTTCTTTTTGCCCTAAGTTAGGGCAGAGCCATGGTTCTCTTTCTGCTCATCTTCTTCCAAGCATCTCTTGAGGGGTCTGCTGGGAGCCAGGCTCAAAGACATCTGGTGCTATGGAAGATACTGGGGTGACAGCTGACTAGGGCAGCTAGAGACTGACTCCTTTCAGAATTGATCCACCTCCACCCCTAGACCTCTCACTATGGTCTTTATGAGGCCTCTCCTGGGAGCCAGCTTCTCGCTTTCTGCTGTGTGTGTCCACCCTCCTTTGCCCCCATGCCAAGTTCATGCATGTCTCCTGAGTACTTGGAAAAGAAGCAGTCATTTTTACTGTGCCCTGAGCATAGGAGGTCATACTTGATCATGTTACCTGGAACTCAGCTCTGCTAAATGGGCGAGTATGGCCCTTTCCCTCCACCCAACTTGCAGCCTCTTCCCCAAATCCCAAACTGTCTGAACCGCTAAGTTTCTCTCTCATCTTCCCTCACCAAAGGATTTCTTGAGTATACACTGTCTGTGCCCACCTGCCTACCCCTCATCTGATGACATCCAACACTTATCCTCCCACCCTGCCTCCCTGCCTCAGCCAGCCCCATGAATTTGCTTGCACCTGTAGTCACAATTTCTTTAACCTCACCTAACCACTGGCATGGTCACACTGATAACTAACCAGCTGCTCCTTATTTTGTTAGGAAGTGGAGATTGGCAAGCTTCATCAGGCAAGCGTTTGCATGGGCTGAACTTCTGAGCCAAAGGAGAAAGACATTTGGCCACCAGAAAGCAAGGGAGGCTGGGCACCCAGGCCCTGTGAATGAAATGAAAAGAGATTTTAACCTGATGCATTTGTTTGGAACAGATTATGCCCTGTTATATTGCTACTCAAAATGTGGTTATCACACCAGCAGCATCAGTATCACTCTGGAACTTATTAGAAAGTAAGAACCTGGGCCTCGCTGAATCGAATCTGCATTTAATAAGATCCCCCAGGTGATTAATATGCCCACTAAAATTTTAAACGTGCTTCTCTAGAGCGTACTGGGTTTGGTATTTGAACCTTCTCTTAACTAGTCTTTTCTCTTTTATCTTCATTTGGATTGAAGAAATCGGTTTTGTTACTAGTAACGGAACCTTGCTCATTGTTATTTTGGATAGGGGTAATATTAATAACAGATACCATTTACTGAGTGCCTGTCATATGGCAGGCATGTTTTATAGATGAGGAAACCAAAGTTTTGTGACATGCCTGAGGCCAAACAACTAGTGAATGGTAGAGCTGAGACTGTAAGCCAGATCCATATGCTCCTGAAAGCTTCCAAACTTTTCCCCATACAGTTGATAAAAGTCAACCCAGAGTCCCCTGTGAGATACAGAGGGAAGGAAGGGGAAGGGGCCTCCAGGCATGATCTCCCCAGAGAGGAAAGCCCTAGCATACTTCTTGTCCTAAGGGAGCTTGCATAAGCCCTCTCAGGAGCCAGAAATTACTGGAATTGGGGCCAGAGGCCAAGGGAAACTGGAGAGGGGAATTAGGAGTATTAATGAAGGGAGAATCCTGGCTCTAATTCCTCAAAAGAAATTAAATCTTGATGCCTGAACCTAGGCTTAGGGGGTGCAACAAATCCACATAGGGCTGCTCTGGATTCTGGCTACTGTGCTAATCACTGAAGGTATCATTTGGAACCTCAGCCTGGGGCCTAGGACTACTACATCGCAGCACGCTAGAGCGGGAAGCGTCATTTGTGACAATTGAATTTAATGTTTTATTTTGCAGGGAGGAACAGAAGTCCAGAGAGTGGGAGTAAGTTGCCAGAGGTCAGAGTGAATTCATGGCAGATCCAGGGACGCTGACTGCAAATACCACAATTCCAGCATTGCTAATGGGCATCTTTTCTGGAGTTGAAGTCTCTGGTGTGAAATTGGGTTTTCTTTGGATCTGGTCAAGTCCTCAGAGAAGTGCAGACCCTGTAAATACAGCCCAGAATGTTTGTGAGGCTTTGTATCTCACCAGGACCTTCACCTTGGAAAATCTCTTAGTCACTTGCCCCCAGCTGTATAAAATCAACTTGAGTGCTACTCCTATGGACCTGGAGGCTGCTAGTCCTGGCTTATCTGTGCTTTTCTTTTCTGGGGCCCACAGGACCTGCAGAGATGGCTGGGTGGGGTCAACTCAGTCCAGGAAGCTCAGGAATTCTTTTAAGTGTATGTGTCTGGGGTATTTTTCTCTCTCACTTACGTATATTTTTAAAAATTCTTTTTAGACACCCGCTTTATCTTTCCCAAACATCATTTCCTTGCTCCTTTCCTGAGTTCTGGCAGTGGCTGGGGGCCCAGCTCCTTATTGGCCTCTGAGCTGCTGAGGGGGTGGGCCAGGACTCAGAGGAGGTTGGAGTAGGGAGCAGGGGGGCTGTTTATGCTGCTGGAAGTCCCTTTCATCCTTCCCTTTGCCACCAGGGTGCTGGCTGGTTCCTGGAGCAGCGTCTTCACTCCTATCCAGCTCTTGACACTGGCTTTTATTCCCTAAGGCTGTGGCCATATCTAGGGCCATCCAGGCTCATGGTCATAACTTGCCTTCAATCCTACTCCTTCCTGTTCTTAGAACTGGAACCTGACTGTGCCTGAGCCCCTTGGATCACACTCAGCATCTTGGGCTGATGGTCCCTCACTCCAGAAGTCTTAACTGGAGGGCAGATGGGTCCAAGCTAAGGGAGGACGCTGGCTGGAGGGGTTGTCAACGAGAGTCTCAGCTAGCCGGATACCCCGCTCTCTCCCAAGCCATCTCTCCACCCTGGGCAACTTCCATGGTAGGTACAGCCAGTAGCCATGGCTGCTGCCACTTTTCCTCCTCCTGCTTTCTTTCTTCAATGTCTCTTTCTTTTGCTTCCTAAGAAAAGCATTTTGGAGTAATGAAGAATGGGATGAGGTATGTGCTTATTGATAGTGTCTGAGCCAGCCTTAGGAGAAGGGCAAGTGCTGGGGTCATTGCCTTCACATCTTGGCCTGGAGCTGCGTGGTTGGTCTTAGGCATTTTCTTACTTTTCTGTTTGTTTCTCCTTCTCTCCCTCCCCACTGCCTATGGAGGGAATGGTTTCAGCTCTGGGACTAATGAAACTTCCCTTTTCTGACTGCTTCTTGAGGGAATTGCTGTGGGAAACCTCAGGAATACAGGCTTTTCAAAATAGACTCTTGGAATGGAGGGGTCGTGTGGTATCCTAGGAAAAAGCTGAAGGATCTGAGTCTCATTCCCAGTTCTGCTGGTTATTAACTATATGCTCTTGGCAAATCACTTAGGCTTTATACATCTCTGGTTCTCCATTTGTAAAGTGGGGGATATGAATAATTTTTACCAGCTGGACATGGTGGCTCATGCCTGTAATCCCAGCACTTTGGGAGGCTGAGGCAGGAGGATCGCTTGAGGCCAGGAGTTGGAGACCAGCCTGGCCAACATGGTGAATCCCCACCTCTACAAAAAATACGAAAAATTGGCCAGGCACAGTGGCATGCACCTGTAGCCTGTGGTCCTAGCTACTCAGGAGGCTGAGACAGAAGGATAGCTTGTGCCATGGAGTTTGAGGTTGCAGTGAGCTATGATTGTGCCATTGCACCCCAACCTGGGCAACAGAGCCAGAGAGGCCCTGTCTTAATAATAATAATAATAATAATAACTTTCACATAAGGTTACAGAGATGATTAAATCAGTTAATGCACATGAAGTGCCTAGTGCATGGCACATCTTAAGTGTTCAATAAATGTTTTTTTTAAGCTTATAGAATATCTATGTCAGGCACTATGTTGATTGATTTCACACATGGACTGCATTTAATCCAAATCATATAACTCATGAAAAAGAGATGGTCATCTTCCCCATTTTGCGATAAAAAATCTGCAACTTGCACAAGTGACTTGCCCATGGCTACCCAACTACAATTTGAATGCAAGTGTGCACTGACTTCAAGTCTAGGGCTATTCAGGACTAATAATAGGCCAAGTAGTAGACCCTACAGATAGTTTGTTCTCCTGTTCCAAACTAGGGTTAGAAGGCTCTAGCTCTGGCTCCAGCTGCCTCTATTTGGATTTTTCTCCTTCTAGACTTTAGTTTTCTCTGTGTCCCAGAAGCCTCCACTTCCCCCTTCTGTCTCCTTTGGGATTGTTTCCTATTCCTGGAGAAACCTTAGAAAGAGTAAGGGGCCAGCCAGGTGCGGTGGCCCAGGCCTGTAATCCCAGCACTTTGGGAGGCTGAGGCGGGCGGATCACCTGAGGTCAAGAGTTTGATACCAACCTGGCTTACCTGGTGAAACCCCATCTCTACTAAAAATGCAAAATTTGCTGGGTGTGGTGGCGCATGCCTGTAATCTTAGTTGGGATGCTGAGGTAGGAGAATTGCTTGAACCCATGAAGTGGAGGTTGCAGTGAGCTGAGATCGTGCCGTTGCACTCCAGCCTGGGTGACAAGAATGAGACTCTGTCCTTAAAAAAAAAAAAAAAAAAAAGGGGGGGGCCTTTGTAAGCTATGTTTCACAGTGTGGCATGGTAGTGGTATAACAGAACCTTTACAGTGGATGGTCAAATCTGGTACCCTAGGTGTGGGTACTCTTGAGCCATCAGAAAGTCTAAGTCTGAGCTAATAACCGTTATTGTAGTACCTGCTGTTTACTGACCACTTGCAGTCCATCAGGCTGTGTCCCAGATGCTTTAAGAATACTATCTCTAGGGGGGTGGGGGAGTTGGGGGAGAGATAGCATGGGGAGAAATGCCAGATATAGGTGATGGGGAGGAAGGCAGCAAATCACACTGCCATGTGCGTACCTGTGCAACAGTCTTGCGTGTTCTTCACATGTACCCCAAAACCTAAAATGCAATAAAAAAAGAATAAATACTATCTCTAATCCCCACGGTCACCTAGCCTGATACGGATTATTGTTTCCTTTCTCAGGTAAGAAAACTAAAGCTCATATGGGTTAAGCGACTTAGAGATGCACACATCTAAAGTGGCAGAGGGGAGCTGAACCTGCATCTGTCTCACTCTTTTTGCCCATTGCCTACTGGCTTGGTATCGTTGGTGAGATGAGACTAACACACATGAAATGATGATGGGCAATATTACATTTCATATTATTATGGGCCACATTGTGAGGGCTAGATTACTCAGAACAAGCTTCCTGGAGGAAATGGTACTTGAGCAGTACCTTGAAGAACATGTAGGATTTAGGTTAACAAAAGGAGAGGGGGCATTCCAGGCAGAGGGAACAGTCATTCCAGGCAGAGGGAACTATGATTGGTTGAGGCCTTGCCAGGCCGGATTCAAAGCACTTGTATTGTCTTATTTGATCCTTTAACAACCCCATTTGGTACTGTTATCACCATTTTACTGCCATGAAAACTAGGGCTCTGAGAAGTGAAGTCACCTGTCTGAAGCAACAGAGCTAATGAATGGTAGAGCTGGGATTCAAACCAAGGTGGTCTGACCCCAGAGCCTGTGTTAGATCTACTGGAATATCAACAGCAAAGACACAGAATCAGAAAGGGACAGAGCTGATTACACGGTGTGACTGGAGCAGAGACATGAGAGATTGAGCTGGTAGGTAAAGATAGCTTATTGAAGACTTTGAAACTCTGATCTAGTTTATATTTGATGTGGGACAGGGTAAGAAATAGGGAGCCAGTGAAGATTCTTGATTAGGAGAGTATCCCAATTCAGTTGGCACCTAACATGATATGATCTAAAAGCAGTGACTGAAGGCAGAACAAGGGAGACAGGCTGGCAGACTGCTGTAGTATTTTGGGCATAAAGTTTTAAGAGCCTGGACTAGAACAGGAGCTGGTGGTGGTGGGTTCTGGGAGAAGAACTGTGGTTCTGTCTAATGGCCACAGCGAAAATGGAGGGGGGTGTGTGGCGGGGAGAGAGAGAGAGAGAGAGAGAGAGAGAGAGAGAGAGAGAGAGAGAGAGAGAGAGAGAGAGAGCAGGAGAGAGCAGGCGAGAGCGAGCATGAGCGCAAACCAGGGCCGGAGAAACATCATGAAAGAAGACAGTAGAACTCAGTATGGGATTGTATGGTTAGGGAGAAGGCATCAAGGCTGTCTGCACTTTAAACCCAGAACTCAAGAATCCTAAATGTGGAAAAAGGCTTGAAATAGGAAAGGTACCCTGTTCTCCACTATATCCTCAGTGCCTAGAAGCGTAGGACATAGTAGATACACATGGTACTTAGTACTGCTACTGGTAGATGCTTGACAAATAGTTGTTGACCAGATAACTACCTGGTAGCAGGAGATGGAAAGATTTCCCAGCAGTGCGGCTTTGTATGTAGGACTCCAGAGCAAGCATAGCCCCCAAGGTCTCCTTGTACCTTCACCCTCCCCTCTGGGCGCTCTGAAATCAATAATAGAACAATGTGATTACAAAGCTGGGGGCTTCACCTGGCTTTCCTCCACTTACATCTTAGCCACTGTTGCTGTCCTGTGGCTCTGCTTCCTGGCCTTTGACAAACAGCTTCCCTTGCCCTTTCTCCTATATCTCCTGGTCTGTGTCTGGCCTGTTACCACTCAATCCGTGTTTTCCCCAGCAAGGCCATTCTCCTGAGGACTATCTTTGTAGGCCTTAACCCTCTAGAGCCTTGTACTACTGAGATATCTGCTTCTGCGGTGAGGGGCATTTCCAGCTGGGATGGAATCCTCCAGCTTGAGTATGACTATGAATGGTCCTGGGAGGTAGGGAGCTGCTTTATCTCACAATATAGCAAGCTTGTTGAAAGCAGGGGCTCTTGTCCTATTTAATCCTGTACTACCAGTGCCTAGTGTAGACCTTGGCACAGTAACCATGAATAAATTGATGAAAATAATTTATCATCCATTTACTTCTCCATCTACTTATCATGTTTCTTTATCCTGCCGTTTATCTTTCTCTGTCATCCATTTTTCTCTACTATATATTTCTCTACAGTCTTTCTCAGAGTTTTCTCTCTTTCTGTCATTTGTTTTCCCCCTCCATCATCTCTCCCTCTTCTCTGTATAATTTACCTGGCCCTTCCACCATCTCTCTCTCTCCATTCTCTCTCTACTCTCCCTCCTTCTCTCATTCTCCCTCCCATCAATCATCTTTTTACCTCCCGGCATTATCCATACCCCACATGTGCTGTTCCCCATACCACTCTTCCCCACTTGCAAGGGTGGTATCTGCTCATGCAAAGTATACCAGGGGACAGAGATGGGTCCTGTATACAGCAGTCAGTACAAAAGTTGTGGCTGCATTCAGGGCCGTGGCCTCAGACCTATTTCCCTCTATGTACCCTTTGACCTCCTAAGCAGCCAGTGTCCTCTGTCCGCCTAACATGGTACCATTCACCACTTTGTTCTATCTTCCCTCACAGGAGTTGGGGCTTCCTGACACCACTTTGCCTACCAACTCAGATGTCTCACCTCTGTACCCATCTTATCTTCACTCTGTCCGTGCCTTTCCCATGCTTTGTTTGAATCAGCTCTGTCTCTCCCATTAATCTGTAAGCTCTCGAAGGCAAAGACTATATTGGATTCATCTCTGTATTCCCAGAGTTACACATAGAGGACACAATAGTAAACATACAGCAAATGCTTATTCAATGAATGACTAAAAATTGGAGAATTGACAGCCCAGTGTTGACCTGTTCAAGCTTTTCAATCACTTGCCTATTCCTTTCTCAGAGAAAAATGAGAAGATTGACCAGACTGATTTTCTTTCTCAAAGAGAAGTGAGGACGTGCTCACTGTTCATTGGGCAGCAGCACTCATTTATTCCACAAATATTTATTGACCATCTGCTCTGTGTCCAGCATTGTGATACATGCTCAGGATACTCTTGTGAACAAAGCAGCCCTATGAAGCTGACATTCCATATCTCTAGAATGAAGGCGACTTGAGAACTAGGAGCTCAGGAGGGCCACTAAGATTCCCACACCAGTTTCTTGTAAGATGTTCTACTTGATTGAAGGAAAGGAGGGGGGTGGGGCGGAAGCTGCCTGGGAAGTGATTTCAGCTCTGGTTCCTTAAGCCTATTTCCTGTCCCTTTCTTGTAGGAGGAACGCCCCTGTCAGTAGGCCGCACTCATGGCATGTGGCCAAGCTGCTGGAGGGATGCCCTGAAGCAGCCACCACCATGCATTTCCCTTCTGAAGCCTTCAGCTTGTCCTGGCATTCCGGCTGCAACACAAGGTAAGTCTAGAGCCCTTCCCTCAAGATGGGCTGGAGGGACAGCTTGGACACTCCTCCTCCTCTGCTCTAATCCCTGCTGGATGTTAGAGCTGTAACAGAAAAGCAAGTGGGGAGCCCCAGAGTACCTGAGTTCAAGTCCTAGTCTCTTGCTAACTCTCTGTGATTTGGGGCTAGTCCCTTTCCTTCTGGACCATGTTTCCTTGAAATACCTCATTGGGCTTACAAGACACCATACTGCCCTGCTTTTCATCCTATTTCACTAGCTGTTCTTTCTCCTTCTCTCTTTTCCTAATTCCTTTCATTCTCCTGTCTCTTAATGTAGGAAGACCCAGGGCTCAGTTCTGGCCTGCTTCTCTATCAGTGGCGAACCTTATCTGATCTTTATTACCTCTGTCACATAGCCAAAGCCTTCAAAATAGGGACCTCCCTGAATAACTGTTATTCAAACAGTTGCCCAAGAGGCAGACAACGTTTTCTGCAGGCTGAGAACCAGCAAAGGTGCTTCCCTTCACTGCCTTTTCCCTTTCACGAGAGCTTCCCTCCAAGAAGGGATTTCTATTGGGGGTTCAGAGAAGCTAAGGGTTCAGTTTACCCCAACTCGGTGACTTTTTGGAAGCCAGGGTCTCAGGGCGGAGGCAGTTTTGTTCTCGAAGAATATGCAGAAACACACTTTGACATTCTTAAGCATGGCTCCTGTTTGAGTGAGGATGTGTTTTTGTTTTTGTTTTTGCAGCAGGAATAGTGGTGGGGTGGGTAGCAGGTTCCCTTGCCAACAAGAAATTGATGGATTCCTTGACCAGAGAACAAGTGAGCCGACTTGGCTAAGAGGCAAGGCAGGGAGCAAGAATGAGGGGAAGCTGACCTGAGGCTCTCATGGGCTGCTGCCACAGTTCAACTCTGACTTTCTGGACTATGGCCTTTCTGAGAGCAGCCTGTAACCTCTGGGGTTCTAGTCAGAGGGAGTTACTTGGCATGACTTGGCTCAGTTTGGCTTTGTGTGTGGGAAATGGTACTTAAAATTGAAGATTGCATCTGATCCTGGCCCTTCCCTTGGTCTTCCTGTGGGAGGTGGGGGAGGCGTGGGTGGGCAGAGGCCCCTATACTATCAATACTAGTTATAGAGAGGATGCTGATGACAAAAACTAATAATCAAGAGAGGAGCAGCTGCCATGTATTGAACCCTTGCGAGGTACCTGGGCTGTGGTAAGGGCCTTACATTTATCATCTGCTTTCATCTACACATCAACCCTCTGATATAGATATTACTGTTATTCCTATTTAAAAGACCATATGGTAATAGAGCTAAGACACTGGACTCAGGACTGGATTCAGATTCCAGCTGTGCTTCTTTAACAGCTTAGTGAGTTTGTTGGTTTACTTTATCTCTCTAAGCTTAAATTTCTTCCATTGTAAAGTGTAGATAGTAATCTGTCCCATAAAGATGGGAACAATAGACACTGGGAAATATAAAAGCAGGGAGAAAGGAAGTGGGACAAGGGTCAAAAAACTACCTATTGGATACTCTGCTCACTTCCCAGGGGATGAGTTCAATTGTACTCCACACCTCAGCATCACGTGATACACCTTTGTAACAAACCTGTACATATACTGCTGAAAATCTAAAATAAAAGATTGAAAAAGAAAAAAAAAAGATCTATCCTTTTCAGCTTGAACAATAAAAGCATGATGCTCAGAGCTAGGTCTTCAGAGTGCCTCAGCCAAGCCCCTGAGAGGTTTGCTATTATCAAGAAAAGAATGGAAGAACACCTGAATTACAGCCCAGTCTGTGCCAGTAGTTAGAGCTGGGTATTCTTGAGTAAATCACCACTTCAAAATCACTTCCCTTTGCCTGGGCTTGCTCTTACACCAGTGGTTCTCAAAAGTGTGATCGCTGGATGAATAGGCAGCAGCAGCAGCACCTGGGAAGTTGTTGGAAGTACAAATTCTCAGGATTTACCCAGACTTAAAGCTCTAGGATGAGGACCAGTGACCTGTGTTTTAAGAAGCCCTCCATGTGATTCTGATGCACATCCTCATTTGAGAATCACTGATTTATTTACGAAACGGTGTGGCTATAATGAATTAGCCCTTTAGGGCCCCTCTCTAATGCTGATATTCTGTGATTGTCTCTTTTGGCAGGAAGCCACATGCTGACTCCCTAGGGACAGGGACAGCCCAGAGGCAATTTCAGACTTGCTAATGTCAGGGAATAGAGGGATAACTCTCATAGAGTTCTCCCACTTTTAGTCTTTAGGGTATTTCCCTATCTTCTTCCATATATCATCTTGTGTCCCATTTACTAAGCCCCTGAGGTGCCCCAGTGTCCATCTTCTTCCCCTGTTTCCTCTCTTTCATTTTTTTGCCTACCCTCCTCTCATTTGTGGCATGGGTACCTCTGGGCTGGCCAGTCCTCTCCATGACAGGGCTAGCCATGAAGGGAAAGTGATCTGGTGACTTGGCTAATCAGTATGCCCTGTGTCTTACAGTGACGTGTGTGTGCAGTGGTGTCCACTCTCCCGGCACTGCAGCACCGAGAAAAGCAGCTCCATTGGCAGCATGGAGAGCCTGGAGCAACAAGGCCAAGCCACCTATGAGAGCCATCTGTTGCCTATTGATCAGAACATGTACCCTAACCAGCGTGACTCAGCATACAGCTCCTTCTCAGCCAGCTCAAATGCTTCTGACTGTGCCCTTCCCTCAGGCCAGAGGAGCCAGCCTCTGCAGACTGCATCATGCAAGGTCCAGGGCCATCTAAGGCCCCCATAGCCGGCCTAATGTAGCTGAGACCTCAGGAGGTAGTCGGCACGCCAGTGGGGGGCCACCTGACCCCCAGCTCCCAGATGTCAACTCGACCACAGGAGGGACACCAGTCAGGGCCTGCCAAGGCAGTCAGGGGCCCACCACAACCTCCAGTGAGGCGGGACAGCCTTCAGGCCTCCAGAGCCCAACTTCTCAATGGAGAGCAGCGCAGGGCATCTGAGCCTATGGTCCCCTTGCCACAGAAGAGAAAATGAGCTTGGAGACAGTACTACCCTCAAGGAACCCTAGATAGATTCTGTTGCCTCAGTGGGCATGACCAAGTAACAAGTGAGGGCCATCAGAACTGTGAGTTCAGTCAGCCTCCTGAGTCCCAGCCAACAGGGCTCTGAGCATCTACTGATGCAGGCCTCAACCAAAGCTGTTGGATCCCCAAAAGCCTGTGACAAAGCTTCCAACGTGGATTCCCCACTCACTCAATGAGGCTTCAGCAGAGCTAGCTAAGGCTTCTTTTGGCAGACCTCCACATCTCATAGGACCCACAGGGCATCGCCAGTAGTGCCCCCTGAACAGCTGCTGGCATCCCACCTGCAGCATGTGCACCTTGATACCAGGGGCAGCAAAGGGATGGAGCTCCCGCCCGGACTTGATGGGCACCAGTGGACTCTGTCCCCTTTGCACAGCAGCCACAAAGGGAAGGAAAGTCCATGTCCCCCTACAGGAGTAACCCAGGACCAGTCCAGCAAAGAAAGAAGACCAGACAAGTGGATGACAGGCCTTTGGCTTTGGGACACCAGAGCCAAAGCAGTCCCCCCCCCATGGAGAGGTTGATGCACACCCCTCAGAAAGAGGTTTCCTGGACCTAAACAGAACAAGCAGAGCAGGCAGTGAATTGGCTAACCACAATCCTCTGCCCTCCTTAGCTCCCTTGTCTTCAACAAGCCAGGGACTGTTCTTCAACCACTAAAGTAGCTGGTGGCACAGAGGCAACCAAGAAGGGGGACAGTGAGCCCAGGGAGTGTAGCCAGATGGGTGGCAGGCGAAGTGGAAGGACCCGGGGTCGCTCAATCCAAAACCGGCGGAAGAGTGAGCGTTTTTGCTACCAATCGTGCGCAGTGAATTCAAGAGGAGGAAGGCCCAGCTCCAAAAAGCAAGGGACCCTTGTCACAGCTGTGTGACACTAAGGAGCCAGTGGAAGAGACCCAGGAGCCCTTAGAAGTTCTCCACTCCCCTGCCTCTAACTCATCGCTTCATCTTCATGTAAAAAAAACCCCAGCTCCAGAGACAAGCTCTTCAACAAAAGAGCATGATGCTCAGAGCCCCCCAGGTCTTCAGAGTGCCTCAGCCAAGCCCCTGAGAGCCAGGAATCTAGGACAGGCTTAGAGGGACGAATAAGCCCTAGCCAGAGGCCTGGCCAGTCCTCTTGGGGCCTAACACCTGGTGGAAAGCATCTGAGCCATCCTCCTCAGGACCCTGAGAAAGTAACATGCTCACTGTGGAGTTCGTGGAGGTCGTTGGAGATGGTCTCCAGAGCCTAATTCACAGCCACATGTGGGCAATAGCCATGGAAGGCCCTTCCAACCCAGGTGACAACAAGGAATTGAAGGCTTCTACTGCTCAAGCTGGACAGAAGCCATCCTTTTGTCTTTTGCAGACAGAAGAAAGTTCTTTAAGAAAGTAGCAATCCTTATCTACATCTCATTTGCCAGGTTTAACCACTCCATAGCAACAAGACTTTTACCCAGAGACCAAAACCAATAGACCAAAACTTCCAGCCAATGAGCTCCAGCTATAGGGAATTGATAGTACCATCCCATAGACCAATCATATCATTCCACAGACCAAGCATATCATGCCACAGACCAATCATATCATTCCATGTCACCCCTTCAGTCAGAAACTCCTTCTAACTCAGAATGTTTTGCAAGCAAGGTCTAGAAAATTCCATGTGTTGTAAGCCACTACACTATCATGATTTTGACTACCACAGGACCTGCTCTTACTCCTGCAGTGTTCAGGGAGCTGTAGTCCATGATCCTTGCATTTATTGTCTGGGGATTGCCCTGCCTTGCTAAAGAGAAATATGATGCCAAATTGCTACAACTGCCGTGCCACCACCACCAATGCTTTCGGTGTTCAGTTCTATTATAATCCTTAGCACAGTACCCTCGAGGACAGCAGCTTGGCATCTGGCAACACTTGGAATCCCAGGAAGCCAACAGTGCAGGTGAGACTGGTTCTTGGGTGGGTGACCTTCATTATTCTCTTTAGTGAGGAGAAAAAGTTAGGTAAGTTATTTTTAAAATAGGGACAATCAATCCTTGAAACTCTAGTTACACCACTGGCTCCAGGAGCTGTTAGCTTAGTAACCTTGAACAAAATACTCAACCACAGAAATTGTAATACTCCATCTTTAGAGTTAGAGCTTCATACAAATGGACACAACTGAGATTTACATCCTGACTATAAAATTGATATCCAAGTGACCCAAAGCAAGTCATTCAACTACACGAATTTGAAGTATGTGATTCTAAAGGGAAAAGCATAATTTTTCCCTCATAAAACAGCCAGTATTAAGAAGAGTCTCACTATCTCATCTCTAAAATGGAGGAATATCATGGCTGCCTCATGGATCAGCTGTGAGAATCAAATGAGATCTCGTGTTTATGGAGTGCTAGGCCCAGTGCCTGATGCAAAATTTCACTTATTGCCTCCCTTTTTTTTTTTTTTTTTCTGCTTCAGAAGTATTTAGAGATGAAAAATTTGCAAATATCCCCAGGATTTATTTTCAGAGATCTGACTTGTCTGTTTTTTAAAAAGAACAAATCTTTCCCTTTCTCCATCCTGTCTCTGTTGGAGATCCAGGTGTAAACTGGCTGTTCTTGTATCCTGGTTATGACCTACCATCCTAACACAAGCCACCACCATCTCCCCAGGCTACTTCTAGGAGGACTCCCTAGGTCCTTGCCTACTCACTGCCAAATTCCTTCCCCATGGCATCCTTAATGCCATCTTTTGGCCCATGCATTCAAGCCAGAAGTTAATTCCTGTGTTCAGCTGTTGCATACGCAGACACTTTTGAAATGACCTGAGTATATGAGTCTGCTCAATATATATTCTTGGGATACAAAGGAACTTTAAGAATGAAAGAAGCCTTACACAAAAGACTATGAACTCTACAATTCCTTTTATATGAAATTCAAAACAGCTATTCTATGGGGAAAGAAATTCAGAACACTGTTTGCTAATGGGAGGTGGCATAGAGATTGACTTGGAAAAGGGCATGAGGGAACTTGTGGGGTGGTGACAATATTCTTATATCTTGTAAAAGTTTGAATTAAACATATGTACCTGTCAGAACTCAACAAATGTATAGCAAGGCTGCTAGACAGCCAATGCACTTAATATTTGTGCAATTCACTGGAAGTAAATTTTGCCTAAAAATGTTGTAAACAGATATCAAACTTTATTCAATGTGTATGCTGAAGTGTTTTTGAAGTAGACTGCTGCATTCAACTTAGGTTTTCAGCATACAAGTCTTGTACATATTTTGTTATATTTGTCCCTGAGATTTTATGAAAGCGCTGAATCCTTGCCACTCAACTACCAGGGGTATTTGTCCCAAATATTTTATGTTTATAGATGCTATTACAAAGAGTATTCTTTTCTTAATGTCAGGTTGAAATTCTTGATTACTACTATATAGAAATATAACTGAGTTTTGTGTATTGACCTTGTATCCTTCGAATCTTGCCAGACTCACCTATTACTTCTAATAGTTTTTTGGTGGATTATGATTTATTTCTGCATACACAATCATGTCCCAGCAAATAGAATTTTGTATCTTTCTTTCTCCTGTACATGCCCTTTTCTGGGAGAGAGAAGAGCCTTGTTGCACTGTCTCACCTTCAATGCAATGTTTGGAGGAGATGGCGAGAGGTGGACATTGTTGCTTTTTCTTAATCTTTCACTATTAAGTTTGATGTTAGCTGTAGGATTTTTTGTAGATACCCTTTAATCTAGGAAAATCTCTTTTATTCTTAGTTTGCTGAGAGTTTTCATCAGAAGTGGATGTTGTATTTTTTAAAATGCTTTTTCTGTATCTGTTGAGATGATCATATCGTTTTTTTCCTTTAGTCTACTGATATGGTGAATGGCATTGATTGATTTTTAAAATAAGTACAAGCATAGCATTGCCAGGATAAATCCCACTTGGTCATGATTGATTATCCTTTTATATGTTACTAGATTTGCTAATATTTTGTTAAGGATTTTGCATTTATGTTTTATCAGGGATTTTGGTCTATAATTTTATTATAACATCTTTTCTGTGTTTTTTTTGTTTGTTTGTTTTTTTATATCAAGGTAATACTAGCCTTAAAGAATGAGTTGGGACATATTCCTTCTCTTTATTTTCAGGAAGAGTTTGTATAAAAATGTTCTTCCTTAAATGTTTGGTTGAATTCATCATTGAAGCCATCTGGGCCTGGAGGTTTTTTAGTAGAAAACTATTTAACTGCAAATTCAATTTCTTTAATAGATATGGGGACATTTAGGTCATGTATTTCTTCTTGAGTAAGCTTTGATAGTTTGTGTCTTTGAAGAAACTTGTCCATTTCACTTACATTTCAAATTTATGGGGATATAGTGGTTTTCAACTTACTTTAAAATGCATCAAGAATTTAAGATGGATTGGTAGATGGATAGGAGGGTAAATAGATATATGATAAAGCAAATATATAAAAATGTTAATTGTAGAATCTAAGGTGCTGGGTACTTCTTTCAACTTTTTTGTAAGTTTGAATATATTCGTAATGATAAAGAGGAGAGGAAATATAAAATAATGGTTTTAAGGACACCGAAGCTGGAACCAGACTGCCTGGTTTTGAATTTCTTCCCCAAACTTACAATGCCTAAGCTTTCCCATCTAAAAACATGGGGGTAGTAACAACACTTACACCATAAGTTGGTTGTGGGGAGTAAGTGATGCTAACACATGTAAGACTTGGAGCAGTGACTGCCAGATTGTAATCATAAGTGAGTTATCTCTTAAAGGGACATTTTGGCTTAGCTTGAGACTTTCTCTTGAGAAGGACCCACAGATAGACAGTAGACAAAGGGGGCTGAGATTTGGTGGCGGGGGAAAGTGAGGGGATGACGGCTGCAGTGTTGTCAGCTCAGGACCAGCAACCCTGTAAGAGAAGGGGCTACGATTTGCAGGTTGCAGCAGTTGGCAGCAGTAAATCATGTGGGTGAGGCTGTGTTAAACCATCTCTCTCTTTTTTGTACTCTGAGGGAGGGATACCTTGGGTTCCTAATGCTTGTTAGACCAGCTAAGCAGGTCTGCTTAGATACTAGGCATTCAGACACGTGGATGGCTGCCTAGGAGCCACCACATGCCCATTTCTAATCCTGCCATCTGAACTTTCCACTCCACCCCACCCCCCCTCAAGAAATGGGAAGAACTTGCAGCATGGGTTAAGATGCTCTAGCTCTGATGACTAAGGTAGTTGTGGTGGTAGCTCTCTGAAGTAGGGCTGAGATCCTGCTACTAATGACCCTGCATAAGGTTGGTGAGCTCATTGGCTCCTGTTCAGTACTACAAAGACTGAAATCAGCATGCACTCACATCCTTCATACTTCATGCCAGCTTATTTTGCATACATTGTCAAATTATTTCACTTATCAATTGTATGAGATACGTTATAATAGGATCTCCCATTTTACAGCTGAGGAAGCTGAGAAAGCCAAGGCTCAGAGAGGTCACACATCTAGAAAGCGGCAGAACCAGAGTTTGAATATTAAGACAGTAACTGGCATCTGAGTGTCTACTGGGCACCAGGTACTATTCTAGGTGCTTTACAGGTATCAAGGCATTGAGTCCTCAATATTATTATCGTTATTATACTATTATATAGTTGGGGAAACTGAGACAAAGAGAAGTTGAGTGCCTTGCTTGAGGCCACAAGTGAAAGGCAGGTGTGTGATTTGAATCCATGCTATCAAGCTCTGGAGGCCAAGCTCCTGATTGTGCTACACTGCCTCTCCATAAGCTGATTACAAAGCCCAGGCCCTCTCTAGCGTGGCAGGATGCCCTCTAGCAGTATTACTTACACTGGGGCAGCAAGTTCCCATCACAGTCTCCATTTGCAGCAAGCCATGGGGATATGGGGGATAAATGCTCTTTGGTTTTAAAGGGTGCAAGCAGTGTACCAGGAACCTATGTGGCTTAGGAAAAAAAAGGAGAGTGATACTGTGGAGCTGGGAAGGTAGTTGGAAGTTGATATAGGACTTTGTTTGGTTGAGCACTGCTATTTACTGAGTATGTCCACAGGGCTAGACAGGGCACGGACAGAAAATCCTGGCCCCCACTGTGGTTGAACAAGTAATGGTGTCTTTGCAGGCAGGAGTATCTCACAAGGGCATCGAGGCAGAGTCTCAAGTAAAAGTGGTTAGGGCCGTTCTGACATGCCAGATATAGTCAGGAACTGCTCTGGTCCTTTAAAAGATGAAGCCAAGAAATAAACCTCAACTTTTTCATTACTGCCAACATGCAGAGCCTGTTATGTGCCAAGCACTGTGTTAGGAGTCTCTCTGCACATCTTATGTATCATCACTACTGGTCACCCAGGAGTGATGACCCCTTATTTGTCAGATAGGAAACTGAGGTGAGGTTCAGGGAGGTAAGATGAGTTCCCCTCAAATAACACCACTGTTAAGTGTCTTAGCCAGTATGACTGCACCAAGGACTATGTTTATTCTGCTTCACCAGGCGTCTTACCTCCAATAGGGAGGCCTACTGGGGCAAAGGCAATAAAACTTTGAATGGGACTAATAATCGCATGGAAGAAAGAGGGAATTTGGAAGATCAGTGAAATTTAGGAAAAACTACACCCCATTGAGCTAAACTCTGAGTCTCTAGGTACAGACTGTTGGATACAAAAGGAGGGAGAATCTGAAAGGCTATTTTGCATTCAGTTTGGAGCTAAAATAGGAAGGGGGACAGTTTAACAAAAGGCACATATGACTTGGCCTAGAAAAAAGGAGTTGCTGGGACATGGCCCTTAAGGAAGAATGCCCCAGCGTAGAAAGTCTACTCCTGTAATGTAGGGACCATGGCACCCTGCACTTATATTCCCCAGAGATGGAATCACCTCAGCCCCTGCCAGCAAATATGGGCAGAGAAGGAGAGCCACTGCAGTCAGAGGCGTGCCAGCTTTACCTGCTCACCCTCTGCCTCACCTGCAAGCAGGAGCTTCTGCCCTCACAGCTTCCTCAAGGGCCAGGGCTTCCAAGAAGATGCTTCTCTGTTTGAAGAGGCAGGAGGAATGAGCAGGTTCACACAGTAGAACAAACAAAAGGAGCTCCATCCCCTCCATGCAGGCAAGAGCCAGGGCAAACAGCAAACATACTAAACTGGTTTTCAATGTGGTTTGGGAGGGGAGTGGAGAAGAGGGAAACAGCATTTCTAGACCACGGTGTCCAGGTCCCCCAAGTGCTCCCTTAGTCTCTGCATGCCTGCAGCAGTGTAGCAAGCCTCCCCACAGAAAGGCAGCCCTCCAGGTAGACATTTCTCAGCCTGCATAGCAGAGTAAAAGGAACAAGCTGGGGGGCTAGGCCAGACACCGGCTTCTTACCTCTTCCCATTTTTGAGGCCATCTACATACCTGGCTGCTCAAAGCTTTCTAACTTACCAGGATTTTGCTTTACAGGAATTTCCTGGGGACAAATGGAAACCAATAACAGGAAACAGGAAGACCAGCCAGTCAGGGAGGTAAGTGAGTGCTCAGGGAGTTGGGGTGACTTGGTGCCTCTGAAGCTTCTATAGAAATTGCTAAGGTCTTTGCTTTGCTTAGTTTCCTTTGAGGAAACTGGCCTGGTATCTAGACTAAGGGCTTGATGCCACAGATATAATACAGCCCCGCACCCCCATCCCCCAGATAGCTGGGTACAGACCAAACTGATTGCTAGGACATTTTGGAATATGCAAGTTTCCTCTATTAGACTGAGACCCTTGAGAGAGGACACCATACCTTGGTCATAGCCTTATTCTCTGTACCTAGCACAGTGCCTGATACAGAGAAGTTGCTTGAGAGATATTTGTCATTTGCTTGCCAAATGAAAAAGTGGAGCCCTCCTCCACCATTAAATGGGTGAAATGACACAAAAGTCATAATGCTAGCTAACATTTCTCAACACAGTGCTCTATTCTAGACCCCTTTCAAATCACTTTACAAGTATTTATCACTGTGACCTTACGGAGCTGGGAATATCAGTCTTTGCGTTTGACAGAGAGAAGAAACTGAGACACACACAGATACATTCATTTGCCTAAAGTCCCACAGCTAATCAGTTGTCTAGACCCAGGCGGTCTAGCTTCAGGGACACAATACTGCACTACAGTGTTTCTCTGAAATGGTTATTTTACCGATGAGTCAGTGAAATAAGAGGACTTTATTGAAAACCTGGTATAGGTCCTAACTTTTTCTGGGAAAGGTAAATACTAGCAAAAGAGCAGCAGGAAGCATGGTGCCTGCCCACAGCCTGAGCAGGGAAGACTAACCCACGCAAAGCTAAATGGCAGTAATAATAAATTACCACTTGCCAAACAACCTACGTGCTGCAAGCTGAGTTATACATACTCTATTATGCTTTATCTTCACAACAACTCTGTCAGGTAGGTGTGATTATAACTGGGCAGTGGTTCTCAAGCTTGAGTGGGCAATTGAAACACAGGTAAATAGTTAGACCTGACCCTGTGCCCCTAGAGTGATTTAGTAGGGAGGAGTGGAGCTCAAAATCTGCAATTCTAACAGGCTCTAACAGCATCTGGGTGACTGAGGCAGCTGGTCCTGGGATCACGCTTTGAGAACTGCTAACTCAGATAAAAGATCACTGTCAGAGAGGCTAGGAATCTACTCAAGGTCTCACAGCTAGTAAAGGGATAAGCCAGGATTTAAGGCTAGCTTTTACTTTCTCTCCCACAAGTTGACAGAAGATGAAACTCTGTCAAATACAGGGCTTAAGAAGTGCCTGGAACCTGGTAGGGGCAGGATGTGGTAACTATTATTGTACACTATTTCAGTTCATTGGAGGATAAAAATAACCGAAGGTTGGGAGCTACAAGAAGAAAGGCCCATAGAGGAGACTAAGCAGGGTGCGTTGGAGGAACAATCCCCACTGGTTAAGTCTGGCCTTGCAGTCAGTTCTGCCTGAGTTCAAAGCCCGGTTCTTCTATTCACTAGCTATGTGGCCTTGGCCAGTGCCTCCTGCCTGCCTCCCTCCCACTCTCTCTTTCCCTTCTCTCCTTATTTATAAAATGGGATAAGAGTCCCCACCTCAAATGTGCGTTGTTATGAGGACTAAATGAATTAATATATGTAAAGCATTTAGAGCAAAACCTGACACCATAGACTCTCAGGAAATGAGGAGGAAGAACAGTAGCAACAGAGAAAAAAGGTGAGTAGCAGCCTAGGTAAACCTAGATAGGATCACAAACATGGGAGCAATGAAAGGTTACCATCAGGTAAGTGACATGATAAATGTGGCCCTTTAGGCAACTTCACAGTATCTGCAGCCTAAGTGGGTTGAAGAAAGACCAATTAAGGGAAGTGATCCAGGCATGACAGAATGTGGCCCTGGATTGGGTAGGTAGAGGTGCAATAGAAATGGAGCAGAAGGAATAGATAAGTATGTGTGATATTTGGGGGAGGGGAGTTTGTTTATTGTGAAAACAATGTTACAAGAAATTTAAAATAGAAAAAATATAACCTTATTGTTATCACCTTCGCACTTGGTTGTTTTCATTTCCCTGTCAGCTTTATAGGTATAGGGATTTTTAAAAGCATGATTATAATAACCATGTAGATGTAATTTTGTGTGCCCTGCTTCTTTTTCCCTCTAAGCATTACTTGGTAAACAATTTTTCATGTTGCTATGCAGGTTTCCTCAAGTTATAATTTTTAGTGGCTATATAATAGTTCACCAGTTTAATGTGCTCTAATTTGCTTAATCATTCCCAAAATGTTAGATAATTAGGTTGTTTCCAATTTCTTGCTATTATAAAGTAATGCAGCAGAAACATTTTGAGTTGCTATGGCTTTTTTTCTCATTTTGAATTATCTCAGATAAAAAACAATTATGTGGACTTGTGATTACTAGTACAAAGGATGTGAACATTCTTATGGTTCTGCATAGATTTTACCAAACTGCTTTCCCCACAAGATGTTTTACGTGCCATTAGCAAGATTTTGTCACCATTGGAAGTTTTTCTTTTCTAATGCCATACAGTTTAATGGGACCTATTATAGTTTCAATTTGCTTACTTTGATCATTCTAGTTTGAACATTTTGTGTGTCTAATTAATATATTAATATCTGTATTGCTTCTCATGTGAATTATCTGTTCAGATTATTTGCTCACAAATATGTGACACCTTTTGAGGGCAATGTAGAGAAAACTTGGTGACTAGAACTTGAAGAGAAAAAAGGAAATATATCTTAGCCAAGCATGATAGTGCACGCCTATAGTCCTAACTGCTCAGGAGGCTGAGGCGGGAGATCACATGAGCCCCGGAGTTCGAGGTGGCAGTGAGCTGTGATCATGTGACTGCACTCCAGCCTGAGTGACAGAGCAGGACCCCGCCTCAAAAAGGAGATACAAATTAACTCTGAGCCCCAGTGACTTGGAGAAAGTTATTGACATAGATAGGGCAGTTGAGAAGGGGAGCTGGTTTGGTGAAGATGCTGCCAAGTTTGAATTGGGATATGTTGTATTTGAAGTTAGTGGAAGATACAAGTTGATTCTTTCAAGGCTTGTCAAACACCCAGTCAGGGGATAGGTTAAGGAAGAAGAACCAACAAAGGAAACTGAAGGGTCAAGCAGCTGAAGTAGTAAAAGGAGAAATCTGCCAGTGTAGAAGATAAGCAGATAACTGTTAATGTCCTTAGCAGTTTGGAATTACAAGTGACCTTCAAGAAAGCAAATTCAATAAAGCAGTAGACATAGAAAATAAACGGCATGGTAGTCTGTAAGGGGGAAGCATAGAGAAGAAATGTAAGGAGCTTTACACATCCCAAATTGACCTGTTCTAAGTGTACAATTCAATGATTTTAGTAAGCTTACAGTGATGTACAATTATCACCACATTCCAGTTTTAGAACATTTCTATCACCTTAAAAAGATCCCTCATGCCCATTTGCCGTTGCTCTCCATTCCCACCCTTGACCTCAAGCAACCACTAATCTACTTTCTGCCTTTACAGATCTTCCTTTTCTGTGTACTCCATAAGACTCAAATCGCACAATATGTCGTCTTTTGTGCCTGACTTCTTTCACTTAGCATAAGTTTAGCAGTTCATCCATGTATCAGTACTTCATTCCTTTTTATTTCCAAATAGTAGTCCATTGTATGAATGCATCATATTTTGTTTACTAGTCCTTCCACTAATGGATTGTTGGGTTGTTTTCACTTTTTGGCTCTTGTGAATATGACTGCCATGAACATTCATGTACAAGTTTCTGTGTAGATTTATGTTTTTAATTCTCTTTAGTACATATTTAAGAGTGGAATTGCTGGGCCAAATGATAACTATATTGTTTAACTTTTTTGAGAAATTGCCTGTTTTCTTAAGGCATATCGACCAGTTTACATTCCCACCAGCAAAAAAGAGTTCCAATTTCTTTTGGCTAATTTTAATACAATGATTAATTGTTACTCTGTGGTTTTTAAAATGTTTAAAAAGGGGCCAGGTGCAGTGGCTCACACCTGTAATCTCAGCACTTTGGGAGGCTGAGGCGGGAGATCCCTTGAGGTCAGGAGTTCAAGACCAGCTTGGCCAACATGGTAAAACCCCATCTCTACTAGAAATATAAAAATTAGCTGGGCAAGGTGGCAGGTGCCTGCTTTCCCAGCTACTTAGGAGACTATGGCAGGAGAACTGCTTGAATCCAGGAGGCAGACATTGCCGTGAGCCAAGATTGTGATACTGCACTCCAGCCTGCGCAAAGAGTGAGACCCTGTCTCAAAAGAAAAAAAAGTTTAAAAAAGAATAAATTAGCTAGGGAAAGGAAAGAGAGAAATAGGATGATAGAGGGAGTAATTGGGTTTAATTTAGTGGTTCTCAAAATGTGGCCCCAGGCCCAGCAACCTCAGTATCACCTGAGAACTTACTAGAAATGCACATTCTCAGGCCATACTCAGACCTACTGATTCAGAAAGTGGGGATGTGGCCCAGCAATCTCTGTTTTAGCAAGCCCTCCAGGCAATTCTGACGCAAGCTAAGTTTCAGAACCACCAGTTTGAATGAAGCTTCAATCAGGATCCAGAAAACTGAATTAAATTTAAAACAGAAAGGAAAGCTCAATAGAAAAGGAAGTAGTATTGACACTGAAGATGGAAGAGGCAGGTCCCAATTGAAGGTCTCAGGAAACATGAGAAGGACTAGGAAATGTCCAGGGCATGGATGACATTTGTGAGGAGAAATCCTGATAGTTTCCCCTCATACCTTCCCCCACCACCACCCACAAATTTTAACATTTACTATGTTATTTCTGTCACAACTGGAATGATGGGTGTGGGTGGAAAAATCAAATGTATGTTCTTAAGCCACTCTCTTTGCCTGGAAGCCTGCAATGAATTGATAATTTCAGGTAGTTATACTCTTAGTTGTCCCCTCCACTGTTATTTGGTTTTCTGTGAAGAGAATGTAAAAATTTTAATATTAGCAGGAGGGGGAAAAATGGTAAATAGATTGACTGGGGAAAAAAAGCTACAATACTGTGATGTGTTTAAAAGCCAAAGAGGTTATTTGCTGGATTATCTCTCTTGGTTTTCTGTATCTATGATTGCCTTCTGTGATCCTTTCCATTTTTTCACTTTGCAGAGAACTTTAGAATGTGTAGAGTGTTTTTATATGCATGACCACAGCTAATCCTCACAGCAACACTGAGGTTAAGCCTTATTTTTTCCATTTTACTGATGAGGAAGCCAAGACTCAGGAAAGGTATTATACCATTGACAGCTGCAACAACAGGAATAATAGCCAACATTTATTGAGTGTTCATTAAAGTGTCAGACACTGTCGTAAGCATTTCACATGAAATATTTATTATTTATAATAACCCCAAGAGAACATTACTGTTTATTGACCCAGTTTGCAGATGAGGAAATTGACTCACAGAGAGATTAAAGTCACTTGCCTTAAGTCAAACAGGCATCTGACTCCAGAGCCCATTACTACTGGGATTATATAGCAAGTAAGTGACCAAACTAGAGCTCTATTTAGGTTTTTCCATTCTTAGCCTAGGGTTCTCTTCCTTCCCTTCGTCACACCACATCATGAGCAGAGTGTGAAATACCCATACACATTTCCTATGTACTTACTGAGTGAGAGAATATGGGTAATTCCGAGTTGAATCTGATTTCATTAGGAAGAGTACACTTTTCAGGAAGCCTTTACTACCTAAGAAGAATGCAACCTTCAGAAGCTTGGAAGGATTTGTCACACGTGTAACAAAGTGAATTTAAATACTTAGGTATTAGTTTAACACCAGGCACACAAAAGTTATTCAAGGAAAAATTATAAAACTCTAATGGGAGAAATAATAGGAATAAATGCATGGTATATACTTTGCTTTAATTTAGGAAAACTAAATATAGTAATGATTACAATTCTCCCTAAGTTAATGTGTAGACATAATATACTCCAATTAGAGTCACCATGTGAGACTTTATAGAACTTGTGAAATTTATAGTAAAATTTATCTGAAAGAATAAATAAATGGGCAGAATTACCAAAGAGTACATTTATTTAAAAAGTTAATGATGGTAGACTTACCCTCTAAGATTTTAAAGCCTGTCATAAAGCAACAATTATCAAAACCACATGATAGTAGGTTAAAAAAAGTCAAACAGTGAAATTAAAAAGAGCTTCTAGAAACAGACTCAAGCTATTTAAGAATATAGAACACACGAGAGCAACCCTGAACTGGAGAAAGCAATTACTGTTTCTTTAATAAGTGTTGAAAATTTTAGATATCAATATGGAGAATAATTAACTTAGATTCATAGCACATACTGTACAGAAAGTGGACCAGTAGAATTGCATATTTATTCCAGCTGTGGATAGAAGATAAATTTGTGTCCGTTAAATGGAGAATATCATCAGAGACTAGATTGATGAATTCAAATATATAAAAGTTGAGGGTGGGGAAAGCCTTTGTACAACAAAATGTAATAAAAACGAAGAACAAGACAATGAGGAAGATGTCTGGGATCAGCATCACTGACAACAGTTGCCTGTCCAAAAGAAATACAGAAAAAATGGGTACAGATGTAGAAGGTCAGCTTTCATATTTAGCTTCATAAGTGGGCAAGGAAACTAAACAGGCAGTTTACACATGAGGCAATAAAGGCAGTAAAATCATTACATGGAAGAGTACCACCTCTTTAGCAATGAATGAAGTATAAATAAAAGCAACTTCAAGGTATCATAACCTGCTTATTAAACTATCAACAATTAACAAAATCAATAAATAGAAATTATAAAATGCTACCTTGGCAAGGCTATGAGGAAACATTATGTGTTTCTGGGAGCAATATAAATTGGTTTAGTCTTCCTAGAGGGCAATCTAGAAAAATGTGACAAGAGTATGTGTTTCTGGGTTTAGAATCTAGAAATATGTGTTCATATTATTTGACCTAGAATACCGCCAAGGAAATAACCTAAAAGGGGAAAAATAATTTATTTTAAAGATGTTTATGGTAGTTTTTATTGTAATCATGGAAAGAGTTTACCAATCGAATATGTTATCATCTTGGAACAAAATAGAATAGCCACTAACAGTAACAGGTATACAAATGTTGGGTCTTTCCCAGAAATGAGTATTTGTAATATTAGCCAAAAAACAATACATATGAAACCACATGTTGAATCTAATCTGATAATAACCATACACAAAGAAAATTCAGCAAGGAATCTGGTAAAATGTAAATAGCTAGATATGCATGCACATGGTATTCTTTAGGTACATGTCAAGTTGTTGGAATTATAATTAAAAAGAAAATCTGAAAAATAGGTGACCCATGTTGGTTTGATACAGGCTTGAGAAGTTAAAGATCAAGGGCTTTGTAAAGAATCCCCATACCAATGACAGACAATGTTACTTACCAGACATGCTTAATCTCACTGCTAGCTAGCATTTGGTTTGCTAGAATTCTCCATCCACTAGCACTTTGGCTTACTTATACATCCACAAGAACTTTGACATCACCAGACCTCTACAAATCTCCAAATTTGTCACCACCACTACAACATAGTACTCCCTTGCACACACCCCTACAAGTAAACATTTTATTATCTGCCTCAGAACCATCCCTTTCTTAAGGGTTTTCCATTTCCCTTCATTTCTATCACTAGCACTAGTTTGCATTTCAGTGCCATTATTCACAAAGAGGTGTATTTTCTCTCTACCACAATGATTGTGTATGTATGTATGTATTACTTGACGAAAAATATAGATTGGGGTAATTGGGAGAAAGGAGCTAAGCTTCACCCAGGATAGCCTCAATAAAGCAAGGACTTGTCTGATTTCTTCACAGGACACTTTGCATCAGCCTCCTGAGGACTAGAGAAGGTTCAGGGCAAGTACTGCTACTTGCATTTGTTGTTGCCAGGCTAATTGTTCATTACTTGAATTTCTGTGGATCCAGGGGCAAGCAGGGGGTGGCAGCAACAAGCTCTCTGGGTCCTTCTCCCCTCCCTGTGTATCCTCTTTGTGTCTCACTTCCTGGATCTTGCAAATATTTCCTTCAGCAATAACCTGGGAGTGGCTGTTTCTCTTGGAGCAGACTTATATTTTGGCTGCTAGGGGAAGGGAAGGCGGAGAGGGGTTGGACCTGTGTGCTGTTGCTACTGAGATTCTGGAATGCCAAGCTATTGTGGTGAGCTTAAAAATAAAGCTTCCAACCAAGAAACTTCAAAAGGGCCGAGGAAGAGGCAGGAGGAGATTTTTCTGTCTCTGCAAGTATTGGTTTTCATTTTCAATTCCTATTAGGCCAAAAAAAAAAAAAATTCAACAAAAGGGGAAACTCTATTCAGAAAAAAAGGCAACCCATGGAAAAGGAAAGAGACGAACAACCCTGGTTTTGGCAGGCAATTTGCTTTTGTTTTTGAGATGTAGTCTCTTTGCTGATGTCAACAAAGCCCTTTCTCATAGTTTGCTTTCATGCTTCCTCTCCTTTCTTCAGTGAGTAGCTAAAGTCTTCATGGACCCCTGAGGATGAATGTAGCGCAAGTACCTTTTGCTCTACCCCAGGGAGTCTTTGCTTTCCTGCGATTATCTCTCAGAGACAGATGAGGCAGGTCTGGATACTGCTGCTTTTTACTAGCTGAGAAAATGATTTATCCTTTTGAAGCCTCAGGATTCTCATCTGCAAACTGACAATAATGGTTGTTGTGAAGATTAATGGAAATACAAACACGAAAGTGCCTAACACAGGGCCCAACACGTAGCAAGAAATAAAAAACCAGAGTAGTGAGCTGGGTGCGGTAGCTCACGCCTGTAATCCCAGCACTTTGAGAGGCCAAGGCGGATAGATCACTTGAGGTCAGGAGTTCAAGACCAACCTGGCCAACATAGTGAAAACCCTTTTCTACTAAAAATACAAAAATTAGCCAGGCATGATGGCATGCACCTGTAGTTCCAGCTACAGGGAGGCTGAGGCATGCAGTAGAGGTTGTAGTCAGCCAAGATCATGCCACCGCACTCCAGCCTAGGCAAGACACTGTTTTAAAAAAAAAAAAAAAAAGAAAGAAAGAAAAAAGAAAAAAAGAAACCAGGGTAGTTCCTTTTCCTTAATGAAACTCCTTGCTCTCCACTCAAAGGAAAGAATCCTTACTTGGTCTCAAAGCAGAGTTGCAAATTTCTTTACATTTAGGAGGCCTGATCCCCTTGAAAATAGGACTTTTAGAGGCCAACCAATATCCTTGGCTTTAGGCTGACTCCCTTCAACAGAAGCCTCCCTTTCACCATTTTGCTTCAATTGTTAAAGCGAGGAAGACAGGAGCAATATCAGTTTTGCTCCCCTTTGATCTGGTCATCTTGCACAGTGTAATATTCAGCAAGGATTAGTGGAAGGAATGACTAGTACACACATTGGCCCAGATGATCCCATTAAGGTTAGTCCTTCCCCTTCTGGAGTTGGTCTCCTTCTGCCTGCTTGATGTAAGTGACTCTGCAAGGCTCAGACTGGCCCAACTTAAACGGCAGGTGAGTGGGAGGGTAGTGCTCTCAAATGAGGGCTGATGCAGAGAGTAGCAATTCCCAGGTTGCCTTGTGCCCAGTACCTCTAGATAGGTTCACAGTCCCATGACTTGAGGCACCAGATGCCCCTAGAAGGGCATGTTCTGTTCTTCCATTAACAGGGAACATTAACCAGGGAACAGTGCAGTCCAATTCCCTTAATGGGAACAAGGAACAGGGCTGAAGCATACAACTGTGAAGGCAACTTTCCGTGTTCCTAGCATCATTTCTAGGTCTTTTTTACATAGTTCATCCTCATGATTGCTTATTTGTAAGACACGTATTTTACTGAAAGTAAGATAAGTGAAATATCTTGCTCAAGGTCATGCAGCTTTTGAGTTATAGAGCCAGATTTTTTTATTTTACTGGAATTCAGACCCAAGTCTTCTCTAAAACTGTGTTCTTTCTGCTTTGCTCTATTGCCTGTCCTGTGCCCTGGTTAGGGAAAAAAGAAAATGCAGTAAATTTGATTGTTATCATGGAGCAGGGTTCTTTGCATCACAGCTGCAAGAGATTGGTCCATCTGTTGCCTTTGAGGATATTGCTGCATTTCATGAAATCTAGATTGGAGAAGAAGGGCGGGAGAGAGGCAGGGACAGGAGATAGAAATGAGCAACCAAGTGTGTGTGGTGAGGGGGTGAGGGACGGAATGTATAGTTTGGAAACCAACCTAATTGGAACAAATAACTGCCCCCAAACCACAGAACTCCCAACCCTTTTACTCTGAGCCTTTGTTTCCATGGTATGGTCCCTGAACCACCTGTGTTAGAGTCCTTTAGGTGAATTGCTTGAAATGCTGATTCCTGGAGCCCACCACAGAGGTATGAAATCCCAGTTTCTAGGATTGGGGCCTATGAATTTACATTTTAAACAACTTCCTGGGTAATTCTGATGAGGAGCCACTTTGATTATGAGCTGTTTTCTCAGACTAGTGGGTTTACAATAAAAGTTGGATCATGTAGCCTTCTCAGAAAGAATTTTTTAAGCATGTACCCTCAACCTATGTTGGCAATATATTTATTAATTTCTTATATGTGCTAATGTCCTCACATTTATGGTTCGAAGTGCAAGAAGTAGAAAAAAACAAGTATAAATAAAATACTGTGAAGACAACTACCCTAGACTAAAACATAAATGACCTGTCAAAAAAAAAAAAAAAAAAGGTAGGTGGTTGAAATCCAGTTTCAGGGAGAAGGAAAGAAGAATGTTAGAGCCCAGTAGAGTGGAAAGTTGACCTCATTTTTCTACAAACCCAGGACTCCTCCCAGAATGAAGAAAAGGGAACTGACCATAAAGGTTTCAAGGTAAATATTAATAGCCCATTAATCCTTTAACCTTTGGATACCAAAAACTGAAAAAATGATTGGACAAGGCTGAAGGGCATTGGCCAGGCACCCTGTTGAAGTAGGAAGCAACATTTTATGGAAGCACCTACATAAGACAAGCACCTAATCTTTTGAGATGTGTAGTTAAGGACAGCATTGACAAGACACCAGCTTTGATCAAAGCAGAGAAGCTCCATGCAGCTCATTTGAAGAAGTATGGTGCTCTTTGAGCACCGTAGGGTACATCAGCCCAGTAATAGAATTAGGAAGCTTGATAAGGTTGAGCAAAACAAATAATTTCCATTAGCTTGCACTACTGCAAAGAAATATGCAATTTACGTAAAAACAACAGACTTGCTGTGCAAACAGAGGCTCGAGATAAACCCCAGCCCACACCCCACCGCCACCACCACCGCTACCACACACAAACCCCAATCAGATTCTGGAGCAATTGGACAGCTGCTGATCTGCTTTACTTGCCACTCATTGTTTCCATTGCCTGGCAACCGGTGCTGCAAGGTTACAGTAAAAGGTTTAAGTTTTCTTCTTTCTATAGTCACACAAACCTGCATTTATTCCACACTGGAGAAATATGTACTGAGCACCCACTGTGTGCCAGGCACTGTGCTGGATAATACTGGTGATATAGTGGTGAACTTGACATGGCCTTTACCCTCAATATGGTCATGTGGAAGGGACAGACAACTAAGCAGTACTGTACTAGGAAAATTAATGGGTGCTGTTAGAGCAGAGAGTCTGGGCACTATCCCATACTTTGGGGGGAACCAGGGAAGGCTTCCTCAAGGAAATGATATCTCAGTGGAAATCTGAAAGTAAGTCAGATAAAGAGGGGAAAAGAGAGGATAAAGAGGGAACAGAGCATGTTAAAGACAAAAAGAAGTGTGGGAGGTGTGGGAATGGCAGAATCTTAAGGAACCTTACAAATCCTAGTAAGGGTCTGTATTTTATGAATAATTAGGCTTCAAGCAGAAAAATGTATAACAAAATCAGATTTATGCTTTATTTTTCTGTTTACTAATTTTTAATGGAAAAAAGTCATAAATGCATTTAGTGTATACATACACACATGCTATAACAGAATCTCACCCCAAACCATCAGTACAACTCTTCACAGGAGACATTACACTGGCAGTTTGTTGTGTAACTTTCCAAGAAAAGTAACGTGTGTGCATGTATATACATTCTATTTTACAAAAAGTGAGAACATATTGCACATCTTTTCTATTTTACATCCTGCTTTTTTATTTTAATGATTATTCTATATTACACATAGATCTATTGCATCACCTTTAACAGCTACATGTGTTCCATATATAGATATTACCTATTTTATTTAGTCCCTATTGAAGGGCACTGAGATGGTTTCCAGTCTTTTGTCATTACATACAAATCTACAGTGAATATCTTATGGACATCTCTTCATGTTCATGTTGGAATGCATCTGCAGGATAAATTTCTGGAAGTTGAACTACTGCGTCAAAGGATATGCACATTTTACCTTCTTTTCCTTCCAAATTGCCCTCCCTAGGAGTTATACTAATTTCCACTCCCACCAACAGTGTAAAAGATCACCTGCTTCCTTATACCCTCATTAATTCTTTTACTTTTTTATTTTAAAAGTTTCATTTTTGTTTTGATTTGCACTTTTAAAATTTTAAGTGAGGTTGAACACCTTTGGTAAGTTGATAAGTCATCTGTATTTTTTTGTAAACAATACCTTTTTTTTCCTATGGAGTTGTTGGTCCCTTTTATTGATTGGTAGGCATACTTCACATATTAAGGATATTTACTCTTATAGATGTTACAAATATTTTTCCCAGTATATTCTTCACCTTTAGACTTTATGGTATATTTTTCTGGACATAATTTTTTAAGCTTTAGGAAGTCAAATTTATCAACTTTCCCTTATAACTTTTATGTTTTGTGTGTTCACTTAGTAACTTATCCTGCCGAATATTATTTCATAGTTTTTAAATTTTTATTTTATCCTGCTTATGGTATTTTTTTGACAATTGAATCTTTGATACATATAAACTTAATTTTGTTGTAAAAAGTGATGTGATGATTCGGCTTGTTTATTTGTTTTCAATGGCTATCCAGTTGTTCTAAAACTGTGTATTGAATAATTCATCTTTCCCCCACTATTTGAAATGCTTTCACACACTGACTTCCCATATACATTTGAAGTTGATGTCAGTGTTTCTAGTGTTCTCTGTTTTATTCCATGGATTTACCTTTCTATTTGTGAGACTGCCTTATTTACTGCTATCTTTAGAAATCATTTCAATAATTGGTAGGGCTAGTCTTCCCTTCATGACTCTACGTTTTCCATACTGTTCTCTACATAATTCTCATGCTTTTATTTTTCCCATATGAAATTTACAATAATGTCTCCAAAATGCAATATCTGTTGACAGTTTTATAGTATTTTCTATTAAGTTTATAGATTTACTTAGTTAGAGTTTGCCCATCTTAACAATGTTGAGGCATCGTCGCTAGGAAATTGTGAGTCCTTTCATTTATGTGCATCTAGTTTTTATGTTTCTCAATAGAATTTTAAAGTTTTTGGCATATACAATCCTGCATATATCTTGTTAGGTTTATTACTAGGCATCTTATTCTTTTTAATTTCTTGTAATAATTGTGATCCTTCCTCTTTATATATTCTCTTAACTAATTGTTGCATCTATATAGAAAAGTGTTCATTTCTGTATATTAATTTTATACCCTGACACGTTACTAACTTTCCCATTGTTGGTATTTAAACAATTGCTTATGATGAGGCTGCGCATAGTGGCTCATACCTGTAATCCTAGCACTTCAGGAGGCTAAAGTGGTATGGATTGCTTGAGCCCAAGAGTTCAAGACCATGGCAAAAACCTGTCTCTACTAAAAATGCAAAAATTTGCCAAGCATGGTGGTGTATCCTGCAGTCCCAGCTACTTGGGAGACTGAGGCAGAATCACTTGAACCTGGGAGACAGAGGTTGCAGTGAGCCGAGATCGTGCCACCGCACTCCAACCTAAGTGACAGAGTGAGACTCTGTCTCAAAAAAAAGTTCTGACTAATTTTCCAGATAAATATTCATATCATCTATACATGATGATATAGGTATTCCCCTTCTTCCAATGTTTCCATCTTTATTTTCGTCAAATTGCACTATTGCTTTCAGAACAATATTAAATATTAGTGAGGAAAGTGAGCACCTTTGCCTTTTTCTGGATTTGAATGGGTATACCTCTAGTGTTTTGCCATTAAGCACAATATTGGCTTTTGACTTAAAAACCTTGATGATAATGATGATATTATGGAAATAGATATCTTTTCTGTTAGTTTTTTTTAAATCTTTTTTTAATCTAGAATGATGTCTAAATTGTTATCAAATAGATTTTAGCACTAGGGAAATTGTTGGATGACTTTTATTCTTTCTATTTATGAATGTTGTCAATTATATCAGTAGATTTTCTATTACTGAACCAAGTCTTACATTTCTACTATGAACCCCATTTGATCATCCTTACCACATTTCTTAACATCTCTTAGATTCTGTTTGCTAATATTTTATTTAGATATTTAAGATGTTTTGCATCTATATTCTGAGATGAGATTGGTCTTTCACATCGCTTTTCTGTTCTGTTTGCTGGGTTTTAGTATCAATGTTATGCAGGAATCTTTTCTTTTCTCTATGCTCTAGATTTCCAGAGTCTAGAAAGTGCAAATAACATTGGTTTGATTTTATTCCTTGAAGGTTGGTAGAATTAACATGAGACTATGTGATTGTGCTACTTTTTGATCAAATTTCTGATTTTTTTCCTATGGTAACTTGTGGGTTTATATATTCTCGATTCTTTTTACAATCAGTTTTGGTAATATTTGTTCTCATAGAAAAATGCTTTAAGTTTTCAAATTTGTTTTATGGGGTATAGCAAAATACTTCTCTTTATCCTTTTCATTTACTCTTGTACCTGTGGTTATTTCTTCATTTCTAATTTTGTGTAATTGGATGTTTTTAAATTAGATTAGCAAAGTAGTTAATCTGTTTCACTGTTTTATATTTTCTTTTTGAGGAACTGGTTTTGGCTTTAATTATTAGTTCTATAATTTGTTTTCTAGTATATTAATTACTGCCATTAGTTTTATTATCTGCTTTGTTTTAGGTTTATTTTTATGATTTTTATGATTCTTGTATTATTTTGTTGAATGCTTAATTCATTTATTTTGATTTGTTCATACATACTAATATAAGTATTTAAGGCTACAAGTTTTTCTTTTTCTTTTTTTTTTGAGACAGAGTCTTACTCTGTCACCCAGCTGGAGTGCATTGGCACAGGTCTCAGTTCACTGCATCCTCCGCCTCCCAGGTTCAAGCACTTCCCCTGCCTCAGCCTCCCGAGTGGCTGGGATTACAGGCGCCTCGCCACTACATCCAGCTAATTTTTGTATTTTTAGTAGAGACAGGGTTTTACCATGTTGGCCAGGCTGGTCTGGAACTTTTGGCCTCAAGTGATCCGCCTGCCTCAGCCTCCCAAAGCAGGGGGATTACAGGCGTGACTGCCACGCCTGGCCTACAAGTTTTTCTTGACTACTGCTTTAGTCAACCATATCCTTTAGCTTCTGATATTTCCATTGTTGTAATTTAATAGGTATTCAACAGTTTCAAATTAGATTTTCTTTTTGACTAAAGTAGATTTTTTTCTCTGTTTATTTTCTATATACTAAAGATTTTTATTTTCATTTTGTTATTAATTTCTAGTGTTACCATATTGTCATTAGAGAATATGGTCTGTATCTTCCATTTTCTGGCTCAGTAGATAGCCAATTAGAAATATACTCAATGGGTCCTTGATAAAAAAATATATATATAGTCTGTTTCAGTATATGAAGAAATTTAGATTTTCTCATTATCTTAGTTTTGACTGTCATGATCTGTCATCACTGGAGACATTCTCGTATTTTGTTTCTACTTTTTTTCTACCTTTGCATTTGCTATAGATTTGCTTTAAGAATCTTTATGCTATGTTTTCTGGTGCATAAATGATGAGAGGAGGTAGATCTTCATCATGTGTTCTAGTTGTTAACATTATAGTGCCCTTCTTTATTTATTGGTTTTTGCTTTTAATTCAACTTATTTATGAAATGAGTGTCATAATTTATTTTTCCTTTAATTTTAACATTAATTCCTTTATTAAACAATGTTTATTGAACACCTACTGTGTGCCAGGCACTAGAAACCTATGAATGAGACAGACAAGATCCCTGCCCTCATGGAGCTTACATTTTAGTTAGAGATTGGAACAGAAAATAATCAAGTAAAAATAGGTATGTGATATGATATCAGGTGGGGATGAAGATGAATACTCAAATAATAAAGTAGAATAAGGATAATTAAATATAAGTTGTGTCGATTTTAGATAAAGTAGTCCAGGAAAGAGCTTCTCTGCCTGGTACATGTTTGTCATTTTTTTACTTTCCACTTGTCCATCACCTTTTGTTTTTGTTTTGGTGTTTGTGAGGGAATATGCAGTGTGGAACAGTTTGGAACACCAGGGATTGTTATAATTGTAATGATCTATAAGTGTGCAAAGCCCAAATAAGAAGATAGTGGGTATGTCTGGATATGAATTTCTGCATCCACATGAGTGGTGAACTAACCAGAATGGGGGCTGGATAAGAGGGGAACGAGGACATTTTGTCTTCCATTCTGTCCGAGTTTGGCTATCATTATGTGTATTATTATTTTTTAAAGAAATATTTCCAATCTTCATCATGATTATTGAATGGATATTCTGTATGATGATTTAATTGAGCCCCTGGAATTTCCTGTCACTGGGGCAGGACTTAGCATGATGCTGATTACTCACAGGCTACAGCAGGAAACCACATCTTGTGGCTTAGAGGGCTTAACTCTTTATACCCTGAGACTAAGGAGATGTCTTTTAACCTTAGTCACTCTTTATTATACAGAAGTTTGACTTTTTATGTATATTCAAATAAACCTTGACTTATTTTCCTTGGAGGTTTTCTTTTATTGCTTATGAGAGTCTTACTTCACCTCACAATGATAGTCTTTTTAATTTTCTGATTGGTTTTTCTTATGTTATACATGTGCATAATATATACACATATAACATATATATTAAAATTATACACACATACACACACACAGACGTATATCCATGACTCTTGATCTGGAATTTATTTTGGTATATAATATATGATGTAGCTCCAAAAAGCACTGGTTTGCAGTTATCTCAAAAACATTTATTGAATAATATTTCTTTATCTCCTTTTTGGGGGAAGATTATGTATGTGATATTTTTATAGGTAGTCTGCTTTGTTTCTGAACTTTCTATTCTGTTTGTTGATCAATAACACACTGTTTTAATTACAATTATTTTATAATATACTTTACCTCTTACTTGCCCCTTTCCTCATTTATTCTGTAGCAGAATACTCTTTAATATTTTATCATGCTTTTATTACAAGTTAATTCTCTAAAAATTCATAGTTAAATTTAGTTAAAAATTTCTATTGAGAATTCTGATTGGAATTGCATTACAAGGAGATTTTTTTTTTTTTTTTTTTTTTTTTTTTGAGACAGGGTCTTACTCTGTCACCCCGATCTGGAGTACAGTGGTGCAATGATGGCTCACTGCAGCCTCGACCTCTAGGCTCAAGCTGTCTTCCCACCTCAGCCTCCCAAGTAGCTGGGAATAAAAGCATGCACCATCATGCCCAGCTAATTAAAAAAAAAAATTTAGAGACAAGGTCTTACTATGTTGCCCAGGCTGATCTTGAACTCCTGGACTCAAGTGATCCACCCACCTCAGCCTCTCAAAGTTCTTGTATTACAGACATGAGCCACCGTGCCTAGCCAGAAGGAAATATTTTAAATCCCAAGTAGCAGATAATTATGACTTGTTTGGTGTTTTTTTATTACAAGTATAAAAACATAGAAAGTATATATATCTAATTCATAATACAGGTTGCATCTAGAGAGTCAGTAGGGAAATGGAAGTGGGGGAGTTATGCGAAGGATATTATTTCTTAAGAAAAATTCATGAAACATAAATGGCAAAGTATTCAAACTTACTAAGTGTGGGTGATAGGTAGCAGCATGGGTATCATGGCAATCAATCTCTGTATATCTCTAAATATTTGAAATTTTTATAATGAAGAACAAACAAAAACAACAGATGAGGCAGGATAGCCAGGTTTGTAAACCCTAGAGAACAGCGCATGCAATCTGACTGCTATAAACAGGCTGGGGTGGTGTGTGTATATCCAGACTTTGGAGCTAAACTGTTCAAGTTCAAATTCTAGATCTACCACGTACTAGCTTTATGACCCCGGGCAAGTTACTTCAACTCTCTATGCCTCAATTTCCCCAACTATAAAATCAGTGCAATAGTAATAGCTACCTCCTAGGGTTATTGTGAGGAATAGATAAGACATGGAAACCACTTAAAACAGTGCCTAGCATTTAGTACATGCTCAGTAAGTGTTAGCTATCATTATTATTGTATTATTATTACTATTACTATTACATTTACTACACATATTAAATTGTTTTGTGGACATTTTAAATTTTATATAAATGTTGTCATCTAAAATATGGGCCTATCTGCAACTTGCTTGTTTTTCTCAGTATTCCTCTGATGTTTTGCAGGGAAATGGCTCATTCCAAGACTAGCTTTTCATGGGCAACCCCTTTCCATCCTTGCCTTGAGAACCCATCACTGGACTTGTCAAGCTACCGGGCAATTTCTTCTCTCGACCTCCTTGGAGACTTCAAACATGCTTTGAAAACATCAGAGGAAACTTCAGTATATGAGGAGGGGAGCTCCCTTGCCTCCATGCCCCACCCACTGCGCAGCCGTGCCTTCTCAGAGAGTCACATCAGCTTGGAGCCCCAAAGCACCCGGGCCTGGGGGCAGCATAGGAGGGAGCTCTTTAGCAAAGGTGATGAGACCCAGCCGGATCTTCTTGGAGCCAGGAAGAAAGCCTTTCCTCCTCCTCGCCCTCCTCCTCCCAACTGGGAAAAGTACAGGCTCTTTCGTGCAGCCCAGCAGCAGAAAGCAGCAACAGCAGCAGCCACAGCAGCAGCAGAAACAACAAGAGGAGGAGGAGGAAGAGGAAGAAGAAGAAGAAGAGGAGGAGGAGGAGAGAGAGGAGGAGGAAGAGGAGCTGCCACCCCAGTATTTCAGTTCAGAATCCTCTGGTTCCTGTGCTCTCAATCCTGAGGAGGTCCTGGAGCAGCCGCAACCCCTAAGCCTTGGCCACGTGGAGGGCTCAAGACAGGGTTCACAAAGTGTCCCAGCAGAGCCAGAATCCTTTGCACTCCATTCCAGTGATTTCCTGCCTCCAATAAGGGGTCACTTGGGATCTCAACCTGAGCAGGCTCAGCCCCCTTGCTACTATGGCGTTGGTGGGCTTTGGAGGACATCAGAACAGGAAGCCACTGAATCCCCCAAGTAAGTACATGCGAAAGATACTAGGTCCCTGAAGAGGCAGACAGCACAAGTTTGAATTTTACCTCCACAATTTACTGACTGGATGACCTCAGTCTGGTCAATTAAATTGCTCCCAGCCTCAGTTTTCCTACCTGGAAAATGGGTATAATGATACCTGCTCCACATCATTGTGAATATTAAGATAATCTACATAAAGGATATAGCTCCATACTTAGCACATAGTAGATGCTCATTAAATATCATGTTCTTATCCCTAAATATCATTATTAATGTACCGTATTTTTCCTTCATGTGTCTTTACCGTGTCCATCAATTTCTGGCCCCTGATCTTAAAGGCATTGAACACTTGTTGCCTGTATTAGGTCTTTCCCAGAATCCTGGCTCAGGCACTTTTTCTGCCTTCTCTTCTGCTTACCCTCCAGAATAAGAGGCCCGCTCACAACCTGACCTACCTCTGCTCTAGGACAACTAGCCTGGGCTTCTAAACTCACCCCTCCATACACAACCCCCAACATCAAAGGTATTCCTGGGGCTGGGTGCTTCATGCCTTGATAATCCTTACAACAGTTAAGGACTTTCTTTTTCTCTTCCACTTTCGCCTCCTCGTTTACATTCATGTGGTTGGGTAACAAGTGGTAGCTGACAGGGTGAACTGCCTGGGCAGTGAGTGTGTTCTGGCAGCAGGACTGCCAGTGTTTATTCACTCCACAGAGCCAGTTGTCATCTGCATGCCCTAAAACGCATGGGTTTTTTTATTATTATTATTTCTTTTGCTCCAAAGCAAAAGCCAGGGCCATCATCGCTATTATTTGCTCAGTGCTTTGGCTGTCAGCGGCTCTACCTGCTCTCCTGTGAAGAGCTCAGCCCACTCTCTGCTGGGGCTGAGGCTGGGGGAGGCAGGTGGCTTCTAACTGCTTTTTGTAACTCCCTTTATAGCAGGAATTTGCCTGAGACTTGTTGCGGTTAGGAGTACCTTGTTATCATGTATTTTATTGACAGGCAAATCTGTGACTTGGCTATCTGGAGCTGGTTGATCCGTTTTCCAGCCCAAGATGCCATAAGCACCGCATTTACAGGGCCTGGCTCCCAGGCACTGTAAGAATCCTTCATTAGATCTCTTCTGCCTGCTTCTCAAGCTGTTCTTCTACCTGGGGGAGCATTCTTATTGTAATGAGAAAACATTTTGTGAAAAGTACCTGTGATTGTTATCTATCATAGCAAGGAAAAGGGAAAATGACCTCCAAATAGTAGGCACTTAACAAATATTTAAGAAGAACAAATAAATGAATGGATGAACATTTATTAAGTATTTATTATATACCAGCCACTGCTAGACATTACATGTCCATTATTTCATTTAATCCTCCACAGCTGAGGAAGCTAACTAATTCCAAGTTACACAGCAAAGATGCAAAGCTAGAGCTGTCTGACTCCAAGGCCCATGCTTATTTTGCCTTCCTAGTCAGCCTCTCCCAGAGAGATCTTGTTCTTTCTATAGGCCGGGAGTCACAGGGTCCTCTCCTCTCCTGTAGGGCAAGGTGTATCAGAGGCAGCATTAACAGACCCTGGTTCTTCCTTCTTTATGTAGCTCCATTTGCCTTGGCACCTTGGCCAGACAGAAAGAAATCACTATTACTAAAGATCGTGTATCTTGCTCCAGAAATTTATTTTTAATGACTATGGGATGTAAGGGAAAACATTTGTGTGCACACAGCTCTGCTTGTGTCTACAAAATCAATTAGATGCTTCTTTGAGTGATGGAGAGTTAAGGAACAGCATCGTTCCCAACATAGCTAATATATTTTTTTTACTACTTACTATGTGCTATGCATTGTTCTAAGTACTTTCGTGTATTAATTTAATCATCAAAGTAAACTTATGAAATAGTTAACCATTCGTCTTCTCCATTTCTTGGATGAGAAAAGGGAGGCCCAGGGAGATAAAGTAACTTTATCACAAGATCACAGGTAGCTACTGTGCTTGCTATATCATCCCAGGATCTCTGGGTTCTTGAAGAAGATTCTATTCCAGACCCTAGGAGAGGACAGTGTCCTAGCCAGAAGGAAGCAGCTGTAAGATTTTGTAAGGGACATATAGATGCATAATATTTTGAATCTAAAATGCAAACAAAGACATCTTAATTTCAGCCAAGTTAAACTGTGGTACCTCTATAACCTACGTACTTTTCCATTAAAAAATGCTGGGATACACACAGAAGCCAGTTAGTAGAATAATCAAGGATTATTTAAGTCTAATAACTCTGATTCAAGTACATGTATAGCTTGCTTTATGGACTCTATGCATTTCCTCTCAGTGCTCTGTGAAAGGAATCTGATTTTTGCTTTGGTGTTTACTATTAAATTCCAATTATATTCTCATAGATCACCTATAATCCCTTCCCGGTTAATGGAGGTGATAAGGGAAGGATCCCTAGAATATAGTGCCTAATATGATATACTATAATATGATGCAGGGATGTGTATGCTGGAGAACTGAGTCTCCAATTAGCACATCCTTTTTTTTCCTTTATGATACTTTCTGACACAGAACTTTCACACATACTCTAAATATTTTCTTGTATATAGGAATTCCCTAAGTTCATATTCCCTCCAGAATATTCTCTATTATCTGCTAACATAGATATACTCCAGCCAGAAAATCCCTTACATGTAAGCTTTTATATGATGTCAAGTTGTCCCTTTGGCAGTAGAGCATAGCGGCTAGAAGCACAGATTCTAGAGTAAGGTTGTCCAGTTGCAAATCGAGGTCTGCCATTTAATGTCTGGTGACCTTGGGAAAGTCACTTTACCTCTTGGTACCTCGTGTTCCTTATCTGTAAAATGGTTTTCATGAGTATTCAATTATATATTTATATACCTATATGTGTGTGTATCTATCTTAGGATGGTTTCTGGGGCATGGTAAGTACGGTGTGCATGTTAGCTAGTATTGTTCTTTTATCAGTGTTACAAGCTTGAAACTTACATATAAATGAATTTACCTAGGATGAAGACTATTGGTATGCCCAAATTTCTTCTGTGTGATGAATTAGAAGACAGCATTGCATGAATCAGTAAATAGCTGTGGAGCTTTTTAACCATTATTTTTGACCTTTATCTAAGAACTGCAAATAGCTGCAAAAATGACTAATGGGTTTCTCCTCTTTCCCTTTCAAACAGCTAGAGGTTAGCGAAGGGGTAGTGCTATAGACAGGTGGAGGGTGGGAGTGGCTGCCAGGCAACAAGAATATAGTGAGAATGGATCATCCCCTAGCATAAACCATGGGCAAAATCATTTGCCCCTCCATCACTGAAACCTGACATTGTAGCATTTCTCTCTACTTCCTTCCTCACACCAGACCAGAAGCTTTGATGGCAGAAGGGGCCAAACCTAAGGCAGCATGGATCCAGAACTACTTTTTGTCTGAGGAGAAGTTCTCTTTCATGGGCTGGGGCTCTGAGAAGCAACTCCTCAGCCCCACAGGCTTTGGTGAACCCAAGACAATAGGATCTGCTGCTACACTTGTGAAGCCCCTGGGTGCCACTGGTTCCGTTTTTCTCCCCCCCCCATTTCATTCTACAACCATGGAGGAGGCTGGGGCCATTGGAAATATGCCAGAAGTGGAGAGATGCGATCCCTTCTCAGGCTGAATGTCTGCCCTATAGCAGGCAATGTCAGAAATGCTCATGAGAGATGTGGTGGGCCGTGACAAGTCCCTGGCAGGGGTGCTTAACATGGTAACCATTGTTGAGGTCATGGGTGACCTCTTTGCCATGGGAGATCTGCAGCATAGGGTCCATTTCAAGCAGGAGTGGCATTGGAAAAGAAGAAATGATGAGAGTGTCCAGGAAAGCCACAGGGTGCCTTTGTAAGCAAGCAGACTAGATAGAGCCAGGATGGGTGAAGGTCCAGGGGTAGGTCTGAGGGAGGCCAACAGGCTTGGAGCACCCCATAGCTAAGGTCTCAGATACTTCTCTACCACCTAGCCCATACTTTGAGATCCACATACTGGGGCCATGAACCAAAGGGATGATGATCAGAAGCCCAGAACTTTTAGGGCCTGCCAGTTTTTCTGGATTTTAATTGAGTATTAGAGTGATGAAACCAAATTATCTCGAAAGAAGTCTCCCTAGCTGATGAAGTCAGGGGCACGGCAATAGCCTTCTAAGTTCTTAAAATTTGCCTTTACTTAATCCAGTTTGCCTTCATGTGGCCGGTTTACATTTGAACAGTGTCTTTCTTGTCCATTTGTTTTTCACCTCCTTGGTGAAGCAGGGTTCCATTTTTCAGATGGAGAAGTTAAGAAGCAGAAATGTCAGCAGCCTCTCAACAGAGGTGCTCAAATGGTCATTCTTTGTTTCCACAGACAAGAGTTTCAGCACTTTTCACCTCCTTCAGGGGCCCCAGGAATCCCTACCTCTTACTCAGCTTATTACAATATTTCTGTGGCCAAGGCAGAGCTGCTGAACAAACTGAAAGATCAACCCGAGATGGCAGAGATTGGCTTAGAAGATGAGGAAGTTGACCATGAACTGGCTCAAAAAAGGTAAAGTTTTTTGATGTGTCCTAGACATTTTCACAATTTAGCTTGAATGTGTCTGGAGGATGACCAGCCTTCTACACTCTGTAGAACATCTCGCATTCCCATATTTTCAGTATGGAAATCATACAGCCTCTCTGAGTTTCTCACAGGTCCGAGTCCACTCTATTTTTGATCCAGTCAATAACAATAATAGTCATAATCATCATTATTGTCTCTGTGATCCTTAGAACAACCCAACAAGGTAGATTGGGTATTTTTAATAGTTGAAGGGACTATTTTGGCCGGGGGTTACAGACTAAATGGTAGATCCAGCACTTGAAGTCAAGACTTTCTGAATTTCTATTCTACAGTACATGCTGTCTCTCTGAATTGAGCCAGCCTTGTAATTAACTCACTACTTAGGGCACATCAGAGCTTCTGCCAGTGGGCTCTGTACCCAATGGCAGTGCCATTGATTTTTATTCTTTGTGCAACTTTCTGGGAGACAGAACAGACTAAGTAAAATAAGGACAAATTATAGGCTGGCAAACTTTAGTGTTTATTTGCAAAGATAGTCAATTATGTCTTAAAAATACAAAATAGTTAAATGGGGATGATGATGATGATGTTGTTGTTCCAAAGCTTTCCTTTCTTTGTCTAAGTACCACTAGTCTGGTTTTCTAATGAATTCTTGGAATTACTGTGCCCTCCCTGCACTTACCTATTGTATTACATAAGCAAATAGCGTTGTCATGGCAACCTCAAAGGCTCAATTTGCCTCTTTGTGGACATCTGAACTCAATGTAAATTGTTCTTCTGCCCATACTTCTTTCAGGACATGACCTGTAGGAAGGTACAGGGCCATATGCAAGAGCCCTTCTTCCAATTTCCTATCTGAAGCAAAATGTCAGGGGAAGAATTGGAAGCATGGTAGTGTTGAAGTTTTATTGATTCAGATATCTGTTTCCTTGGATTTCATGTTCTGTGAGCATGGCAGGGGTACTCCTAGCTTACTCATGGCCTGGCCTCTGCAGGGGCAAACCTAATAAAAAAACTCTGACCAGGAAAAGAGAGAGATGATCAGAAATGGCAGAGCACAGAACAACAGAAAGTGAACTGAAGTGATTGTGGGTGGGCTACAGCAATTTTTGTCTCTGAGGAAGAAAGGTGAGGAATGTCACCAATTTGCGATGTCCCAGAAAAAACAACTTGGCTCTGGCTGGATCTGTGATGACTCCACAACTCTATCCAGTACAGTTCTTCAGGATTGAGGTTCAGGTTGTGGAGCACAAGTCCCAAGAAATAAAGCACTCTCACCACTTTTATCCTTCCATCTATCCCTGGAGCCTGAGAGAGACTGGGGTGGGTAGGTGATTTTCCAAGTGGGTCATTTTCCAGATGGCCCCCGGCCATCCTTTGTCCCCAGCATTGACTTCTGTTTGGGAGAGCAGATGGTGGGAATATAACTGGCAGTCTTTTAGCATCTAATTGTGTTGCCTCATTCATATCACTGATACCCAGTTCCCAGTGGGTTTTGGAATTTTCCCTAAATGCATATCTATTATACTTCAGAATGAGATCATAATGATCTTCTAACTTTTGAAGAGTTCTAAAATATGACAGCAGGTCTTGGAACCTGGAGAAGGCTCTCTTAGTCCTGGTCACTTTGGACATCTCTAAATAAACTACTAGAAAGGAATATATTCTAGAAAATTACAAGCCTATGGTCCCTGTGCTTGGACTAGAAAAAGATTAAAACATACATTGAAGGATATTTCTATGTACAAGATACTATTCTAAACATGTAACATGTGTTCACTTATTTACTTCTCATAACAATTCTGTGAGGTAGGTCCTATTGTTATCCTGTTTTTTAGATGTGGAAATTGACGTGCAGAGAGGTTGAGTAATTTGCTCAAGGTCATATATAATACCATTACTTTGCATCAGAGCAGGAGTTCAGACTCTGGTAATCTGGCACTGGAGTCTGTGCTCTTAACCACAATGCAATACTGGCTGCAAAGGCTATGGGCAGACTGGGCAGGGCCATTCTTGTCATAACCTTGAAGCTAGACAAGTATCCATTCGTTTGCAGTATGTTGTAGAACTAAATAATAATAATAGCATTAGTAAACATGCATTGAGCATTTAAGTGTCAGTCATAATACTAAGTCTTTTTTTTTTTTTTTTTAGAGATAAAGCAGAGAAAAAGCTATACAACATTATGTGTCAAATATTGAAGTAGAGCCATATTTCTCTAAAAATAAATCCTAGAGACTCTATGACTTCTAAATTCTGTGTACCCTCTGTTAAAACAACAACTGAAGTGAACTCACATTTCCCACATGCATATCAGTAAATTATTCCTAATATCATTTTTAAGTTCTACTTTGAATTTTTCTTTTTTTTTTTTTTTTTTGAAAAAGAGAAAAGAGAAAGAAGGAAGAAAAAAAAGAATGAAATAAAGAAAAAAGAAGAAAAAAAAAAGCGAGAGAGAGAACAGAAATCTTGCTCTATTGCCCAGGCTAGATTGCAGTCTACAAATGGATATTAAAAGCTTTTTTTATACTAATAATTGTGTTATACACTGGAGACAGGAGAGGAATAAGGTAGGAAAATAACAAACAAACAGCCAACCAATATTTCATTTAAACCTATGAAATGCTATGCAATTGCTAGGGAGTGATTTACTCCCAACCATGTGGTCACTTTTAGAATAAATGTGATGTGTTACTGAAAAAAAAATGTATATTTTGTGGATTTGGAGTAGAGAGTTCTGTAAATGTTTATTAAGTTTACTTGTTTGAGGTTTAAGTTCAAGTCCCGGGTATCCTTCTTAACCTTCTGTCTCATTAATTTGTCCAATATTGACAAGGTAATGTTAAAGTCTCCCACTATCATTGTGTGGGAGTCCAAGTCTCTTTGTAAGTCACCAAGAAGTTGCCCTATGTATCTGGGTGCTCCTATATTGGGTGCGCATAGACTTAGGGTCGTTAGCTCTTCCCGTTACATTGATCCCTCTACCATTATACAATGTCCTTCTTATCTCTTTTGGTTTCTATTACTTTAAAGTCTATTTTATCAGAGATGAGAATTGCAACTACTGCTTTTTTTTTTTTTTTTGCTCTCCATTTGGTTGGCAAATCTTCCTCCATCCCTTTGTTTTGAGTCTCTGTATATCCTTGCATGTAAGATGGATCTGGATGCAGCTTACTGATGGGTCCTTTGAAGTGGTTGATACTGGTTGTTCCCCCTCTATACATAGTGCCTCCTTCAAAAGCTCTTGTAAAGCAGGCCTGGTGGTAACGAAATCTCTGAGTACTTGCTTGTTTGCAAAAAATTTTATTTTTCCTTCACTTATGAAACTTAGTTTGGCTGGATGTGAAATTCTGGGTTGAAAGTTCTTTTCTTTAAGGATGTTGAATATTGGCCCCCACTCTCTTCTGGCTTGTAGGGTTTCTGCTGAGAGATCAGCTGTGAGTCTGATAGGCTTCCCCTTGTGGGTAACCTGACCTTTCTCTCTGGCCGCCCGTAGTATTTTCTCCTTCGTTTCAACCCTGATGAATCTAATGATTATGTGCCTTGGGGTTGCTCTTTTTGAGGAATATCTTTGTGGTGTTCTCTGTATTACCTGGAGTTGGGTATTGTCTTGCCTTGCTAGGTTAGGAAAGTTTTCCTGGATAATATCCTGAAAAATATTTTCCAGCTTGGATTCATTCTCTTCGTCACATTCAGGTACACCTATCAAACGTAGATTAGGTCTTTTCACGTAGTCCCATATTTCTTGGAGACTTTGCTCATTCCTTTTTACCCTTTTTTCTCTAATCTTGTCTTCTCGTTTTATTTCGTTAAGTTGGTCTTCAACCTCTGAAATCCTTTCTTCTGCTTGATCAATTCGACTGTTAAAACTTGTGCATACTTCTCAAAGTTCTCGTATTGTGTTTTTCAGCTCCATTAATTCACTTATATTCCTCTTTAAATTGTCCATTCTCATGAACATTTCGTGAAACCTTTTCTCAAGGTTCTTAGTTTCCTTGCATTGGGCTAGAACAGGTTCTTTTAGCTCACAGAAGTTTCTCATTATCCACCTTCTGAAGCCTGATTCTGTTGATTCCTCACATTCATTTTCTATCAGGCCTTGTTCAATTGGTGATGAGGCACTGCAATCCTCTGTAGGAGGAGAGGCATTCTGATTTCGGGTGTTTTCAGCCTTTTTGCGCTGGTTTCTTCCCATCTTTGTGGATTTATCCACCTGTCGTCTGTGTAGTTGCTGACTTTCAGATTAGGTCTCAGAGTGGACGTCCAGCTTGTTGGTGATAAAGTTTTTTCTATTTCTTAATTTTCCTTCGGCCGATGCCCCTCCCCCCCCCACAGAGCTGGACCTTCCCGGGTTCAGCTGTACTTGCTGTGAAACTCTCAATCTTCAGCAGTTCCAACTGCTGTTTTTATTTTTATTTTTTTGTGGAGGGGGGACCAGCCTTCCCCTGCAGCGACCCACTACGCCGGCTGAAACAGCGGCGTTAAGATTCGTGGCGCTTTCTACCCGGGAATCTCCCGGTCTGGTTCCCCACTTCAGTCTGCTTTTCAATCAGCTGAATGGGAGACTCTGCTTTCCCGGAGCTCCAAATGCCAACCAAAGGGCACTCAGTCCCGTATACTCCGGACTGAGAACCGCCGCGTCAGGGCGCCTGCAAAACGGCCGCGCCCTCCAAAAGGGTCACGCTGGGCGACCCGTGGGGCTCCTCTGCCAAGAATCTCTTGGTCCGTGGGCTATGAAAATTCGTCTGAAAATGTGGCGTCCACTCACTCTCTGCGCTTTCAGTGGGAGCTGCAATCCTGAGCTGCTGCTAATCGGCCATCTTGGATCTCTCTTAATACTAAGTCTTTTACTTATGTGGTTTCATTTAACCATCAGAAAATCTCTGGAGTTGGGGAAGTGTCTACAGATGAAGAAACAGAAGTCTTAGTGGGATTAGATATCTATCCTAAGGCCATACAGTTTGGAGGTAGAATTGGAATCCAGATGTCTCTGATTCTAAAACTCTACTGTACTTCCCTATGACTGCACTCACCTATAGGGGAGACAAATCAGAAGACACAGGCAGCACTTCCCTTAAGAAACTTACAGTCAACAGCAGGTGAGGGATCAGACACACACACGGAATAGAAAGTGAAGAACTTCAAATTACACTGTAGGGTTCTAATTCTAAAATACTTAAAAGCTCAGACAAAACAAGATCACTGAGAGAAGACTTACAGAGAAGGGCTTCCTGTGGGGGAGGGGAGGGGCAGAGCTGTCCCTAAAGATATTTAGGAATAACCAAAATGAAGAAAGAGATAAAGAATAGGTGGAACTGCATAAACTACTCAGGAACACAAGAATGAGTGTTGTGAACACAGAGGAGAGTGAGGAGCTAATTCTGAAAGACTCTGAGGAGTGACATTAGAATGGCAAGGTGGGGCCAGAGTGAGTAATAAATAATAGCATCCCAGCTTTTATGGAGCACTTACTATGGGCCAAGCACTTTGCATGCATCAGCTCATTGACTCCTTATTATGACCCAATGCAGTGGGTACAGCAGTTACCCCCATTCTACAGATAAAGAAAGTGAAGCTCAAGAATGTCAAGTCACCCAAGGTCCCACAGCTAGGAAGTGACAGAGCTAGAAGTCAAACCCAGTCATTATAACTCCAGAACTCACAGTCTTATCCAAAAGGCCTCAAAAGCCAAGCTGAGGAAGCAAAGACCTAGCACAGTGCCATGAATATGAGAGGTACTTAAATGGATTGAAGGAGAATGAATGAAGTGATAGGCAAATACCTTAGGGCAAATGCTTTTCCAACCTAGGCTCTCACAAAAACCATAGCTCCTTATTTATTAAATAATCCCAGGAAGGGACTGGGTGCGGAGGCTCATGCCTGTGATCCCAGCATTTTGGGAGGCTGAAGGGGACTGATCACTTGAGGTCAGCCTGGCCAACGTCATGAAACCCTGTCTCTACTAAAAATACAAAAAAAAAAAAAAAATTAGTCTGGCATTCTTGGCATGCACCTGTAATCTCAGCTACTTAGGAGGCTGAGACACGAGAATTGCTCGAACCTGGAAGGCGGAGGTTGCAGTGAGCTGAGATCATGCCACTGCACTCCAGCCTGGGTAACAGAGCAAGACTCTGTCTCAAAAAAAAAAAAAAAAAAAAAAAAAGAGTTCCAGCAAGTATTTATTATATTAAGTTGCATTTGATAGATGAAGCTTAGCATATGGGTATCACTTACCCAATGCCAAAAAGTTTGGTAGTGACATGGAAATCCCTACCAGACAGAAAAGAAGGTGCTTGCCCAAAAGACTGGAGTTGCTTATGACTTGCCCAGGTTTCCTTTGTTTCCAGTGACTAGGATAGAGCCCACTGTCTCTTCCTTGTATTCCAAAACAGAGGTTACAGGCACAAATCAGTTTCTGTTGGTCCCCATTCTCATCCTTTGTCTTCTTCTGTTTAATTCCCCTAGGTACAGCTTATTGAAAGCATCAGCAGAAAACTGTCTGTCTTGCGGGAGGCCCAGCGAGGGCTGCTAGAGGACATCAATGCCAATTCTGCCCTTGGGGGAGGAGGTGGAGGCCAACCTAAAAGCTGTATGCAAATCCAATGAATTTGAAAAATACCGCTTGTTTGTTGGGGACCTGGACAAAGTGGTCAACCTGTTGCTGTCACTCTCGGACGACTGGCCCGGGTAGAGAATGCTCTCAATAGCATCGATTTAGAGGCCAACCAGGAGAAGGTAGAGTTGGGGTTTCTGGGGTGTGGGTAGAGGGAAATGCCATTTGTTTCTTCTCGGGGCTCTCTCTTTCAAAAAAGTTGGGCTATATGGGAAACAGTAGAGGATAGGGTTAAAAGTGTGTGAGCACTGAGGACCGGCGTGGTGGTTCATGCCTGTAATCCCAGCACTTTGGGAGGCCAAAGTGGGCAGATTGCTTCAGTCTAGGAGTTCAAGACCAACCTGGGCAACTTAATAAAACCCCATCTTTACTAAAATCACAAAAATTAGCCTGGTGTGGTGGTGCATGCCTATAATCCCAGCTATTCGGAGGCTGAGGTGGAAGGCTTGCTTGAGCCTGGGAGGCAGAGGCTGCCATGAGCGAAGATTGTGCCACTGCACAGTGGCAGCCAGCCTGATGACAGAGGAAAAAAAAAAAAAAAGAAACATGAAAAAAGGAAAAATAAGAGTGTGAACACTGGCTTTTAAGTGCCCTGAAATTCTTGCTGTACCATTTCTTAGCTGTGTGACTGTGAACAACTCACGTAGCATTACTCTGCCTCAATCTCTTCATCTATAAAATGCGGTGAACATACTCCTGCCTTACGGGATTATTGTGAGAATTAAATTAGTTTATGTTAATTACATAAAACAGGGCCTGGGACAGGGTAAACACTGAATCAAAAGTAGCTCCCAGTAGTAGTAGTAGCAGCAGCAGCAGTTTTGCCTCACTCAGTGAGGCAAACTAGCAGTTCTGGAGGGGTAGGTCTTATCAAGTAGTTGATATTGGAAAGCTGTCAGTTTCACAGGATGAGTCACTATGCATCTATTCCTGAACCAAAATTGCATCACCTTTTCCTCTACAAGTGGCTTTGAATATACCTTTGAATCCACAACAAGAGGCACATATGCACATACATATACAGATATACACAGACACATACACTCACACATATCCACTCACACAGAGACACACACACCATACAGAAAGCACCTCCACAGTGACAGTTGTTCACCAGATGAAAGGCACACAGGCTGGCTTTGTCCGAGCCTTCCTCCACCCCAAGCCCAGTGGTGGTCCCCTACGTTGAAGACAGCCTTAAAGAGATGGAAAGAGGTGATTTCACATCCCCTGTCCAGAATTGTTGTCATGTTTACCCTCCTGCTACTGGAAACAAAGGCTTTTGCATGGAGGTGGACTTCAGGGCAGAAAATCTTGGACTGACTAATTAGCAGAATGGATAGCTGCTTTGTGGCAGCATCTCTGGTGGAGTACTGCTAGACAGCACTGTTAGACAGATGCCTGGTAATTGGAAGAGCCCTTAATTGGTCTTCTGCTTCCCCAGTTGGTGCTGATAGAGAAGAAGCAGCAGCTACGGGGCAGTTGGCAGATGCCAAGGAGCTGAAGGAGCACGTGGACCGCCGGGAGAAGTTGGTGTTTGGCATGGTCTCCCGCTACTTGCCTCAGGACCAGCTCCAAGATTACCAGCACTTTGTCAAGATGAAATCTGCTCTCATCATTGAACAGCGAAAGCTGGAGGAGAAGATCAAGCTCGGGGGAAGAGCAGCTCAAATGTCTCAGGGAGAGTCTACTCCTGGGGCCCAGCAATTTCTAATTCTGCCAGCAGTCTGCCACAGTATCCCTGCCCAGCCACAGTGGGAAGTGCTTTCAATCTTCGTTAGCAGTTTCTCAGCAAATAGATAGCAATTAGCAGTTTGTTCCAGCCCTCTACCCTGGATGTCTCTCACTGCCCCTTCCCTAGCAATGGTCCTAACCAGCTAGGAGACCTTGGGGAAGCCACAGGCTTCTACCCAAGGGAGCTGCAGCAAGGTGTGATCTTACAACCACGCTTGCCTTCCCACAGTTGCCAAGGGCAAGTACTTGCTGCACAGAGAACCAACTAAGTGCCTTCATTCTGCTTTGTACTAGGACACCAAAGACATCAAGTGCTCATCACCCACCCGTATCATCAACAGCCTCTAAAGGCTCAGAGGGAAGCTTCCTTGCAGCTATACTCTGCCCCAGGGCTTGTGGCCCAGCCATTTCTCACAGAGAGCTGGCTGTCTTGAGGGCATTCACCTGGCACCAGTTTCAGGGCCTCACCCAAGCTTTGCAGGGAAAAGCACAGAGGAGGAATTATGCTGAACAAAATGCAAGCAAACGTTGGAGTATTCCCAGGTGCCCCTCAGGAAGGAACCAGGTTTCAATCCGCTCTACCCTCACCTTTCCCAGCAGCAAGTTCAGGGGAGGAGTCCTACTCTTAGTCCTGGCTAGTGTGACCCTCTTCCTGTCCTAAGACTTTGGTCCTACCACCTCTTGTTTCATCTTTCCTTTTCATTGCCGGGGGGTACCCCAGGTGCCTACCCCAGGGCTTTACCATATGGGCCATTAATAGCTCTACTAAAGCTGACTTTTAGATATAGGTTTCATTATTGGGGGAGGTGGTTCTTATTGTTATATTTTAAATGGCATTTTGATTTTATTTATTTTTATGTTTTGATTATTTTTTTCTTTTTAAACTAGTAAGGCGAGATGAGGGAAGTTGGAGAGGGGAAAGTTAGCCCAGAAGGAAAGCATTTTCTGCAGATCAGCCTGAATCCACCATGGCTAGGTAAGCAAGTACCAAGGCATAGAATTGTTCCCACCATAGCTACCAATGTCTAGGAAGGAGTTCTCCCCTGAACTTAGAGCCTCCCTACTGTGGCCTGGCCCTGTGCTTCCCTGAGGTCTAAGTGACTGTGAGTTTAGCATTCCTCAGCAGGGTTCAAGTTTTTCTTACTGATTTCTTTTTGAAACCAAAGAAATCTCCTGAAAACAGAGAAAGGTTCAGCCATTTCTCTACCATCTCCAAGCTATGGGATGAGTAGAGGTGAGCTCAGGAGGAACTCTTTTAACCATTGCTTTCTCTAGCCTGTGGCCTGGCTAAGGGGGAACCAAAACTCGAGGTAGCTGGGAGCTCCAGCCAAAGCCAGCTCCCCCAGAGCAACTGATGACCCAGCCAGGATCTTAGGCATGCAAACAACTAAAACTGCTGCTGTTGCCAAGGCCCTGACACCAGTAGCTAGTTTCTTGTGCTGGAAAAGTAGCCCTCAGGTGGACGATGGCAAAAAGGGGGTTATGGCCAAATGCTGCCCTGTTATCCAGCTCAGCTGTTCTCACTAACTGGGGCCAACCAAGCCAAGGCCTGGCATCTCTGCTAGTTACTGCTGAGTTCCTCAGGGTCCTTGAAGGTCAACTGTAGAGCCGGGATGTCTCCTTCAGCCAAAGAATTTGCCAAGGAAGTTTTGCTGCTGTTACAAATACTTTTCACTAGCTTCCATTTCCTCTTCATTGTATTTGAAAACAATGGGAGACTCTGGCCAGCAGGGTGTCCTGGGGTGGGGGTGTGCCATAAGCCTTTCTGTGGAGCCCTGGGTTTGCTCTTAGTACTGCTGCTGGAAACACTGTTAGATGGCAACACTGTCATTTTCCCCTCCAGTGGAAGATTCTACTTTATTCAGGAAGGCTGGTGGCTTGCAAGGTCTAGGCTTACACAAGCCAGCCAAGATTGAGAAGGTAGGGGAATGTTTTGAATGGAGGCCATAGTTGTTTTTTCTTCTGAGCAGGCTCTAGGACAAACAATGAGCAAATTGAGGTGTCCTATATTGGGAGGATGAGGCTGATATGTTCCATCATTCTCAGATTTGTTGATTAGAACAACTTTTTGGTAATATGGGCCTACGGAAAGGAATGATCACTTACTTGGACACTATGGCCATAGTCTGAGTTTTTCTAGTCAGCATGTGATTGGTTGTACCTTCAGTTTATGATGCCAAAAATACTATTGACTCTGTTGTTTTTGTTCTTCATCCCCACCTCAAATTAGTTTCTAGAGTTAGAATCAGATCACAAAGATGTTCATTTTCACATGCAGGGAAAGTTGCCAAAGCACTTAAAAATAACCCCAAAACTATACCTAGCAGTGAAGCTCGGTAGATAAAGGTGAACTGCTAACCAGACACTGGCGTGCCACACTCCTGCCAGGGCAGACTCATTGTGTGTGATAGTGCTGCAAAGCTGCCAGTATTACTTGAGATGCAGTGTCTCTCCCCTGTTCTCAGTTCCTGGGCTCAGCCCTCCTCCAAGCCCTGCCAGTGAGTAGCAGTTTGGAAGGCAGGCCGAGGGAGATCCCCAAAGACAGTTATTGGTCTTGACTTCTGCTCTCTCCCTTCAAATATTTATACAGGCCCTCATGGGTAATAGGCAAGCATGATGGTTGATAGATAGAGAAGTCAGTGCATGAGTTACTATCACATGTCCCCCTACTTCCCCTGCCACCTGCCAGGGCTCTGGATAATTGAGTCTCCCTGAGTCCCACAGCTGGAGACTCAGCCAGGATATAGCCATAAATGCCCAAGTAGAATCCGACAGAATAAGACAGAGACACTGAAAATAAAGCCCTAGAAAGGAAGAAATTGGAAGCAGAGAAAAGGAGAGAAGGTGAAAAGATGAAAAGCCTCTTTCAAGGTTAGGTTCAGGTTCTGTTTTCTATTTAACCTCATGTGCCAAAAAGCTGCGGAGGCACACCCAGAGCCACATTCTGAACCCAAGTCTCCCTGAAGGTGCTGCTTTGCCAGTAGCAGGCCCCACATGGAAGAAGCTGGTCCCATTTCTGGCCACTTCCACCCATTTGGAACTTGGTGACTCCCCACTGTCTTTGCCAGAGGAGTTGTCTATGCCAATAATATTTCTGCAACAGCATATTATATTATTTGAAGATTAGTAGATCTTTTAGAGGGGGGTGGGGCAGGGGGCAGTTTCTATAGATAAAGAACCAATGTTGGTTGTACAGCTGTTGGGGGTCATGTATCCCATGTGAAGCTATTCTTTTTCCAAATCTTCCCTGTTTCTGCATTTGTGTCCTCCACCACTCCCTTCTTGGCTGACATAGATATGCCTGCCAGATTGTCATCAAGGGTCATATTTCAATAAAAGGTGCTAAGGACAAGAAAAAATCTCATGTGTTTTGACTCAGGTGATGGAAGTCTAAAGATTCTGCTGAAAATTCTCCTTCATATGACCAGACCCTTACCCACATCCCTAAACCCTTACTCTGGCCTCTGAGGGATGGTATTAATGATATACTATTCATCATCCCCAGTTAAATAGCAGGATCTGCCATAGCCTTTTTAGAGGAACAGCTTTTAGACATCTATTTCAAGAGCACCCTGAAGAGGGAACACAGAGTTTAAACCATTGGTTATTTCTATTGTTAGCACAGTATTGAAGCATGGTATTTTTCTACTTAGAAGGACCTCAAGAACACAGCCCTGCCCTTTAGCTCACTGATATATTTCTTCCTCTCTGATTAGTCAATGGCAACATCACAACCAGTCTAACCCCATGTTTAGAATGCAGAAAAAGTCAACAATCGTGTAATCTCAGGTATAGACCTAAGCAGTATAGAGTCCAGTTCTGGAATCTAGCCTGATTGAAGGTAAGCCACGTTCTTTCTAGACTTCTTCTAATCTTGAATTCTGTCTAGCAGTTTCATCTTACTTCTAGCTGATACTCCAGTCTCACACCTTCACTCTCAGCTCCCTGGAAAGCAAGGGTCTTGATCTGCTGCTCTCCAAGGCAGCCTCAAAGATTAGACTCAAATGTATTCCATGCAGCAACTCTGACATTGAAAAGCTTTCTTTTTGTGATCCATATTCTGTTCACATTCCAACTATCCTCCTCCTACTCAAGATATCCAGTGTGGTAGAGTAGAAAGAGTGCAGCTTTGGCATTAAAATTAACTGTGTTCAAATCCTGGTTCTGCCACTTCTTCAATGAATCTAGGCTACTAGCTTAAACTTCTGAGGTCATTTTCTTATCTTGTAAAATGGGAACAGTATTATCCAGCTTGCAGAGTTATTGTAACTCAAAAATAATAAATAAAAGCCACTAACAATCCAAGTAGTTATTAGGCAGAATCCTAGCCCACCCCAAACTCAGTGATAGCAATCTAAATTTTAACTAGAGTTCCAGGAGATTCATGTACATATTAGAGTGGGGAAGTACTGACTTGTCAAAAAACTGTTCAGTACCTGGTAACCATTATTATAGTCCTGATCTACTAAATTCATTTTTTCCTTATCCCAGGCATATTTTTGCTCTTCTCATATTGCTCACAACTACCTGCCTGGATGAATTCAGCAAAGTTGCAGGATACAAGGTTAAAACACAAGATCAAATGAACAATCCTAAAATGTTATTAAGAAAACAGTTCAATTTACATAGCATTAAAAAGCAAAAAAATAGGAATACTTTAACAAAAGAAGTGTAAAACTTTTACACTGAAAACTATAAAACATTGTTGAAAGAAATTAGAGCAGATCTAAACAAATGGAAAAGCAGCGCATGTTCATGGATTGGAAGACTTAGTATTGTTAAGATGAAATGTACCTCAAAAATTGATCTACAGATGTAATCCAATCCTTATCAGAATTCCAGTGGCTTCCTTGCATAAGTCGAGAAGCTGATTCTAAAATTCATATGAAATTACAAGGGACCCCAGAATAGTCAAAACAATCTTTAAAAAGAACTGGAGGGCTTTTTAAAGATTGTTTGAGTTGGAGGGCTCATACATATCAAAACTTACTGGAAAGCTACAGTAATCGGGACAGTGTGGTAAAGGCACAAAGATAGATGTATAAATAAGTGGAATTAAATTGAGAGTCCAGAGATAAATCCTCACATATGTGGCTAATTTCAACAAGGATTCCAAGAGAAATTGAGGAGAGCATAGTATTTTAACAAATGGTGTTGAGATAACTGGGTATCTACATGGGAAAAAAATGAAGTTTTCCTTAAATCACTTGCAAGAATCAACTCAAAATTGATCATAAAATGTAAGAGTTAAAATTATAAAATTCTTAGAAGAAACCATTGTAGTAAGTCTTCCTAATGTCACACATGTGACAATGTCATGCACGTCATACAAGAAATCTAAATAAATTGGAGTATACCAAAATTAAAAACTTTTGTACTAAAAAGATATCATATCAAAAGAGTGAAAAGAAAAGCAACATAATGGGAGAAAATATTTGCATATCAAATATTTCAGAATATAAAAAGGACTCTTACCACTCAATGATAAAAATAACCAATTAAAAATGGGTAACAGATTGTAATAGACATTTCTTCAAAGAAAATATGTGTCTTAGTATGCTTGGGTTGCTATAACGTACTACCATAGACTGATTGGCTTCAATAATAAACATTTAAACATTTATTTCTCACAGTCCTGGAGACTGGGAAATCTGAGATCAAGGTGCCAGCATATTCAATGACTTGTGAGGGCCTACTTCCTGGTTTGCAGATGGCTACCTTCTGGCTGTGTCCTCAGGAAAGACAGAAAGGGATCTGGTCTCTTCCCCTTCTTATAAGGGCATCATAATTTCATTATGAAATCACTCTTCTGATTTCATCTAAACCAATTTACCTCTCAAAGGCCCCACCTCCATATACCATCACATTGGGGATTAGGTCTTCAGCATACGAGTTTGGAGAGGACACAAACATTCAGCTTATAGCAATATGCAACTGGCTAGCAGGCACAGGGATAGATGCTCAAGCATTACGATTCATTAGGGAAATGCAAATCAAGACCACAATGAGATACCACTTCATACCCACTACAACAGCTGTATCAAAAAGCCAAACAATAATAAGTGTTGGTGAGGAAATGAAGAAATTGGAACACTCACACATTGCTGATGGGGGATGTAAATTGATGCAACCTCATTGAAAAACACCTTGGCACTTTCTATAAATATTAAACAAAGAATTTCCACACGACTTAGCAATTCCATTCCTAGGTATATGCCCAGGCGAATTGAAAACAGGTGTTCAAACAAAAGCATGAACATGAATGTTTAAAACAGCATTACTCATAATAGCCAAAAAGTGGGAAATGACCCAAATGTCTATCTACTGAGGAGTGGATAAACAAACTTTGATATATTCATACAGTAGGGTATTATTTAGCCATAAAAATGGATAAAGTACTGACACATACAACATTGATAAACCCTGAAAATATGCTAAGTGAAAGGAGCCAGTCACAAAAGACCACATATTGTATGATTTAATTTATATAGAAATGTCCCAAACAGGCAAATCTATAAAGGTGGAAAGCAGATTAGTAGTTGTCAAGACTGGGGGTTCAGGGGCAATAAGCATGGGGTTTCTTTGGGGGTGATGAAAATATAAAGTTAGATTGTCATCATGGTTGCCCAACTCTGTGAATATACTGGAAACCATTGAAGTATACGTTTTAAATGGGTGCACTAAATGGTATTTGAATTATTTCTCAATATGTGTTTTTTTTAAAGCTATTGATTATTTCTATCAGTCTCATTCTTAAAGCTATTGATTATTTCTATCGAGTCTCATTCCTCTTGACAAAAATCTGAGTTGAGGGTGAGCATGTACTTCATTCCTGAATCCAAAGGGTACAATATTTGCACCATTTGAATTTGGGAGTGACTTTGCTATTGCAGCCTTCCCTTGAAGACCTGGAAGACCCAGCAGCATAAGGAGAAAGAGTAGTCTCCGCCTTGTACTAAGACTTCAGTGAAAATAACAGAGATGGGAAGGACTACTATTGGGAAGGAGGAGCAATCTTTCTAGGTAAATATTGTGGTAGAATGGATAAGAACTTCAGCTCACTGGGCAAATAAACCAAGTTTTAAATCCTGACTCTTACCAACTTACTGTGTCACCTTAATAAGTTACTTGACTACTCTCAACCTTAATGCCTTCATCTATAAAAGGGGGGCTAATAAAAGCCCCCACCTCAAAGTGTTACTATGATGATTAAATGAGATAATTCATATGAGCACTTAAAATAATGTCTGCCATGTAGTAGGTGTTTAATAAATGTTAGCTGCTAGATTTATTTTTATTGAGGTGAGATTGAAGTAGAACAATATAAGGAAAAGTAAAGCATCTTCAGCTTTGGAGTCAGACAGTTCTGTTGAATGTGACCTTGGAAGTCACTTTATTTATTAAGCCTTAGCAAATAATGAGGATAATAATCCGTCTCTTATGGAGGCAGTTCCAAGCCTGAACACTGAAACTTACACCACGTAGGCTTTCATACTGGCTCCACCACTTACACATTGTGTAACCTTGAGCATGTTTAACTTCCCTGTACCTGGATGTCTTCTTGTCAAGAGATGGAAACAAAAATAATCCTTGGGTTGATGTCAGAAATTATTGAGTTAATCCATGCAAAGTACTTAGGACAATAAGATCTCAATGAATGCTAACTTTTATTATAAAGCTAAAGTTGGAATCAAATGAGATCTCTGGTAGAGCTGTTCATATGGTAGGTTATCCATAGATGATGGTTCCTTTCCTTACCTACCCTGTTCTGTGCACCAGGTCAAGACATATTTGGACCTGCAGATAAAACGTTTCAGCCTTGGAAGCTCCCCCACCTTCTGTGAGTAAAATTTTCTGGCAAGCTCAATACTACCATTTGATGAGGAACAATGTAGTCTGTCAGCTGCCTGCCAGATGAATCTCTCTACTCCCAAGAAAACAACCCATTCAGAGCAATAGAGAAAGAACTGTTTTGCGTGTGAACCACTTAAGGTCCAATTTGAGGCTTGTTTAGGGAAAAACATCTACTCCTCGTCGACCCTATCTTTAGGCTTAAAGTCAACTTAAATGTTACTGAGTTTCCTACCCTGGGTTAAGCACTTTCACGTATCTTTGCTGACACTATTTTTCTATCTAAATATACATTTTTATAACAGAAATCCTCATTTAATCTTTAAACAGGTCTGTGATTTTTAAACACTCTATTTAATTGAAATTCAGAATTGTAGCATTTTTGCTGTTTGTAAATTGAACAAAATGGATTGTAAGTGTGCAATGCCATTCATTCATTCAACTCATGTGCCAAGAATTTGTTTTGTGGTCCAGGGATCAGAAGTGGACAAGATAGATAAAGTGCCTGCTCTCGTGGGGCTTTATCCTAATGAAAGACACAGATAAGTATAAATATACAATTATATAATACTTTAAATACAGAAATACACACATAATCACTTTTTACCCTGGTATGGCAATGCAATACATTCTTACTTGATTTCCACAGCTATGTGCAATAGGCTAAACCCATGCATCTCTTTGCTACTGCAGTAACTAAAATATTTTTACATTAATTTTCACCAGAGAATAATGTTGCAGTGAACATGAGAGTGCAGGTATCTCTTCAACATACTGATTTCATTTCCTTTGGGTATTTACCCAGAAGAAGAATCTCTGCATCATATGGTAGTTTTATTTTTAATATTTTGAGTAGTGTACACTCTTTTCCAAAATGGGGCACTAATTTACATTCCCACAACAATGTACCAGGGCTCTCCTTTTCTCCCTACCCTCATCAACATTCGTTATCCCTTGCCCTTTTGATAAAGCCTGCTATTTGTGACAAAATGGATGAACCCAGAGGGTATTATGCTAAGTGAAATAAACCAGACACACAAAGAAAAGTACTGCATAATCTCATATGTGGAATCTAAAAAAGTCGAACACACAGGGGCATGGAGGTGGAAGAAATAGGGATGTTGGTCAAAGCATACAAAGTTGCCATTACATGAAATGAATAAATCTAGAGATCTCATGTACAGCATAAGTTCTATAGTTAATAATGCTGTATTGTATACTGGAAATTTTCGAAGAGTAGATTTCAGGTGCTCTTACTGCAAAGAGGGTAATTATGTGAGGAAAAGCATATTTTATTTGCATGACTGTAGCAATCATTTCACTATGTATATGGATGTCAAAACATGATTTGTACACCTTAAATATATACAATAAAAGATTTTCACCAAAGGCATTCTTATTTTAGCACTAAATAGGATTTACAATGAGATTTTTAAAAATTTGTCTAGCAAAAGTATGACAAACTATCACTGAAGAAGTAGGATTTGAAAGTAGTTTAGACAGAAAGGTTGAATTCCACTGTTGATAAAGAAAATCAATTCATATCACATGGAAATCTTGCCCATTTGGTGCGATATTCAAACATGGCCAAACACTAAGGGGTCCTGGCAAAACCTCCTCTCCTTAACAGGCCACATTCTGTTTATAAACTGCTTAAGTTTCTTCAATATGACCTTTCATTCTGGAGTTGTTTACTGCTGTTAACAGAGTAAAATAACATGGCTTTGAATTCCCATTTTCCTCCCAGCTACTGATTTTCTATCTGAAAAGGATAATTAATGGAATTCACCTCCCTGGGTGTTGAGTTGATTGTATTTTTTGCAAAGGAAAAAATCTGGGAAAAGGCCATGAGTGAAAAATCTTTCCAACTTGAAAATGCATTACATTAAATGTGAATAAGTCAAAGTGCTGAAAAAAATAACAATTTGTTCCCTGATTTCTCCTCATTTTTAAATTTGATAAAGATGAAATTGCAGACCAAACTCAGCAGATACAATAAATGATAACTTATAATTGAGAAAAAACTCTTATTTAGGCTAAGCTTAAACATCTACTATTTAGAAATCTCATAAATGACTATATATTTAAGTACTTTTTACAAATATGGAATCTTTAGTTTTCTTTTAGAAAAATGGGCAGTGGTAAGAGTGACGAGAGGCAGATAGAAAAGAATAATGAGATTGTGGCTAAATTGGATAATACTATGCATTTAGAACATAATTTTGGTCACTTTCCCACAGGCTGGTAGATAATTTGTTCTATCAAATAAGCCTATCATAAAATTCAGACCGTTACTAAAACCTTTTATTAAAAAACATCCAGTTTTGACAAAAGATAGCCTAAACCATGTCTGTTATTGAAACAATCTCTGAGAAAAACCATGTGTTTGGTAACTTGCTGGAATGGCACTCAAAACCCTTACACCTGGAGCTGGCTCTGCCCTCCTCACTCTGTGACCTTGTACCCTTTAATCAGTTCTGTGAAGGGGTATTTTGGTGGTTGTTAAACTGAAGAACAAACACCAGCCTAGCTGCATAACACCATGCTCCAAATTTTGCCCCCAAATTGCACACTGGCCCAGGTCCCTCTAAATTGGCGTGCCTGCCCAGAGGATGAAGTTCTGATTCCTTGCATATAAGGCCCTTCATGTCTCTGTCTCCTATGTGCTTCTCCAGCTACGACCTCTGACACCTTCTCACACTCATCCTTAGCTCTGGCTGGTTCTGCAAACATGTCATGCAGTCTCATCCCTCTCTGCACTCACGAAGGCTGGTCCTTCTGTTGCAAATCCACCGCCCCCCTCCCTGAGTTCCCTATCTAGCTAATTCACAGCATGTCATTTGGTGTCAACTCAGATTTGACTCCTTCAGAAACACTCCTTTGATATACTAATAACAGTGTATAGTATTTGCATATGATCATTGTTTATACTCTTCTGTCTCTCCCCTTAGGCCGTGGGCTTCTTGAGGGCAGAAACTAATTTATACTGCTAATACTTAGCACATTGCCCCAAGCTCATAGTAAACACTTCAGAAATACAGGGTAGTAACATTTCATGAAGGCCTTGCTGTGGGCTTCATATTCTGGTGCTATCTTACACTGGCTTATCCGCCTCAATACAATTATTAAATATTAGACTTTCTTAAAACTTGGTCCTAGGCCCCTCTTCTCTTCTCTTACTGTATGCCCTCGCCCAACCCTCTCTCTTTCTTAATCATACATACTCGTGGTTAGTTTATCTCCCATATAAAGCTGGCTCTCAAATTTATATCTCCAGTTCAGATTTTTTCTTAGCTCCAAAGCTTTATATCTGGTTGGCCCAATGACACCCCAAAACCCAAATATTCATGTATCCAAAATTAAACATTTGATTTTCCCCTCCCAAACCTGGTTCCCTCAGTGATTGATACTCCTCTCCAAACAACTAGAAAAGCTAGAAGTCTTAGAGTAATCTCGAGACATCCCTCCTCTTTCTCATCCCTTCCATATAGAATTGATCACCAAGTCCTATCAGTTCTGTTCCCTAAATATGTCTCCAATCTATTTACTTATTTTTCCACAATATTATCCTCTCTGAACTACATCATTAGCCTAACTATTCTTCTGTGTCATTTCTTCCTTTCTGTAGACTCTTGTTCATGCTGTAGCCAGGGTAATCTTGCCAAAACCCAAATATAATTATATCACCCCTTCTCCTGCTTAGGTCATTTCAATAGGTTTCAAAGGCCTTTCCATTGCCTATGAGGCTCTGCATGCCTATCTATGCCTAATGATGTACCAACATCAGCTTCAACCTCATTATCTGGGCAAACTTGCTTTTCAGATTCATGTATGGCTTTGGCTTAGATATTTAAACACTGAATAGCCAAATATCTTCTTCAGCATTGAATTACTTAGCTTTTGCTGCAGCAGCCAACGACCCTCAGTTTTCAGTGGCTTACAACAACAAACATTTTCTTTTCATTTTACATGAAGGCTAATCGCTAGCTACAACTTTGCTGGCCTTAGCTGGGTTCAGGTAGCATCATGAATCTTCTGATTTAGGGACCAAAGATGAAAGAACTGCCATTCTCTTAGGCACATGCTTCTCTTTTTGGAAGTCAAAAGCTCAAGAGAGACAGAGCCAAACAATGAAAGATATTTAAAAGTCCGCTCTGATGTAAGGTATATCATCCCCATTGTATTAGTTTCCTATTGCAACATTACCACAAACTCAGTGGCTTACAACAACACATATTTATTACTTCACAGTTTCTGTGGGTCAGCAGTCTAGGCATGACTTAACTGTGTCCTCTATTTAACAGTCTCACAAAGCTACAGTCAAGGCGTCAGCCAGGCTGTAATCTCATATGAAGGTTTGACTGTGGAAGAATCTACTTCCAAGTTCACTCATATTGTTCGCAGATATCATGGCTGTAGAGCTGAGAGCTGAGGGCCCTGCTTTCTGACTATCAGCTGAAGACTACCTTCAGATCCTAAAGGCCATCCTCACCTCCTAGTGGCTGCCCACAGTTCCTAGGTGCTGCTCAGAGTTCCTGAGAAGCCTTGCCACAGTTCCTTACAATATGGCAACATGGCTGCTTACTTCATCAAACTAGTAAGGAGGGTATCTAAAGTGAATCTGATAGTAAGATTAGATCTCATACAATGTAATGTAATCACAAATAAGACATTTCATTACCTTTGCCATATTCTCTCATTTAGATGCATGTCCCATCACACTCAAAGGGAGAGGACTATACCAGGGCTTAAATACCCAGAGGTGAGGAATATGGAGGCCATCCTAGAGTCTGCACATCACATTTACTTGCATTCTATTGACTAAAGGAAGTCACTGACTGGCCAGTCCTAAGGACAATGGGACAGTAGGTATACTCTACCTGTAGGGTGGGGAAGAAAGGAATAATTTTTAACAAATAATACAATCTTCCAAAACCATTATTTCTAACACTAAGAATGTTGTGCATGATCAATGATCAGGTGGTCCTCTAGGCTACTGCATAATAATGACAGTAATATGAATAATGGAAGTCATTTCAGGTTAATATTTTAATATTCACTTTGAAACATAGTTAAGCATTCTAGATAAAACTGGAGAGAAAATCTCTTATGTTCTATATGTTTCAATTATATCAATCAGTCAAAAATAAATGTATATGTATTCTTGCAAGAATAAAATACAATAATGCTGATTTTAAGAACTCTTAAATTTATCTCCATAAAACTTAACTTCCAAATAGTTAAATATGGAACTAGATTGGTAGTTAATATAAATTATGGGAGTATACACTCACTAAATAACCTTAGGGGAGAATATTATATCAATTTGGAGACAGTAAGTCTTTCAAAACTTATATAATAGAGACCCAAGTATATTATAATTTTAAACTGTAGACTTGTCTGAGGTATTAGCATTCACAACAGTAACCAAAATAACCTTTACGTACATATTACATTTTAGTTAATAATTTTATGATTCCTTTAGGAAAAAATATTATTTGGGAATTTTTCACATTTTATAAGGATGACTTAAAACCAGTGTGTCAACTTTGTCAATCCAATTTTTTTAAGGAAGAAAAATCTCCAAAGTGGAGGTTAAGAGAATCTTTCCAAAGGAAGTAACAATTCAGTTAAAACCTGAAAGAGTTAACTAGGCAAAAGTGAAGTGAAGAAGGGGAGGGGAACAATCCAGGTAGAGAGAGTGACATTTAAGAGACCAAGAATGCTGAATACAAGTCAAAGGGGTTGAAGTGCTGAGGTGTATTTCTTTGCTATGCTAACACATCTAAATGGCTTTCAATGACTCCCATTTACTATCTCATAGTTTTTCATGTCAAGGAATAGCTTAGCTGGGTCCTCTCTAAGACTGCAGTCAAGGTCTTAGCCAGGGCTGGGTTCTCATTTAGAGTCTCGAACTGGGGAAGGGTCCACTTCCAAGCTTACTCCAGTTCTCAGCAGTTTCTTTCCTTGTGGCTTTAAGACTCATGGCAGGCTGCTTTTTCCAAACCAGCAATGGGGGGGAGAGAAAGACTTTAAAATCTGCTAGCAAGATGGAGTCATATATTGTAATCACAGGAGTGACATCCCGAGTCACCTTTGCCATGTTCTATTGTTTAAAATCAAGCCACACATCCCACTCACACTCAAGGGGAGGAGATTATACAGGAGTGTGAACACCAGGAGGTGGGGATCATAAAGACCACCTCAAAAATTGTCCCCCCACAGAGAGGCAAAGTGGTACAAGATAGGTGGTAGAAGTTCACTTAATCTGCAGTTTAGCCAAATGATGCTTGGCTAGGTATCAAAATCAATATTAAGCAAAAGCTAAGGCCAGATCCAAAAATCCTCATTATATACTGAAATTCTAGTATACAAGCATAAATTTGAAAATATGTCAAAATATTAATCATAACAAATTTGTTATTACAATGTCAGTAGCCAATTTTGTAAAGTTTATTACTACAATCTGGGAACAAAATTTCCAAGTACTATCACACTGCCTGCTACACTGTTGATCTTTCCTTCACAGCATTTTTACATCCACAACTCTGTATTTACTTATATGAATAGCTGATTAATATTTGAATTCTGTGCTAGACTGTAATCTCCAAGAGAGCAGGAGCCTGTGCCCAGTAGTGCATAGTAGTACTTTTCATGGAATAGGATTTTTGGCTCTGATATTCCCTTTGATCCTACCCATCCTCACCTGGGAGACTTTAGATCATTAAATTGCATCAAAATTATTCTATCAAAGGTATTCAGTAAATGACAAGAGAAGGGTTTGGAACAAGAGAGTTAACTTTAACATTTTTTAATAATTGTGTACACCTTACACTAAAATTAACTCCAAATGGATTAAAGATTTAAGCATAAGACCTAACACCATAAAAGCCCTAGAAGAAAACCTAGGCAATACCATTCAGGACACAGACATAGGCAAGGACTTCATGACTAAAACACCAAAAGCAATGGCAACAAAATCCAAAAGAGACAAATGGGATCTGCACAGCAAAAGAAACAATCATTAGAGTGAACTGGCAACCAACAGAATGGGAAAAATCTTTGCAATCTACCCATCTGACAAAGGGCTACTATCCAGAATCTACAAAGAATTAGAGCAGATTTACAAGAAAATTTGGAAACAACCTAAATGTCCAACAGTAGGAGAATTGGGTGGTTTTTTGTTTTTTTGTTTGAGGCAGGGACTTACTCTGTTGCCCAGACTGGAGTGCAGTGGCATAATTATAGCTCACTGCAGCTTCAAACTCCTGGGCTCAAGCAGTCTTCCTGCCTCGACCTCTCAATGTGTTAGGATTACAGGCATGAGGCACTGTGCCTGGCCCTGGAATTGTTACATATACCACAGTACATTCAATCTATGCAGGGGAGAATGGATGCTACTTCTTTCTTTATTAAGTAGTTACCTTGTCTAGGACACAGAAAACAGATGAGGCTGTTGCCCAAGCAGTACCACATGCATTTCCTAATAATAAGGTAGCAAAAAATTAATTCAAACATAGCTGTGTTCAAACTCTACTTTTACCAATCTTGGATGACCAAATGGAGGTCTACCTATCCTGAAAAAGATTTGTCTAAGGCAGTGGTTCTCAAAGTGTGGTCCTTGAAGCGACAATGGCAGGATGATCTGGGAACATGTTAGAAATACAAGTTTTTAAGTCCCAACCCAGACCTACTAAATCAGCAAATATGAGATTGGGACCCAGCACTCTGTTTTAACAAGCCCTCTAGGTGATTCTGATGTACACTCAAGTTGGAGACCCAAGACCCTTGGTTATTTTTGCCTCTGACCACAAGGTGGCAACCTTTGTCTAAAGTCCTATGAGTTGACCAATGGTTACAGTAGGTATTATCTGATCTAGCCACTGAACTGTCTAGAGGCAGTAAGTAGTGATAGGATATGGGGATGTGAGGGAGAAGTGAGAGATGGGAGAGGAAGAAAGAGATGAAAGGAAGAATGAGGACTGGAGGAGGCTTTATCTCTGCTTTGAACACAGCAATAAACTACAGTGTGGGGGGTGGGACAATGTTCGGGGTGTTGGTTGTTTATCATCTAACGATTCAGCTCATTCTGGGTACAAAATAATGTGAAGTAAAAGTTGGGGAGTTTGTGAGCAGCAAATTTCATCTATGCGTTTTACCCCTGTAAGCCCTAGACACCACCCAGAGGCAAGCACCTCCTCACACTATCACCTATCCTCTTCCTACTCTCATAATTATGAATTCCTTCCCCCAGTTATCGTCCATCACAGATTCGCCTCCTTGTTAGCCTTTCCCACAATTTTCCCTGGTGCCCTGTTGCACAGTATAATAAGCTCAGCCTGTGAAAATATACAGAAATGTTGTCATCCCTCTTATTCGAACATTTCCTGTACATCTGTAATTGAGACCTGGCACTTTACTGAAGATTCTGCTTCCCATACAGCCCTCTGTGATGAAAATTGTTAATTTTCTGATTCCCCATAATTTATAGGGTTTGACCAAGAGGATAGAGGGTAGGAAAATGCAAAGACTGAAGTCTCAAAGGAGGATAAACTTTTCTCAGCTCTGGTAATGGTATCCTTGCAGACATGTCACCCAGCACCTTAACTTCTCAGTTCTGTTGAATGCTTCAATTCTACGTCACTTCAACCACTGTCACCCAGGACCACACAGTGGATGCTTTCAACATTTAGAGGAAATCCACATTGTAAATAATTTTTGAATCATTTATCTTTTCCTTCTTTCCCATTTTCTACAAAATAGATTGAATTTTCTTCTTTTGATTTACAAGTTATACCTGTCATTTTGGTTCTTACTGTAGTTGCCCTTAACTAACAAACACCCATGTTAATTTAACCATATTAGTTTCTTAAATTTATCAGTATCTACATTTTTCTCTTAACATTAAAAGTACTTGAAAATGTTCTCATGTCTTTGGGTCCCCGCCCCTTCCTCATCACTTTGATAATGTTTAAAAATATCTTTTTTGAGTTACTATGGATATATACTTCTTCTTCTTTTCTGCTCAGTATTTATCAAGTCAGCAATAAACTATACCACCAATGTATACTCCTATATTTTCTCCTTTCTAATTTGAAGACCTCCTCAAAAATTGTCTTCAGTGAGGGTCTTTGTGTGGCAAACCTTCTGAGATAGTGTATGCCACAGAATATCTTTATTGCTATGCTACATTTAAATTAAAAAATGGGCCAGGCACGGTGGCTCATGCCTGTAATCCCAGTACTTTGGGAGGCCGACGCAGGTGGATCACTTGAAGTCAGGAGATCAATACCAGCCTGACCAACATGGTGAAACCCCGTCTCTACTAAAAATACAAAAATTAGCCGGGCGTGGTGGTGCACGCCTGTAATCCCAGCTACTTGGGAGACTGAGGTATGAAAATGGCTTCAACCTGGGAGGTAGAGGTTGCATTGAGTCGAGATCGCAGCACTGCATTCTAGACTGAACAACATAGTGAGACTTCATCTCAAAAAATAAAGAAAAATAATTTAAAAATGGCTGAATATAAAATTATAGGTTCAAAGTCATTTTAAACATTATAGGTGCAGTCCTTTAAAAATATTACTCAATTGTCTTCTTGTATTCAGTGTTGCTAAAAGTCTGTTGTCAATTTAATTCCTTTCTTTTTAGAGGACTTGATTTTTCTCTCTGGAAACTTTGAGAAGTTTATTTTTAAACTCTGTGTGTGTGTGTGTGTGTGTGTGTGTGTGTGTGTGTGTGTGTCATGCGCGCGCGCACGCACGCATGCATGCACTTTACCTCTCTGTATTAGTCTGTCAGCCTCATTGTGTTTGAAGAGTGGGGAAGGAGAGCCCCAGGTAGCACAGAACATGTTAATCATTCCCATTTGCTGCCACTCTATAAACAACTGCTGTGATCAAGGCTTCATCTTAAAACTTGTTTGAAAGAAGCAATGCTAGGAGGTATCAGTGTCCCAGGTTGTAATCCATCAACTTTGGGGACTTCAAAAGGTGGAGGAGCAGGGGAGTCCTGATCGTTTTCAATAGCCTCCCACTCCTCAATCAAGCAGGGCTTTTTGCTGCCCTGATATACTCTGATATACCCTCCATACACTGATAACTGTGTGGTTGGAGATATTTCTGCTAATTTCTGTAGCGAAGGGTAGATAATGTAGGTAGGCAATTGGAGAAGAGACAAGAATAAATTTTTTTAAGCTTTCCTTAAATTTATCCCCTCACTGCTGCCTCCAACTATCCTCTATTCCAGGCTACAAAAGAAAACCACCCAGCTATGCAGATTGAAGCCACTATAAAGAGATAGCTTGTTTTCTCAGCTGGACCGGTCAACATCATTTAGTTATCATTTTACTTGTCAGTTCCCTCTCCCGTTCTTTCAGTGCCCATTAAAATGTCCACTTGTACTCCTCAAACCTCTCCAATTCCTTTTACTTTCAGCCGTGGGCTGTTTATTTTGCACAAGTTCAGAGGCACCCTCTCATATGTGAATAACAGCTCTAAAATATAACATAAAATACTGAGAATTACAACTCTAGTGTTATGCTAGGATGTAGCCCTGCAAGGGCTTTGAGTCTTACTTCAAAGGAAAATGAAGACAATAAAATGACAAAAAAGAAAACTATAGATTAATCTCTATACCCAGTGAAAATATTTCTCAGGAAACAAGTGGAAATCAAGACATTCTCAGACAAAGAAAAACTAAAAGAATTTGTCACCAGTATCCTTTTGCTATGGCTAAAGTAAGTTCTTGAAGCATAAAAAAAATTATAAAAGAATGAATTTGGGAACATCAAGAAAGAAGAAAGAACAATGGAAGACTTAACATATAGGTAAATGCAATAGACTTTCCTTCTCCACTTAAGTTTTCTAAATTACATTTGATAGTTGAAATAAAAGTTATAATACTGTCTGATGTGGTTCTTAATGTATACAGAGGAAATATTTGAGAAAATTATAAATGGGGGAAAGAATAGGAATTTAAAGGGATATGAGATTTCTATACCTCACTCAAACTGTTAAAATGTCTGTAGACATTGATAATTTATGTATATATAATGTAATGCTTAACACAACCACTGAAAAATTTATATGAAAAGATACACTCAAGAACACTAGAGATGAATCAAAGCCAATTTTAAAAAAATATTGAAGTGATCCAAAGGAAAAATAAAACAGAGAAATGAAAAGCAAAGGGAACAAACAACACATACACACACAAAACCAAAATGGAAGACTTAAGTCCTGACATATATAGTTACATTAAAATGTAAATGGTCTAGGGACTTTGATCCAGACAAGAGGACATAAACTCATCTCTTTCTACTTCTATTTGCTAAGTATAACTATAACATAACACAAGAGGCAACCATAGGAGGACTCTGAATGGTAGAAGAAGAAATGGACTGGCTAGGGACCCTAGTGCTGGAAGAACAACATAGCAGTTGTGCATCTTACCACCCTTCACCCAGCAATAGAAGGCAAATAGGCCTGGCATCTCCTGACCCTAACATATTAGATAAAGGTTACGCAGGTAGGCTCATGCCTTCTCCAGATCAGTTGGGAGTTCTGCCGATTACTCCAGTTGGGCCCAGTGGCACTGGCAAGGGTGATCAAGTAGGAGCCCCAGTAATGATAAGTGACCAGAGAAAGTGCATTTCATTCTTATGGGCCAGAGAGTTTCTTTCTCACCTAGAGACACCCAGTGGCCCCAGTGGCATAAGCAGGGTGACCCCACCACAACAACTAGTCCTGCCTGGAAAGCATTTTTGTACTCTATGGATTGGAAACTCTATTCACCCACCTAAAGACACTAGAAGGCCTAGCTGCACTGAAAGGGGGTGATTCCCCCCACAACAGGTGACCAAAAACAGGAATACAAGGCAGTGTTTTCCTTCTGATATGAAATGTCCAGGAAAAGACAATGAAAGCAGGTTTCCTGGGATTGAGGATTCATGGAACTGGGGATAGGGAAAAATGTTCTAAAACTGGATTTGATGGTTTCATAACTCTATAAATTTATTAGAAATTATTTAAATGTGTGCTTATAATAGGTGAATTTTGTGGCATGTAAATTATACCTTAATAAAACTTAAAAAAAAATGACTCACAGCTAACTAGGAATAGAAGGAACTTCCTTAATCTAATAAAGTATATCTATAACTAACATCAAGCTTAATATACAAGATTGAATAATTTTTCTTAAGACCATGGAAAAGATAAGCATCTCTATTGTCACCACTCCTATTTAGTATCATACTGGAAATTTTACCTGGTGCAAAAACACAAGAAAAAGAAAAGGCATATAGAATGTAAAAGAAGGAATAGAACTATCTCTATTTATATACAACAAAATTGTCTCTGTGGAAAATTCCCTAGAATCCACAACATAACTATTTAAACTAACAAATGAGTTTATCAAGGTCTCTGAATCAATGGTCAATATACAAAAATTAATTGCATTTCTATATATTAGCAATGAACAATTAGAAATGGAAAGTTTTAAAAAATAGTACAATTTTTAACTATCATAAAAAATGAAATAGGTAGAAAACAAAATATGTTCAAGATATATATACTAAAAGCTATGAAATATATATGAAATATGTGAAAAACTAAATAAATGGAGATATGAGCCATGTTCACAGATTGGAAGATTCAATATTGTTAAGATATTAATTGATCCATAAATTCAATGCAAACTCAATTAAAATCAGCAGGATTTTTTTCTAGATATTAACCAGGTGATTCTTAAATTCACATAGAAAGGTAAAGGAACTAGGATGTCCAAAATAATTTCAAAATGAATAAAGTTGGAGGATTCATAGTATCTTATTTTAAGACTTACTATTAACTATATCAACACAGTGTGGTATTTGGAGGAATTACTCTATTGGATGTTAAGGCTTATTCAGTTATAAAAAAATCAAGGTGATTATTGCATTGGTAGAGGGATCGGCACATAGATCAATGGAAAAAATGGAGAACAAGAAGCAGTTCAACACAAATAGAATCAACCGATTTTTGACAAAAATTCAAAGGAAATAAGAGAAAAGGTAGTCTTTCAACAAATGGTGCTGGAATATTTGGACATCCATATATTTTTTAAATGAACCTGAATTATTTTTGAATTATTTTTATACAAAAATAAACTCAAAATGGTTCATAAGGCTAAATTTAAAATGTAAAACTTATAATATTTTGAGAAGAAGAAATAGAATCTTTGTGACCTTGGGTTAGACCAAGAGTTCTCAGATACCACACCAAAAACATGTTATAAGAGTAAAAATTTGATAAACTGGGCCTCATCAAAATTAAAAACTTCTTCCCTGTGAAAGACATTATTAAGAGAATGAAAAGACAGGATATATAAAATATTGGAAAAACTCATATTTGATAAAGGACTTGTATCCAAACATATAAAGAACCCTTAAAATTCATCAATAAGAAAACAACTCAATTTAAAAATGGGCAAAAGATCTTAACAGACAAGTCATCATAGAAGATATACAGATGGCAAATAAGTAAGCATAAGAAAAGATGATCAACATCATATGTCATCAGGGGAACTTCAAATCTATACAACAATGAGATACCACTGCACACCTTTTAGAATGGCCAAGATCCAGAAAACTGACAGACCAAATGCTGACAAGGATATGGAGCAACAGGAGACTCTCATTCGTTGCTGTTGGGAATGCAAAATGATACAGCCACTTTGGAAGACAGTTTTGCAGTTTCTTACAATGATAAAAATAGTCTTGCCATACGATCCAGCAATCATGTTCCTAGGTACTAGCCAACTGACTTGAAAATTTATGTTCACACAAAAACCTCAGTGCAAATGTTTATAGCAGCTTTATTCCTACTTACAAAAAACCAGAAGCAACCAAGATGTCCTTCAAGGCAAATGGATAAACAAACTGTAGTGCATTCACACTATGGAACACTATTTAGCAATTAAAAGGAATGAGATATCATGCAATAACGTGGATGGATCTTACATACATATGCTAAATTTAAAAAGCCAGTCAGAGAAAAACTATATACTACACACCATTTATATAACATTCTGGAAAAGGGAAAACTGTAGAGACTGAAAATGGATGGGTGATTTCCAGGGGTATGGGGGAGGAGAAAACGTTAATTAGGTGAATACAGGGGGGTTATGTACCATATGAATATATTCTCTTTGGTACTGTACTGATGGATACATGGCACTACCCATTTGACAAAATTTGTAGAACTTTACAACATAAAGAGTAAACTTAATGTATACAAATTTTAAAACTCAACTAGGAAGTTGGGATCTTAGGATGGAAAGTAGACTGTAACAAAATAATGTAATGGTATTACAAATATATGGCAAAATTTCACTGAACGGTTGGGGGAAAAGGAAGTACTGACCTCAGTAACTTTGAATATGGCCCAAAACTGCAAAGCTAAAGACAATAGGAACTATACATAAGCACTTTACCACAAGTTGTTTCTTTCTACAGGGCCAGAGGTTAACAATTGTGAAACCACTGTACATGTATACCAGGATTGAACAAATAAGTGGATGGTGGCAAGCAGTTTCTCACTATTGGAGTGAGATATTACAGATAAGCACAAGAGAAAGGCTAGAGTGAACCATGTAATATTGCTATTAGTGTTGGAGACATCATTATGAATTCATGTTTAGCTTAGCATAGAAACTGATATAGAATTGTGTGTATCCGTGGTTAGTATACATACATGCATTTCCTAGCTCTATGAGTGGGCCTAGAAACAATGACACCGTAGTAGCAACAGGCACACCTAGAACCCAGATCTTGCTTTTTAATATCATTTTCCAATAAAAGGAACCAAGGCTCTTGGAGAAATGGCTGATTCAAGGACTGACACAGGAAATACATAAGACAAACCTGGAACATCTGTTCCAGAAAATAAGGAAGTGCTCAAAAAAGTCACAATGATAGGGGCATGTTAAAGCGACACATATACCAACTGAAAAGAGTTTTAAATGAGCAAAGCTAGAACAATTTGAGCAACAAAATAAAGTAATATTGGTCTATAACCCAAAGTATAAAATAAATATCCATAAGTCTATAGTGACATAAATGACAAAGTAAATAAACGGGGGAAGACATCTTTTATGCATAAGAATTCAATATAATTTCTGCAGATACTCCAACCCCAAGGAGATGGAGCATAACTCCCCATGTAAGTATGGGCTGTGCATAGAGAATTCTTTCCAAAGAGTATGATATAAAAAGAAGGAAAAAAGAGTAACTTTATAGTAGAGAAACCTGACAAACACTAACTTTAGCCAAGTAATCAAGGTTAACATCAACTGTGAAAGATCATGTTGACAGTATGTACTCTTGAAATGATATTGTGAGAATGGCACTTTACCTTTGTGGTCTCCTCTAGAAACCAATAACTCTAGTGTAATCATTAGAGAAACACTGGACAAATCTCAGTTGCGGGACATTCTATAAACTACTGGACCAGTGCTCTTCAAAACTATCAAAATCATCAAAAACAAGAGAAAGTTTTCACAGCCAAGAGGAGCCTACAGAGAAATGATGACAAAATGTAATGTGGGTTGCTAGATGGGATCCTGGAACATGAAAAGCACAATAGGTAAAAACTACAAAAACCAGATTAAATTACAGACTTAAAAAAATAATAATATGTCAATATTGGCTCATTGATTGTAACAAATATATCTTATTAATTTAAAATATTAATAATAGGAGAAAATGGGTTTGGGGGATATGGTAACTTTCTGAACTATCTTTGAAACTTTTCTGTAAATCTAAAACTGTTCTAAAAGTAAAGGTTATTTAAAATGTAAAGGTGCTTGGCAAAGCGCAAAAAATTCTCAATATCATTAGACATTAGGGAAATGCAAGTTAAAACCACATTAAGATAACACTATCCAACTATTAGAATGGCTAAAAAATTTTAAAAAGAAACTGACAATATCAAGTGCTGACAAGGATGCAGAGCAACTGGAACTCTTATAAACTGTTAGTGGGGATGAAAAATGGTACAGTAACTTTGAAAAACAATTGGCAATTTTTTTTTAAAATTATACTTTAAGTTCTGGGGTACGTGTGCAGAATGTGCAGGTTTGTTACACAGGTATAGACGTGTGTGCCATGATGGTTTGCTGCACCCGTCAACTCATCATCTACATTAGGTATTCTCCTAATGCTATCCCCTCCCCCTAGCCCCCCAATCCCCCAAGAGGCCCTGGTATGTGATGTTCCCCTCCCTGTGTCCATGTGTTCTCATTGTTCAACTCCCACTTATGAGTGAGAACATGCGGTGTTTGGTTTTCTGTTCCTGTGATACTTTGCTGAGAATGATGGTTTCCAGCTTCATCCTTCATCCATGTCCCTGCAAGGGACATGAACTCATCCGTTTTTATGGCTGCATAGTATTATACATGGTGTATATGTGCCACATTTTCTTTATCTAGTCTATCATTGGTGGGCATTTTGGTTGGTTCCAAGTCTTTGCTTTTGTGAATAGTGCTGCAATAAACATGTGTGCATGTGTCCTTATAGTAGAATGATTTATAATCCTTTGAGTATAAACCCAATAATGGGATTGCAGGGTCAAATGGTATTTCTGGTTCTAGATCCTTGACGAATTGCCACACTGTCTTCCACAAGGATTGCACTAATTTGCACTCCCAACAACAGTGTAAAAACGTTCCCCATTTCTTCACATTCTCTCCAACATCTGTTGTTTCCTGACTTTTTAATGATCGCCATTCTAACTGGCCTAAGATGGTATCTCATTGTGGTTTTGGTTTGCAGTTCTGTAATAACTAGTGATGATGAGCTTTTTTTCATGTGTTTGTTGGCTACATAAATGTCTTCTTTTGAGAAGTGTCTGTTCATATCCTTCGCACGCCTTTTGATGGGGCTGTTTTTTCTTGTAATTTTAAGTTTCTTATAGATTCTGAATATCGCCCTTTGTCAGATGGATAGATTGAAAAAATTTCCCCCATTCTGTAGGTTGCCTGTTCACTCTGATGATAGTTTCTTTTGCTGTGCAGAAGTTCTCTAGTTGAATTAGATCCCATTTGTCAATTTTGGCTTTTGTTGCCATTGCTTTTAGTGTTTTAGTCATGAAGTCTTTGTCCATGCCTATGTCCTGAATGATATTGCCTCGATTTTCTTCTAGGGTTTTCATGGTTTTAGGTCTTATGTTTAAGTCTTTAATCCATCTTGAGTTAATTTTTGTATAAGGTATAAGGAAGGGGTCCAGTTGCAGTTTTCTGCACATGGCTAGCCAGTTTTCCCAACACCATTTATTAAATAGGGAATCTTTTCCCCATTGCCTGTTTTTGTCAGGTTTGTCAAAGATCAGATGGTTGTAGACGTGTGGCATTCTTTCTGAGGCCTCTATTCTGTTCCATTGGTCTATATATCTGTTTTGGTACCAGCATCATGCTGTTTTGGTTACTGTAGCCTTGTAGTATAATGTGAAGTCAGGTAACATGAATTACGAATAAATCTGCAATAAGCATTTGTGTACAGACTTTCTGTGAACATAGGTTTTTATTTCATTTGGGTAATTACACAGAAGTGGGATTATGGGGTCACATGGTAGGTATATATTTAACTTTAAAAGAAATATATTTAACTTTTAAAAATATTTATTGCCCTTGTAGGGAAATTTCTTTTAAAGTTAAATATATACTTACCATGTGACCCCATAATCTCACTTCTGGGTAATTACTCAAGTGAAATGAAAACCTATGTTCACAGAAAAGTCTGTACACAAATGCTTATTGCAGATTTATTCATAATTACCCCAAACAGGAAAACAACTCAAAAAGCCCTCAAATGATGAATGGATAAACAGTGGTACATCCATATAATGGAATACTACTGATCAATGAAAAAGAAAGAATTATTGATATATATAACAACTTGGATGAATCTCAAATTAATTATACTAAATGAAAGAAGTGAGACTCAAAAGACTACACACTGTATGATTCCATGTATATGATGTTCTGGAAAAGGCAAAATTATAGGAATAGAGAACAGATCAGTTAGTGACAGAGGTTAAGGGTTGCTGGGGAAGGCTTGACTATACAGAAGACACTCAAGGATGTTTTTTGGGGTGATAGAGTTGTCTTATATATATACATATATTTTTGAGACAGAATCTTGCTCTGTTGCCAGGGTGGAGTGCAGTGGAACGATCTTGGCTCACTGCAACCTCTGCCTCCTGGGTTCTAGTGATTCTCCTGCCTCAGCCTCCCGAGTAGCTGGGACTACAGGTGCACACCACCATGCCCAGCTAATTTTTGTATTTTTAGTAGAGATGGGTTTTCACCATGTTGGCCAGGATGGTCTCGATCTCTTGACCTCGTGATCTGCCCGCCTCGAGCCTCTCAAAGTGCTGGGATTACATGCGTGAGCCACTGCGCCTGGCCGAGTTGTCCTACATCTTGATTGTGATGGTGGTTAGACAATACCATGCATGTTTCAAAACTCATAGAACTTTATACCAAAAAGAGTAATTTTTACTGTATCTAAATTAAAAATAAAACCTAAAAATTGATTACATATCTATATTCCATCAGCAAACAGTTAGAGAACAAAATTATTAAAAGTAACTCTTGCAATAGCATAAAAAAAATTGAAGGCCTAACACCAGTCTAACGAAGATGTGCAGTAACAGTTTGAGGAAAATTATGAACATTACTTTCATAATTTTGGCATAATGAAGGTCTTTATAAGGGAGAGATATGCCATATTCATGAATTTGATCACTCAATACAATAAAGATGTCATTTCTCCCCAAATTGATCTATAGAGTCACTACAATCCCAATAAAAATCCAAACAGGATTTTTGGTGGATGTGTATTTATATATCGACACATTTATTCTAACATATATGTAGAAATGCAAAAGTTCCAGGAATATTCAAGACACTCTTAATACAGAAGAACTGAGGTAGAAGACTTGCTTTCCCAGATACCAAGACTTATTGCAATTAAGATAGTATGGTATTGACACAAGGATATACAAGTAAACTAATAAGACACACTACAACATCCTGAAGCAGCCTCTCACATATGTGCACACTTGTTTTGTGACAAAAATGTCACTACAAAGCAGCGGATGAAGGAAGTTTGTTTGTTTTTTTTTTTAATAAGTGGTGCTGGAACAATGGGGTATCCATATGGGAGACAAAATTAGATTGGAACTCTACTTCACATCAACACCAGATAGATTACAGACCGAAAATTGAGTAGCAAGCCTATAAAGCTTTAGAATATAATATAGAAGAATATTTTCATAACCTTAGAGTGAGAAGAAAATATTTGCAAAGCATATAAAAACATTTGCTCCCTATACATGACTCATATCCAGAATATACATATACATAAATCTTATATATCAATAGGAGACAAATAGCCCAATAGAAAAATGAGAAGAAGACTTTAAAAGTCACCTCATAAAGAAGAAACCCAAATGATGAATAAACATAAAAATACACCCACTTATATATGTCTATATGCAAAAGTATGACAAATGGCAAACGTAGGAAAGGATATGGATCAAAAATAACCTTCATATGCTGTTGGTGGGAATGTAAATTGATACAAGCACTTTGTAAAACAGTTTGTCATTATCAATTAAATTTAAAGATGTGCTTATGTTATGACCCAACAGATATCTCCTGGGTAATAAAGAGAACAGAAATGTGTGTATGTATACACCAAGTGATATGTTGCTTTATTCATAACAGCCAAAAGCTAGATACAATCCAAATTTCCTTCAATGTGGGATGACAATTTTTCTGTATTCATATAATATACTACTATACAGCAGTGAAAATAAAGATAATACAGTACATAAAACAACATGGATAAATCCCACAAACATAATCCTGCACAAGATAAATCAGGTACAAAAAAAGACGGTATGTTGCTAAAGTCTTAAAACAGACAGATTTTTTTCTATTTTTTTTATGCCTCTTCACATCTTCTTTTTAAATTTTTTTATTGTACTTTAAGTTCTGGGGTACATGTGCAGAACGTGCAGGTTTTTTACATAGGTATACACTTGCCATGGTGGTTTGCTGCATTCATCACCCCGTCATCTACATTAGGTATTTCTCCTAATGCTATCCTTCCCCCTATCCCCCCCCGCACCCCCTGCTATCCCTCCCCTAGCCCCCCATCCCCCAACAGGCCCTGGTGTGTGATGTTCCCCTCTCTATGTCCATGTGTTCTCATTGTTCAACATGAGTGAGAACATGCGGCAAAACAGACAAAATTTAACTGTAGTGTTTAGAGATTCACACCTAGGTGGTAAAGGTATAAAGAAGTGCTAGGAGGTGATTACCACAAAAGTCACATTATAGTTACCATTTATCAGGGTGGAAGGGTATGTGATAGAAAAGAGACACTGGTAGAGGGCCTTCCTGGGTGCTGATATTGTTTTATTTCTTGAGTGATGGTTACATATGTGTATTTATTTTGTGATCATTCATGAAGCTATACACTCATTATGTGTAATGTATATACCTTTCTGTATGATACTTACATTTCACAATTTTAAAAATCCTTCAGAAGAAAAAATGGAGGCTATCGGACATAAACTCTCTCATCTTGCCACCCCTTTGCTGGCCTCTGCATGTACACCCATCCTTGCATTTTCCTCTCCAATAGCAATGGTATCTATTGTATGCGTTGTATGATGTTTAAACAAGTTACTATGTGCTATTTCACCACTAATTATTCTCTTTCTCCAACATCTTCGACTTGTTTTATCCCACTGCTTCAGCCTAAAAATACGCTAAAACGATCTAGTCTGGCCAATTTTTGTTTCTTCTTCCCCGTATCTCCTCACCTTCTCCTTTTACAGTTAAACTTTAAGAGAGAAATGTACAGGCACACTACCTCCATTTCACACTTCAATCAATTGAAATCTGGCTTCCACACTTTCTCTCTGCCTCCCCACCCTCTTTAAGTTTAATGATGACCTCCTTTCTCATTGTTAAAGCCAATGGCCAAGTTTCAGGTGTCATCTTTTGGGCCCTTTCTATTGTATTTGATACTAGTAATCAAATTCTTTGAAATACTCACCATCGGCTTCCAGGACACTCCTTTTCTGGATTTCCTTTTGCTACTATTAGTACTACCACTAAGAAGAAGAAATTTGTCTTATAGCTAACAATGATGTATAGCTTTTCCTATGTTCTTGACAACATTTTAAGCACTTACATATAGTAACTTGTTTAAACATCGTATAACCCCATACAATAGATACCATTGTTATCATATTCATTTTACATATAAAGAAACGGGAGGCATCAAAAATGTCACCAAAAAAAGTGGCAGAGGTGGGATTTGAACTTAGGCAGTCTACATCCAAAATTTGTTCTCTTAACTTCCACCTCTTTTGCCTGTACACCATTGAGAGCTCTTTCCTGTTTATTCTTATACTGCTGGTGTTCCCTTGAGTTATCTTCAACCGCCTCTGTTTTTCTCACTCTACAAGTTCTCCTTAGATAATCTCCTCTACTCTCATTATGTAAAAGACCATCTACATGCCAATGACTCCCAAATCCATACCTACCACCCTGATCTCTCTGCTAAGTCCAAGACTATCTTCATGGGCATGTGACCTGTGCAGTCTCACAGGGGTCCATGCCTAGAAGGGCCTTGCATCTGGTTTAATGTGCTGCTGTAGCTGCCATGAAATTTCTTTATAATTTTTTAAAAAGTGGCCAAAATACCACCTGTACCCCAATAACTTATGGAAAAATAAAATAAAATAAATATAAATATAATAAATAAATCCTTAATCCATCTTGAGTTAATTTTTGTATATGGTGAAAGGTAGGGGTCCAGTTCATTTTTCTGCATATGGTTAGCCAGTTTCAAATAGAATTTTCATGTACGTGTCAGGGTGACATACTATTAATTTCATATCCAAATACCTTGCTCTTTTTCAGTGAAATGGATTAATAAACAAAGGCACCAGGAGGTTTGGGGCAGATCCTAGGTTGTAGCATATTTAGCAAGCTCTTCGGTGATTCTGATACACACTGACGTTTCATATAAGTTCATCATGGGGATGGGACTAAGTTGCCAAGACAGAGGAGCAGGGGTAAATTGTACAGCTTCTTTCAGGGGAAGAAACAAACTAGAACCCCCAGGTTTCTAGTTCTGCTTCTGTTCACACAGAACACGTTTGTGGTGACAGGCCTGGGATGGTGGTAGCTGTGTGAAGACTTGGTTATTAGGCAAGTCTGAAGTGCCTCAGTGAAAGGCTCCATTGCAGAACTCAGCACAGAGGGAGTTTGGCAGGGAATCGCAAAGTTCACCTTTGAATGAATGGACCACATCAGCCTAGAAAAGGAGCAATGAGATCTTTGTTGCCACAGCCTAATAACCAGGGCCCTTCCTCTTTGCGGACTGCCTAAACCCCAAGATTCTGATACAATCAAAGGGAAATGAAAGAATCCCACAAAGCAGTTGATATTGGACTTCTAGCCAACTCTGCTGAGTGAGAGCTCATATAGGATTTGTTTTCTAATTGAATCCACATAAATTTTATTGCACTTATTTTATATGGCAGTTTATTTCTAATAATTGTTAAGTCTAATATATGGAGTTAAAAGCCACCATTGTTCCAGCTTTTAAATGTACTGTCTCTGGAGCTGCACTAAGTCCTGCAATAAAACTTCAGCTTCCACACCTCAAAATTGCCCCAAATCGTAACTTTCAAAAATATGTGTATACTAACAAAGCTTATGTTTTCCAAATTTATGCCAACACTAGCATTTACATCAAACAAAGCAAAGCCATAGTTACAATAAAATACTATTTTCTCTATTTCATGAATCAGAGAATCGATTTTATTTTAATTAAGCACTTAAACTTTACTTTTAATTTTTAATTAAACTTTTGTTTGAGGTATAGACTCATATGGAGTTACAAGAAATAATACAAAGCATGGACCCTTCATTCAGTTTCCACCAGTGGGTAATAGTACAATATCACAGCCATGATATTGACAGTGATATAATCTGCTGATCTCATTCAAATTTCTCTGTTATTACTTGTACTCCTTTCTATGTATGTGTATGTATGTGTGTCTATTTAGTTCTATAAATTTAATATATATGTAAGTTTGTTTATCTACCACAATAGTCAAGATATAGAACAGTTCCATCCCACAGAATCTCTCATTTTACCCTTTTATAACCACATACATTTCCCCCTTCTGAACCAAAAACTCTAAATCCTGACAAACACTAAACTGTTCTCAGGTTCAATGATTTTGTCATTTCAACAATTTTATATAAATGGAATAATACAGCGCATAACCTTTTGAAATTGGTTTCTTTCACTCAGCATAATTACTTGGGTGTGTTTTTTTTCCCATTAATGTATTTTTCAGTTTGCATTTGGTCCTTTTTTTATAACTTTTATTTCTTTGCTGAAATTTTCATTTTTTAATTTATTTCTACCATGTTCATAATTGCCCATTGAGGCATTTTTATGATGACTGCTTTAAAACCTTTGTCAGTTCCAACATATGATTCATCTCCATATTGGCGTCATTTGGTTGTCTTTTCTTGTTTAACTTATTTTCCTGGTTCTTGGTATGACAGATGATTTTTAAATGCATTCTACAAAATATCCACATTTTTGTTATTGAGTTAGGAAACTCAGAGAGTCCTGTGTTAATCCTCTATTTTAGGAAGTCTCCTTGTTGAGGTTTAGCAGGCATACTCTGTGTGTCTGGCCTAGTCCTGGCCTACTCTTGTGTGCTGTGGTTCCAATGACAGTTTAATTTTCAGAGCTTTTACTGTTCTTTGATCTGCTTGGTTTACCTGGTGCCTTTGAGGCTTTCGCTGGTCTCTGCTGAGTTGGCTAGTGGAGGCAGAAGGCGCTTCCCCAGGATAGGTTGTATGATGCCTCTACGTGGGGAAAGGGTGTCTCCAGGAAGGAGGGTTCCTGCAATTGGCCGTATGTTGTGCAGGATTTACTCCCCCACTACCCCAAGGGCAACCTGGCCTGTCTGTATGGGGGAGGGTCTTCTCAGGCCCAAGGACACAAAGAAGCTTCCAGGCTGGGTCACTTATTCTGAAGGGATTCCTCTTACAGGTGACCTCCTAACCACCAAGTACAGTAGGGAAAGGAGTCTCCAGGCCCACAGGAACAAAGAGGTTTATTACCAGAATTTATAGTTGTACCTAGTAGGGTGGAGAAACGAGTTTATGTATGCCGTCTTACCTGAACTAGAATACCTCTCTATTCTTTTCTGCCAGTTAAGATGTCTTAGTATTTAATTTCTTTCCCCTTCTAAATTGCATAGGGCATTTAAAAATATATTGTTTTTGTCTTACATTTAAGAAACTTATCTCTAATTTCTATAGCCAACTGGATCATTCATCAGTAACTTAACTGGAACAGTCACTGGTGTTTTATACAATGCCATTACTTTAAAAAAATCTGTTTCTTAAAGTACAACGTAAATACAGAAAAAATTAACAAATCTTAGGCTTACACACCAGCTAATTATCACAAAATGAACATACTGATGTAGTATTGTGTTTGATTTAAAAAAAGAATCTGGAGATGTGTTTTGTAACAAATTGAATCTAATTAACACTGTGGAACTGTATACATTAAAATGATTATGATGGTAAACTTTGTGTTATGTTAGATTTTTCTTAATCACAATACATTTTTTAAAAATAGAATATCGGGAGGAGACAAAGCAGCTAAATTCTGGAAGACACCAATAATGCCTCAAGACTCTCTGGCTAGTAGAGGTCACTGGGGCAAGTTCTCAGCATATAGGCCCTATGTCTTTAGTTCTTTTTCTCTCCTAGAGTCAGAAAACAGTTCTTGATGTTTTTCATCCATGAAGAAATAATAAAGAAATGTAGAATCCATTGTACCTTAAGCGTTGTGGAACCAAAGTATAGCTGCTCTAGTTGAGGTTAAGATATCATTAACAGCCTTACCCTTTTCACTACACAGTCATCCTGTCATCAGGACCCTTGCACAAATTAAGTAAAATATGATAGGTAAAAGGCTTGCTACATGGCAGATGTTCTTTCAAAATTTATTGGATATAGAGATAAGATGAGAAAGTAATACAGACTGACTCATATTATAAACACACACTGCTGACAAGAGATGTGCTCCCTTTTTTTTTTTTTTTGGCCAGGGAAGACAGACAAGAAGTGGGACTTACTTTGTGTGCCAAGCACCATGAAAAGCGATTTATAAATGAGATCTCATTTAACCTCCTACACTTAATGCTAAGAAACGTATCGATTAATTTTCCCACTTGACAGATGAGAAAACTGAAGCTCAGAAAGGTTAGGCAACTTGCCCACTGACACACAGTAAAAAAAAAAAAAAAAAAGTGCTAAAACTAGGATTTGAATATTAACCCTCTAGCCCAGATATAATGTCAAGCCTGTCCAAAATATAAAGCTCAAATCCTTCTCTTGGAGTGCAATAATCCAATTCAGGCAGATCTTTCCAGCCTTGTCTCTCCTCACTTCCCTGCCCTGTATATTTTGCTCTAGTAATTGAACACTCCCTTCTTCACTCCACCCCACAGCCAACCATTACATCTTTACACCCTGCTGCTTCTCACTTCTGTGCCTCGTTCCTATTGCCCTCAGCTTGACATCATCTTTCCTTCCCCTCTCCCTTTACATGACCAGTCACCTTTTCTTGGAAATCTTCCTAAATCCCCACTGTTTCTGTCTCCATAACCTGTCCCCTCCATATACTCCCACCATACCTTGTGCTTATTTATACTGAATTGCTGTTGTATATTTTCCTTTCTGTGAGATCCTTGAAGGCAAGAACCATTTCTTATTTTATACTTGTCTCTCTATTGTGTCTAATAAAATATGTCACATAATTATTATCCAATAAATGTTTATTGAATGAATAAATGATTGAATGAAAAAAATGAATGACTTCGGATAGTGTTTCTTCCTCTTCAGCCATTCATCTATCTCATTCTGAATTTTTGGAGCCATATTCTTATGCCAGCCACCTCTAATATTATCATTTACTTCGTATGTTTCTTTAACTCAAGTCACTTTTCAATATTTTAAATCAATTTAGCATTGTTTAAGCAATAATGTTTGTGAAATCATGGGCTATATGTATTGGAGACAGACGTATATTTCTAATACACATCAAGATAAATACACAATTATTGACATTTAAAATGCTCACCTGTTTATCTCCTAAATCATTTTGTATACTGCCAGTGGTACACATACTGTGATTAAAGAAATAATGGCCTAATGTCACTGCTGTTGCTGCATTAAGCCTACAATCTGGTGAACAGAGGGTTCTCAACCCTGACTGCACTTTATAATTATCTGGGGAAATTAAATTTTTTTGCTAGACATTCTGATTTAATTGGTGCAGCGGAGCCTGAGCACTGATTTTTTTCCAAGTTTGTCCAACGTATAGCTAAAGTTGAGAACTACTGAGTTCACTGGAGAATTAAATGAAAACATGTACAAAGCACTTGGTACACAATATATTCACAAGAAATGTAAGCTGTTATTAATATTCTTATCATTTTATTAAGCTTTTTTACAGGTTACTGTTTCTAGTTTCCATTCCAGTAACCTATCCACATCCTGTCTTACTCTGGCAAGCCCACGCATCTCTGGCCCAAAAGACCTGGCCAGCTGTCTGAATCATGTCTGCTGCTGATGGCTTTGAACATCATCCTTTGCCCTCCTAGTAGAATGCCTGTGATGGGCCTCTGCCACTGGAACAACATGTATTCTACACACTCTGGTTGAAGGTACCCATGGCTAGGTTTGTGGGTGATTGTGAATAAGCCCCCATGCCCTGCTTCTCTGTGGAACTTGAAATGCAGTGGGTGGCCATGGCAATCACACGTTGTCTCTCTCCCCCTCCCGCTTATCCAGGGACATCAGGTTACAAGAGAACAGGCTGTTCTTCTGTCTTAGTAATGGGGTGGAGGAAGGGGGAAAGGCCAGCTGTATGCATATGAGTCGCATATGAGCTGCATATGAACCTCAGGTGAATTTGTTGTTACGGAAGTTGTTTTTGCTTTTTTTTTCATACCATCAGCAACTGAAGCTGGTGTTGAGCCTAAGCAAGGCTGCTAACGTGGCTACTTGCTAATGATCACCCTAAAAGCAATAGTTAATATTTATTAAACACTATGGACTGTGTTAAAGTGCTTATATATGGATGATCTTATTTAATCTCCAGAGCAACACTTTAAGACAGGATCTATTTTTATCATCTTTACTTTTCAGATATAAAAACTGGAGGCCCAAAGTGAAGTGACCTATCGCAAGGTAGCAGGGGGAGAAGCCCAAGAAATCTGGCTCCAGAGACAGTACTTTTCACCTGATCTCTACATTTAGTCCTACAGATACAAGAGCCCTGAGAGATCACCCAATCCAACTCCCTTATGCTATCAATAGGCAAAACTGAGAGCCAGCCAGGGAAAGGAATGTTTTTCTGAGCCATGAGCATTTTTTAAGAAAATTTATTTAACAATAATTTTTAAGCATCTACCAATGCCAGGCCCTGTGTTAGGTGCTGGGGATATCCAGTGGTTTTTTAAAAGACAAAAATCCTTGCCCTCATGGAGCTTATATTGTAGAGGGAGAGAAAGACTATAAACAAATTAATGAAATAAATGTATTGTATTAGATGTTGATGAGTACTATAAGAAAAATTAAATGAGGAAGAGGCATAAGGAGTATGGATAGCTTTAATTTTAAATAGGGTAGTCAGAGAAGATCTCACTGAAAAGGGACATAATTTGAATTAAGACCTCAAGGAGGTAAGGGAGTAAATTATTTGAATGTTTTGGGGGAGATTTTTCCAGGCAGAGACAACAGTGTGGCTGGAACAGAGTGAGCATAAGGCAAAGTCGTAGGATATGATGTAGAGCTAATGAGGGGAACTAACCATGCACGCATTTGTAAGCCATTGTAAGGATTTTTTTTGAAAGTATTTATTGATCAGCCCTTTTGCAATAGACACAATAGACACAGTTCCAATTACTTAGGATATTGCATTGAGTACTTGCATTTAAACTCCAAGATCTCATATTTTTAAACCTATATACATCAACAGTACATAACCATCATGCACACCCATCCATGCCAACATCTACTGTCTTTTTATTTTTTTGATTATGGCCATTCTTGCAGGAGTAAGGTGGTATCACATTGTGCTTTTGATTTGCATTTCTCTGATCATTAGTGATGTTGAGCATTTTTTCATATGTTTGTTGACCATTTGTATATCTTCTTTTGAGAATTGTCTATTCATGTCCTTAGCCCACTTTTTGATGGGATTTGTTTGTTTGTTTGTTTTGTTTTATTTTGTTTTTTTTTAATGATTTGTTTGAATTCACTGTAGATTCTGGATATTAGTCCTTTGTCAGATGTATAGATTGTAAAGATTTTCTCCCACTCTGTGGGTTTTCTGTTTACTCTGCTGACTGTTCCTTTTGCCATGTAAAAGCTCTTTAGTTTAATTAGGTCCCAGCTATTTATCTTCATTTTTATTGCATTTGCTTTTGGATTGTTGGTCATGAAATCTTTGCCTAAGCCAATGTCTAGAAGGGTTTTTCCAATGTCATCTTCTAGAATTTTTATAGTTTCAGGTCTTAGGTTTAAGTTCTTAATCCATCTTGGGTTGATTTTTGTGTAAGGTGAGAGATGAGGATCCAGTTTCATTCTCCTACATGTGGCTAGCCAATTATTCCAGCAACAATTGTTGAAAAGGGTGTCCTTTCCCCACTTTATGTTTTTGTTTGCTTTGTCAAAGATCAGTTAGCTGTAAGTATTTGGGTTTATTTCTGGGTTCTCTATTCTGTTCCATTGGTCTATGTGCCTATTTTTATACCACTACCATGCTGTTTTAGTGACTATGGCCTTATAGGATAGTTTGAAATCAGGTACTGTGATGCCTCCAGATTTGTTCTTTTTGCTTAGTCTTGCTTTGTTTATGTGGGCTATTTTGTGGTTCCATATGAATTTTATATATTTTTTTTTCTAATTTTGTGAAGAGTGATGGTGGTATTCTGATGGGGATTGCATTGAATTTGTAGATTGCTTTTGGCAATATGGTAATTTTCACAAAATTGATCTACCCATCCATGAGCATGGGATGTGTTTCCATTTGTTTGTGTCATCTATGATTTCTTTCAGCAGTGTTTTGTAGTTTCCTTGTAGAGGTCTTTCGACTCATTTGCTAGGTATATTCTCAAGTATTTTATTTTATTTTTTTGCAGCTATTGTAAAAGGGGTTGAGTTCTTGATTTGATTCTCTGCTTGGTTGCTGTTGGTGTATAGAAGAGCTACTGATTTGTGTACATTAATCTTGTATCCAAAAACTTTGTTGAATTCTTTTATCAGTTCTAGGAGCTTTCTGGAGTAGTCCTTAGGGTTTTGAAGGTAAATAATCATATCGTCAGAAAACAGTGACAGTTTGACTTCTTCTTTACTGATTTGGATGTCCTTTACTTCTTTCTCTTGTCTCACTGCTCTGGCTAGAACTTCCAGTACTACACTGAAGAGGAGTGTTGAGAGTGGGCATCCTCATCTTGTTCCAGTTCTCAGGAGGAATGCTTTCAACTTTTCCCCATTCAGTATTATCCTGGCTGTGTGTTTGTCATAGATGGCTTTTATTACATTAAGGTATGTCTCTTGTATGCTGGTCTTGCTGAGAGTTTTAATCATAAAGGGATGCTCAGTTTTGTCTAATGCTTTTTTTGCATCTATTGAGATGATCATGTGATTTTTGTTTTTAATTCTGTTTATGTGGTGTATCACATTTATTGACTTGCATATCTTATACCATCCTTGCATCCCTGGTATGAAACCTACTTGATCATGGTAGATTATCTTTTTGATATGTTGTTGGATTGGGCTAGCCAGTATTTTGTTAAGGATTTTAGCATATATATTCATCAAGGATATTGGTCTGTAGTTTACTTTTTTGGTTATGTCCTTTCCTGCTTTTGGTATTTAGGTGATGCTGTCTTCATAGAATGAATTAGGGAGGGTTAATTCTTTCTCTGTCTTGTGGAAGTGTCAAAAGGATTGGTACCAATTCTTCTTTAAATGTCTGGTAGAATTCTGCTGTGAATCTGTCTGGTCCTGGACTTTTTTTTGTTGGTAATTTTTAAATCACCATTTTAATCTCGCTGCTTGTTACTGGTCTATTCAGGGTATCTAATTTTTCCTGCTTTAAGCTAGGAGGGTTTTTTCCCAGAGATTTATCCATCTCTTCTGGTTTTCTAGTTTATGTGTATAATAAAGATGTTCATAGTAGCCTTGAATGATCTTTTGTATTTCAGTGGTGTCAGTTGTAATATCTCCTGTTTCATTTCTTAGTGAGGTTGTTTGGATTTTCTCTCTTCTTTTCTTGGTTAATCTTGCTAATAGTCTATCAATTTTATTTATCTTGTCAAAGAACCAGCTTTTTGTTTCACTTACCTTTTGTGTTTTTTATGTTTGTTTTAATCTCATTTAGTTCTGCTCTGATCTTGGTTATTTCCTTTCTACTGCTGGGTTTGGGTTTGGGTTGTTCTTGTTTCTCTAGTTCCTTGAGATGTGACCTTAGATTGTTTGTTTGTGCTCTTTCAGACTTTTTGATGTAGGTGTTTAGGACTATGAATTTCCTCTTAGCACTGCCTTTGCCGTAACCCAGAGGTTTTGATAGGTTGTGTCATTATTATCATTCAGTTTGAAGAATTTTTAAATTTCCATCTGGATTTCGTTTTTGACCCAATGCTCATTCAGGAGCAGGTTATTTAATTTCCATGTATTTGCATGGTTTTGAAGGTTCCTTTTGGAGTTGATTTCCAGATTTATTCCACTGTGGTCTGAGAGAGTGCTTGATATAATTTTGATTTTCTTAAATTTATTGAGTCTCATTTTATGGCCAATCATATGGTCTTTCTTGGAGAAGGTTCCATGTGCTGTTGAATAGAATGTGTATTCTGTGGTTGTTGGATAAAATGTTCTGTATATATCCGTTAAGTCCATTTGTTCCAAGGTATGGTTTAAATCTATTTGTTGACTTTTTGTCTTGATAACTTGTCTAGTGCTGTCAGTGGAGTATTGAAGTCCCCCACTATTATTGTGTTGCTGTCTATCTCATTTCTTAGGTCTGTTAGTAATTGTTTTATAAATTTGGGAGCTCCAGTGTTAGGTGCATAAATGTTTAGGATTGTGATATTTTTCCTGTTGGACAAGGCCTATTAACAATATATACTGTCCCTCTTTGTCTCTTTAACCGCTGTTGCTTTAAAGTTTGTTTTGTCTGATATAAACAGCTACCCCTGCTTGATTTTGGTGTCCATTTGCATGAAATGCCTTTTTCCACTCCTTTAAGTTGATGTGAGTCCTTATGTGTTAGGTGAGTCTCCTGTAGGCAGCAGATAGTTAGTTGGTGAGTTCTTATCCATTTTGCAGTTCTGTATCTTTTAAGTGGAGCATTTAGGCTATTTACATTCAATGTTAGTGTCTAAACGTGAGGTACCATTGCTTTAATTGTGCTCTTTGTTGCCTGTGTACTTTTCTTTTTTGTCTTTTAACTTGTAGTTTTGTTTTATAGGTCCTGTGTGATTTATGCTTTAAAGAGGTTCTCTTTTGATGTGTTTCCAGGATTTCTTTCAAGATTTAGAGCTCCTTTTAGCAGTTCTTGTAGTGGTAGTTTGGTAATGGTAAATTCTTTCAGTATTTGTTTGTCTGAAAACAGCTGTATCTTTCCTTCATATATGATGCTTAGTTTTGCTGGATACAAAATTCTTGGCTGATAACTGTTTCATTTGAGGAGGCTGAAGATAGGGCCCTAATCCCCTCTAGTTTGTAGGGTTTCTGCTGAGAAATCTGCTATTAATCTGATAGGTTTTCCTTTATAGGTTACCTGGTGCTTCTGTCTCACAGCTCTTAAGATTCTTTCCTTCATCTTAACTTTGGTTAACCTGATGAGAATGTGCCTAGGCAAAGATCTTTTTGCAATGAATTTTCCAGGTGTTCTTTGTGCTTCTTGTATTTGGTTGTCTAGGTCTCTCACAAGACTGGGGAAGTTTTCCTTGATTATTCCCCCAAATATGTTTTCCAGGCTTTTAGAATTCTCTTCTTCCTCAGGTACACTGATTATTCTTAGTTTTGGTCATTTCACACAATTCCAGAATTCTTGGAGGCTTTGTTCATATTTTTTTATTCTTTTTTCTTTGTTGGATTGGGTTAATTTGAAGACCTCATCTTTGAGCTCTGAATTTCTTTCTTCTACTTGTTCAATTCTATTGCTGAGACTTTCCAGAGCATTTCCCATTTCAAAAGTGTATCCAAAGTTTTCCTGAATTTTTGATTGTTTTTTTCTTTAAGCTATCTAGTTCCATGAATATTTCTCCCTTCACCTCTTGTATCATTTTTTGGATTTCCTTGCATTGGGCTTTGCCTTTCTCTGGTCCTCCCCTGATTAGCTTAATAACTAAACCCCTGAATTTTTTTTCGGGTAAATCCAGGATTTCTCTTGGTTTGAATCCATTGCTGGTGAACTAATGTGATTTTCTGGAGGTGTTGAAAAGCCTTGTTTTGTCATATTACCAGGGTTGGTTTTCTGGTTCTTCTCATTTGGATAGGCTCTGTCAGAGGGAAGGTCTAGGGCTGAAGGCTGTTGTTCAGATTCTTTTGTCCCATGAGGTGTTCCCTTGATGTAGTACTCTCCCCCTTTTCCTATGGATGTGGCTTCCTGTGAGCCCAGCTGCAGTGATTGTGGTTTCTCTTCTGGGTCTAGCCACCCAGTGAGTCTACCCAACACTGGGCTGGTACTGGGGGTTGTCTGCACAGAGTCCTGTGTTATGAACCATCTATGAGTCTTTCAGCCATGGATACCAGCACCTGTTCCAGTAGAGGTGGTGGAGGGTGCAATAGACTCTATGGGGGTCCATAGCTTTGGTGGTTTAATGCTATAGTTTTGTGCTGGTTGGCCTCCTGCCAGGAGGTGGCACTTTCCAGAAAGTATCAGCTATAGTAGTGTTGAGAGGGACAGGTGGTGGGTGGGGCCCTAGAACTTCCAAGATTATATGCCCTTTGTCTTCCATTACCAGGGAGGATAGGGAAGAACCATCAGGTGGGGGCAGGGCTATGCTTGTCCGAGCTCAGACTCTCCTTGGGGTAGGTCTTGCTGCGGCTGCTGTGGGGGATGAGATTCCCAGGTCACTGGAGTTGTGTATCTAAGAGGATTATGGCTGCCTCTGCTGAATCATGAAGGTTGTCAGGGAAGTGGGGGAAAGCTGGGAGTCACAGGCCTCACCCAGCTCCCATGCAAACTGAAGGGCCAGTCTCACTCCCACTGTACCCCTCAACAGCCCCAAGTCTGTTTCCAGGTGGAGGGTGAGATGGGCTTGAAAATTTCCCCCAAGGCTATCCTCCTTTCAGCGCAAGAGCAAAAGGCTTTAGTTCTTCCCCTGTGAAGTCTGCACACCTGATTTGCTCCCTCCCCCCGAGTTCTGGCCAGGAGGCTTCTCACCCGGTTCAAATAGAAAGTTAGCTACAGAATTCCTTCCTTCTGTGGAGTTTTACCTCCTGCTTCTCTGGCCACCCTCCCAATGTATCCCTGTGGTGCCAGGCAGGACTGCTTGGGGACCCAGCAAGCTCCCAGGGCCTTTCTGCTGCTTTCTCTCTCCTGTATGTCACTCACTCTCTAACTTAACTCAGCTCCAGGTAAAGTCAGAAACTTCTCCTGCAAACAGACCTTTAGCTTCTCCAGTGGGGAGTGTGTGTTTAGAAGAGGAGGGTCTCCCTTTCCCACTTCCACATTTGGGGCACTCACAGTATTTGGAGTGTCTCCCGGGTCCAGCAGGAGCAGTCTGCTTCCTTCAGAGGGTCTGTGGGTCCTCCCAGCATTGCTGGTTTGTTCTTGCAGTCAACTTGGAGGTAAAATTCACAGTGCAAGCCTCTGCATGCTGCTCTGTCTGTCCACCATGATCCCCTAAATCCCCACTGTAAGGATTTTAACTTTTACTTTGAATGAGATAGAAAGTCATTGGAGGATTTGGAGCAGAAAAGTGATATATCTGACTTTGGCATTGAAAGTATCCCTCTGGCTTCTGTGACGAAAATGGACTGTAGATAGGCAAGGGGCAAAACAGGGGGATGAGTAAGGAGGCCAATGAGTGAATGGTGGCTTAGAACAAAGTGGTAGTGGTGAAAAAGATTAAAGAATGGTCAAATTCTGATCACCTACCCCAGGACCATTGCAAGAGAAAATAATATTCCGAAATTTGAGGCCATATGTGCCCATTTGCCTGCTGAGTAAGCAGCAATTATAGCCTAAGCAGGAAAGAGTGTGGCTCCCCTGGCCCCCTCCTGCAGACAGTCAGCAGAGACCCACTTTACAGCCTACAGATAATACCCCAGGTGGGGAAGCCACTCTACCCCTTTTGCAGTTCACCTTTAAGAAGTGCCTCAGATCTCTAGGCGGACATTTGTAACCTAGAAGAGAGAAAGCTGTGCTTTTCTATTTTGGATGACAGTTGTACATTAAAACATTTGCAGACATGAAAAGTAATAGGTTTTGCTCCTCCCCCACTCCCTGTTTTATGGGTCCTGTCTATCAGCATTTACAGTTTGAAAATTCTTGAGAATACCAGCTAATTCTAGTCATGCTTTCAACTGCATGCTTCTAAAATCTACATTTCCAGGAAGACATCAGGTTAAGAGTTTCTTAGCAGATCCAAAAAATGAAAAGGAAGAGGCATAACACTTCATCAGAGAGCAGAGTGTACTCGGAAATGGGGAAAAGCCTGTCCCCCTTTAGTCTATTCTGAATCTAATATAACACATCCCTTCCATGCACACACAGCTTCCCCAAATTCTCTGGATTGGTGTAGATAACAGGGACTAGGCAATGCAGACATCTTCCAAGTCTAGCAATGGCATATAGACCAATAGCAAGAAAAGTAGTTGAGATATAGTCTCACTCCTTTTTAGCTATTCCCACCCCAGTGGTGGCACACTACCTCCTAGGAATGGTGGCTACATATGTGGGACAGCTTTTCTTAACTCAAGCCTGTCTATGTCATACTTGCCAACTAGAAGACACCAAAAGCTATAGAGGGTCAGTAGTCTGAGCCACAAGCCACCAGGAGAGGAAGTGACCCAAAAAGTAAATGTATTTTCACTAGGAATTCCATTTAGATGGGCCTTTGAGGGATCACTAAGAACACTAAAATAGTTCTTCTGAAGGCTATGCTGAGAACACTACAAGTCATAAAGTAATAATAGTCATAGCTTCCATTTATGGTGATCTACCCTGTGCTGGACACTTTATATGATTTTGTTCGTTTAATCATTACAACAACCTTACAAAACTGGCATTGACATACCCAGTTGAAATAGGAGGACATGGAGGTTACTACTGACTTTGCCCATGTTCCAGAACTAATCAATGGCAGGTTCAGGATTCAAAGTTGGCCTGCTGTGCTTGTTCTGCAACATTTGATGCAAGTCTCTAGAATTCAAGATTCTTTGAAGCCGCCTCCCTTCTTACCTATCAAACTTTGTCAACTCATGGCTTCACAGTCTGTGTGATCTACCTGGACCTCTGTTACCACACACCCTCATGAAAACACCTTGCACACTCCAGGAGGTAAATGGGATATTAGTTAAGAATGTAGGCTCTAGAGCCAGACTATCTGGGTTCATAATGCCTCTTCTACCATTTACCTATGGTGTGGGCTGTTTCTCATCTGTAAAATTGGGATAATGGTACTTATCTGAAAGGGTTGTTTTGAGGATTAAATGAGATAGTACATATAAAGCTCTTAGAATGGTGTTTGGCACATAGTAAGACATCTTTAAGTGTTAAGTATTATTATTCCTACCTCCTTTCCCATTTCTGTTTTCTCTTATGCTTTATTTAGAAAACAGTTCCCCATCCTTTTCTTTCCATCCAGGTACTTCATAGCTAGCGTTCAAGGCCTCGCTCAAATCTCCCTCAAGATTTCTCTGACCACAACTCTGCAGTACTTACTGTTGCCATATTACCCACTTATTTCATGTTCACTGTTCCTAGTGTAAGCCTGAAACCTAGGAGGTGCTCATTAAATGCTCATGGAGATGCACAAATGTATAAATAAAGGAGTCTTGTTTTTAGCTGTTTTTTTTTATATGTGAAGATTCCTCCCAACCACCCACCCCTTGACACACACGCCCAATTAGGCAATGCAAACATTTCTGTCCTATTTTTTTATAACTTTGCTTAACAAGACTTGGATTTCAGGGTGGGATTTTTTTGTCCAGGCAACTTGCTCATTTCTTACTCTCTGGCTGGTCTCTAGGAGACAGATGAACACTAATTTGCCAACACTTTGCCTTCCTGACTAGGTACCTTAGCTTTATAGTGGGAAAAGCATAACTTTCCTCCTTTTTACTGGTCTAAGGACCACTGAGGGATTCAGATTTGAGGTTTTGAAGCTTCTCTTCCTAGTCCAATTCCTGGGCCCTCTTCTCATCCCACTCTGTATTCTACCTGAGTGATAGCATTCATTCACATAGTTTTAATTACTGCCTCCATATTAATGGCTCCCATGCACTGCTGTGCTGGTAAATGTTTAACCACTGGCTCTCTGTCGTCAGCTGATGGACATTTGGGTTGTTTACACCATTTACACCTTTGGTTATTATAAATAATGGTGCTTCAACATCTGCATCCTCTTAGAATACCATTTCCTCATCTTTCCTTCATAATTTCAAATGTCAGCTCAGATATCTGTACCTCCAAAAGTCTTCTTAGTCAGGCCTATACAGAAATTATGTACATTTCTACAGTATCCTTTTCCCCTACTTGATACTTATACTGTGATCAATGTTTCCCCCACTATACCGCAAGTAACTTGAGGGTAGAACTAGATTTATTAATCTCTGTATTCCCAGCCCTAGCACAGTACATGTCTTACAAGAAATACTGAGTAAATATTTGTTGAATGAATGAATCAGCTCACTCTCTATGCTCATCCCCCCATCTCCGTATACTTATGTCAGTGACCTTGTTCTGTCAGTTACCTTAACCACTCCTCAAACCCCACACATACCATTCATTGTCTCTTTCCATTCATACTTTTCCTCAGCCTATTGACACTCTCCTTCAATCATTTCATTCATTGCCACCCTTCTTAAGTGGGCCTTTGGAGCCCCTATAGGCTGCAGACAGCTGTGATAACACCACTGCACTATAGCCTGGGCTACAGAGTGAGACTCTATCTCAAAAAAGAAACAGGAGTATATGGTGATCAAAATAGGATATTTGTTATCCTTGATTAGTAGTAGTGCTTGGAAAGAGACACAGGAAGACTTTGGGCAGGAGGGGATGGAAGATAAAGTCCTGTTTTTTGATACATGGGTGTGTTCTGTTTCTGATAGTCTATTGACTCGATTGCCCATGTGCTTTTCTGCATGTACATTATAGTTTAATAAAAATGTTTACCAAAAATAATACAACTCTTGGGTCAGTAAATCTTTTTAAAAAATATGATAGAGAGAACATAGCACTCTGGGCCTACTTCAAGGTTGTTACTTAAAATGGGTTGAATTATGTCTCTCATGTCCAAATGAATGTTGAAGTCCTAACCCCCAGTACCCTTGATGTGACTTTGACATAGAGTCTACACAGAAGTAATCAAGTGAGGCCATTAGGTTGGGCCCTAATCCAATGACACTGGTGTCCTTATAAATTTGGACACAGAGACGTGCACAGAGGGAAAGTGATGTGAAAATATAGGGAGAATGACATGATTTCTCCAAAGAAGTTATGCAAATGTCCAGCAAACACATAAAAAGATGTTCAACATCATTAGTCATTAGGGAAATGCAAAGCAGAATCACAATAAAATACCACCTCACACACACTAGGTGTCTATAATCAAAAGTACAAAAAAACAGCAAGAGTTGGCAATGATGTGGAGAAATTGGAAAACCTATATACATTGCTGGTGGAAATGTCAAAGGGTTCAGCCACTTTGACTGTTCCAGAGTTCCTCAAAATATTAGGCATGAAATACTATATGACTCAGCAAACATACTCTAAATATTTACCTAAGAGAACTGAAAGCTTAAGTCCACACAAAAACATGTACATTAATGTTCATAGCAGCATTATATATAATAGCCAGAACATAGAAACAACCCAAATGTCCAACAACTGGTGAATAGGAAAAAATTGTGAATCCCTACAATGGAATAATACTTGCCAATAAACAGGAATAAATTGCTACTGGTACTGGTACAACATGAATACACCTTAAAAACATTGCTACATGAAAGAACAAGTCACAAAATACTACATATTTTATTATTCCATTCACAGAAAATATCCCAAATAGTCAAGTCTACAGAAACAAGAAGTAGATTAGTGGTTGCCTAGAGCTGGTGAGGGGGAGAGGAGATTGTCAGATAGGGAGTGACTGCTAATGGATATGGAAATTTATACATATATATAAAGCCACTATAGATTCACAGGAAGTTACAAACATAGTACCAAGATGTCTCATGTACCATTCGCTCTGTCTTCCCTAATGTTTACATATTATATAATTATAGTGCAGTATCAAAACCAAGAATTTAACATTGCTACAAACTGTGTGCATAGTTCTGTCATTTAATCACGTGCAGATTCCTATAAAAACTTCAATCAAGATATAAAACTTATTCCATCACTTCAAAGATCTCCCCTCATGTTACCCCTTTATGATTATACCTACTTCTTCCATACCCAAAATCCTTATTCCCTGGCAGCCACTAATCTGTTTCTCATCTCTATAGTTTTGCTATTTCAAGAGTGGTATATGAAATGGAATCATACAGTATGTTATCTTTTAAGACTGTCTCTTTTATTACTCAGTGAAATACCCTTGAGATGCATCCAAGTTGTCCCCACGTATCAAGTGGTTAGTTACTTTTTATTACTGTATAGTATTACATGCTATTGTTGTACCACAGTTTGTTCACCATTCACCCATTGGGCATTTGAATTATTTCCAATTTTCTTTGGTTATTACAAATAAAGGTGGCATGAACAATTGTGTACAGTTGTTTGCATGGAAATAAGTTTTTGTTTCTTTGGGATAAATGCCCAGAAATGAAAGTTGTGGGTCATATGATAACTTCCATGTTTCGTATTTTTTTAAAATACCATCCTCAGCAAACTAACACAGGAATAGAAAACTAACACAGGAACAACAAACTAACACAGGAACAGAAAACCAAATACCACGTGTTCTCACTGATAAGTGGGAGCTAAATGAGGAGAATTTGTGAACACAAAGAAGGAAACAATAGACATTGGGGTCTACTTGAGGGTAGAGGGTGGGAGGAAGGAGAGGAGCAGAAAAGATAACTATTGGTTACTTGGCTTAATTCCTGGATGATGAAATAATCTGTACAATAAACTCCTATGACATGAGTTTACCTATGTAACAAATCTTCACAAGTATCCCCAAACCTAAAATAAAAGTTAAGAAAAAAAAAAACCTTAAAAAAATTAAACTGAAATATTTGTTGGGAGAAGGATATTGAAGTCTCCAATTATAATTGTGGATTTAGCTAATTCCCCTTTCAGTTCTACCAGTTCTTGCTTCATATATCTTGCAACTCTGTTGTTTTTGCATACACGTTTAAAATTTCTATGTCTCGTTGATGGATTCATCCTTTTATCATTATGTAATGTCTCTGTCTCTCATTATTTTCTGTGCTCTGAAGTCTACTCTATCTAAAATTAGTTTAGCCACTCCTGCTTTTTTTGATTAATATTTGCAAAGTATATCTTTTTTCATCCTTTTACTTTTCACATATATATATCATTATGAAGTGATTTTCTTGAAGTTGGTATGTAACTGAGCCTATTTTAATCTATTTTGTTGATCTCTGTCTTTTAATTGTTGTATATAGGCCACTTATATTTACTTTAATTATTAACATATTGGGGCTTATGTCTGCCATTTTATTTTTTATTTTTTGTTGTTCTCTGTTTTTCATTTTTCTGTTTTTTGTTTCCTTCCCTCCTATGGGTTATTTAACATATTTTTAGAATTCTAATTTTATTTAAATATTATGTTTTTGGATGTGTATCTTTGTATACATTTTTGGTGGTTGTACCATCTATTATATTTTATATATTTATGCATCTATTATATTTTACATATTTATAAATATATATTTATATATTTTATATATTTATATATCTATTTTATATATTTATACATCTTTCTTTAAAAAATCTACCAGTTTGAGTGAAGCATAGAAAACTTACCTCCCTTTATGTCCTTTTGCCCTTCTCCCATTTATAAGTGTCTTAAATATTTCTTCTATATACATTGAGAACAATATCAATGCTATTTTTTCTTCAACCATCAGTCATAATTTGGAAAATTCAAAAGGAGAAGCAAAATCTATTGTATTTACCTATATAACTTTCTTTTGCACTGGTCTTTTTCCCTCCAAATAGTCAAAAATTCCTAATTTATCATTTTCTTTCTATTCCAAGAGGTTCCTTTAGAAATTTTTTACGTTATGTAGATCTGGTAGTGACAAATTCACTTAGTTTTTCTTCTGAGAATGTTTGGGTTTTCCTTCATTCCTTAAGAATATTTTTGATAGCATGGGGAGAAATGCCAGATGTAGGTGATGGGGAGGAAGGCAGCAAATCACACTGCCATGTGTGTACCTATGCAACAATCTTCCATGTTCTTCACATGTACCCCCAAACCTAAAATGCAATTAAAAAAAAAAAGAGAATATTTTTGTTGAAAATGTAATTTGAAGTTGACAGTTCTTTCTTTCCAGCTCTTGAAAAGTGTCGCACACACTTCCTTCTGGTCACCATAGTTTTTGATAAGAAATTTGTTGTCTTTCAAATTATTTTTCCCCTATAGGCAATGTGTTGTTTCTCTTTGGCTGCTTTCAGAATTTTTGTTTTTATCTTTATTTTTCAGAAATTTTACTGTGATGTCTCTTGTCATGGGTTTCTTTGGGTTTATTATGTTTGGAGTTTATTTGATTCTTGAATTTGTAGGTTTATGTGTTTTGTCAAATTTTGAAAAATTTCAACGATTATTTCTTTGAATACTTTCTCAGTCCCTCCCTCTTTTCTCCTTTCCTTCTGAAATTCAAATAACATAAATTTTAGGTCTTTTGTTATAGTCCCATAGGTTCCTGACACACTATTTTTTTCCCACCAATTTTCCCTCTGTTATTCAGATTTTGTCATTTTTATTATTCTGCATTCAAGTTCGTTCCTCTATCTTCTCCATTCTGCTGTTGAGTTCATTGTCGATATTTTGAAGTTAACTATTTTGTTTTTTAGTTCTAAATTTTCCATTTGACTCTTTTTATATATTCTATTTACTTGCTGAGATTTTTCTGTTTCTTTGCTAAGACTTTCTATTTTTCGTGATTTTTTAAAGTGTGGTTATGATTGCTCATTGAAGTATTTTTATGATAATTGCTTTAAACTCTGTCAGATAATTCTAACATCTGTCATGGTGTTATCATCTGCTGATTGATTTTTATCATTCAAGTTGAAATCTTGTTTTTTTTTGTTTTTATTTTGGCATGTCAGCGATTTTCAATTGAAACTTGGACATTTTGGGGTATTATGAAAGTCTACAACTTATTTAAATCTCAGGTTTTTAGAAGGCCTCCTCTGACACCACTCTACAGGTGAAGGATGTTGCCACTTTATTACTTCCAGGTGGGCATATAAGTTCAGATTCTCACTCAGCGTCTGTTGATATCTGACAGGAAGGGACTCCTTGTTACTTCTGGGGTAGAGGGGGGAATTTAGTGAGATGGTGTTATTCCTTGGGTTTCAAGATCCCTGTTTTGCCTTTTTTTCCTGCACCTTTTAGATACTTCTAAATTTTTATTCCACATAATGTTCAGGATTTTTAATCTGTACTTAATTGGAAGAATATGAAAATATATGTCTATTCCATCTTTCTGAAACATAAAATCGGGCATTAGTTTTTGGTGTGATTAAAATGTTTTAAATTTATATTTTAGTGATGATTGTACAGCTCTCTACATGTATTTAACACCATTGAATTGTATGCTTTCAATGGGTTATTTTACAATATGTGAATTATATCTCTATAAAACAGTTAAAAGTCAAAAAACAAAACAAAAATAAAGAGAACTAAGGGCCACGAGCAGTGGCTTACACTTGCAATCCCAGTGTTTGGGAGGCTGAGGCGGGTGGATCACTTGAGGTCAGGAATTTGAGACAAGCCTGACCAACATGGTGAAACCCTGTCTCTACTAAAAAAACAAAAATTAGCGGGGTATGGAGGCACATGCCTGTAATCCCAGCTACTTGGGAATCTGAGGCAGGAGAATCACTTAAACCCAGGAGGTAGAGGTTGCAGTAAGCCAAGATTGCACCACTGCACTCCAGCCTGGGTGGCAGAGTGAGACTCTGTCTCGATAAATAAATAAGAAAAGAAAGAGGGGTTGCTCAGTAGCTAGAGGAATAAATGAGGTGGCTTAATTTTTTCTAGGGTAAATGTCAAGGGGGGACTGCCTCTATTTCTGCCTATGTTCTCTCTAATTGTCCAATGACTAGCTCCAAGGTTATCACCTCTATGTTGCCTTATCCATGAAATTTTTCTCCATTCAAACTAACTTTGTTGAGTGCCTACCTCAACATTATCACAGACACTATGATAGTCATTATCATATTCAATTATCTGAGTGATCCTGTATGGTAAGGTAATTAGTGTTATTTCCATTTTAAAGTTGAAGAAAGTATGGCTCTATAACGTTAAACAACTTGTCCAAAGTCAAACAAATTAGAAATGAGGAAGCTGAGATTTCTACTTTATTATTTTATCTCCTTTATAGTGTTCTTCACTTTCTGCCTTGCATTACAGATACTTGTCTATTTGTACCATTATCTGTACTAAGTTGCAAGCTTCTTGAATGAAGGAATAATATCTTATTCACATTTGAATGTTTTGCAGTGCCGAACATGTAAGTATTGTGGTCAATATCTGAAATGTTTAAATGTTTAAATGCTGAATGAATAAATGGCTATAGTAAAGTCCATTAAATGAAAAATATTGTACAGCTAATGCTATTATCTTCCTCTGCTAGGTAAAGAGGAAACCAGAGAGGCCCCAGATGAGTCAGGCATGGATTAAGTGCCACTATTCAGTGCTATGTGAGTCCTTTGTTGGATATGTTATTTTCAAATATATTTTCCTAGTCTATAGCTCATCTTTGCATACTATTAACAGTGTCTTTCACAGGGTGAAAGTTTTTATTTTGATGCATTCCAATTTATATACTTTGTTTTTTTTTTACTGATCTCACTTTTGATATCATGTCTAGGAACTTTTCATCTAATCCCAGATCACCAAGATGCTCCCCTGTGATTTGTCTTTAAAATTTTATGGTGGATCTATGATCTGAGTTAATTTTTACATAAGGTTTAAGTAAATATTCATTTATTTGTCTATGAATGTCTAATTGTTACAATACCATTTGTTGAAGACTATACTTTCTCCATTAAACTGCTTTTGCACCTTTGTCAAAAATCAATGACCATATTTCTGTGGTTGTATCTATGGACTTCCTATTTCTCTTCCTGTTCTCTTTCTGTTGCTTTGACTTCCACAGTATCTTGATTACTGTAGTATTATAGTAATTCTCTATTCTGTTCCATTGGTTGGTTTATCTATTCAATTCACCAGTACCATGCTGTCTTGATTATTGTAGCTTTTTTTTTTTTTTTTTATTGCATTTTAGGTTTGGGGGTACATGTGAAGAACATGGAAGATTGTTGCATAGGTACACACATGGCAGTGTGATTTGCTGCCTTCCTCCCCATCACCTATATCTGGCATTTCTCCCCATGCTATCCCCTCCCCCAACTCCCCCACCCCCCCCCACTATCCCTCCCCTTTTTCCCCCGACAGACCCCAGTGTGTGATACTCCCCCTCCCTGTGTCCATGTGTTCCCATTGTTCAACACCCGCCTATGAGTGAGAACATGCGGTGTTTGATTTTCTGTTCTTGTGTCAGTTTGCTGAGAGTGATGGTTTCCAGGTTCATCCATGTCCCTACAAGGACACGAACTCATCGTTTTTGATGGCTGCATAGTATTCCATGGTGTATATGTGCCACATTTTCCCTGTCCAGTCTATCATCGATGGGCATTTGGGTTGGTTCCAGGTCTTTGCTATTGTAAACTGTGCTGATAGTAAGCCTTAAAGTTGAATAGTGTCAGTCCTCTGACTTTTTTGTTCTTCAGTATTGTGTTAGCTATCTTGAATCTTTTGCCTTTCCATATAAATGTTAGAGTCAATTTGTCAGTAACCATAAAATAACTTGCTAGAATTTTAATTGAGATTGTGTGGAATATATATATATAAAGTTGGGAAAAATTGACATCATAACAATATTGAGTATTCCTATCCATGAGTATGTACTATCTCTTCATGAATTTATATCTTCTTGGATTTCTTGAATCAGTTTTGTAGTTTTCCTCATATAGGTCCTGTAGGAATTTTGTTAGCTTTATTCCTAAGTATTTCGTTTTTTTGGTGCTAATGTAAATGGTTTTGTTTCTATTTCAAATTCTAATTGTTCATCACTATTATATAGGAAAGAAATAGACTTTTGTATATTAACCTTATATCCTGTGGCTTTCCTGTAATTACTCATTAGTTCTAAGAGGTTTTTGTCTATTCTTTTGGATTGTCTACATAGACAACTATGTTATCTACAAAGACAGTTTTATTTCCTCCTTCCCAATCTGTATATATTTTACTTCCTTTTCTTGTCTTATTGCATTAGCTAGGACTTCTAGTACAATGGTGAATAGGAGTGGTGAGAGGAGCATCCTTGCCTTGTTCCTAGTCTTAGGGAACAGGCATCTAGTTTCTCACCTTTAAGTATAATGTTAGCTGTAGATTTAAAAAAATCAAGTTGAGGGGAGTTCCTCTTTTCCTAGTTTGCTGAGGGTTTTTATTATGGATTCATGTTAGATTTCATCAAATGCTTTTTCTGCATCAATTGATATGATCAGATGATTCTCACTTTTTAGCCTACTGATATAGTAGATTATATTAGTTGATTTTTGAATGCTTAATCAGCCATGCATACTTAGAATAAATGTGATTTAGCCATAGTGTACAATTCTTTTTATACATTATTGAATTTGATTTGCTAATATTTTGTTGAGGATTTTGGTATCTATGTTCATAACGATGTCCATCTGCAGTTTTTTCCTTGTAATATCTTTATGTGGTTTTGGTATTAAAATAATGCTGACCTCACAAGATGAGTTAGGAAATGTTCTCTTCTGTTTATATTTTCTGAAAGAGATTATAAAGAGTTGGTATCATTTCTTCCTTGAATGTTTGGTAGAATTCATCAGTAAAACCAACTGAGCTTGCTGCTTTCTGTTTGGGGAGGCTATGAATTATTGACTTAATTTCTATAATGGATATAGACCTAGTCAGATTATCTATTTCTCCTAGTGTGAGTTTTTGTAGTTTTTTTTTTTCAAGCATTGGTCCATTTTATCTAGGTTATATTTGCAGGCATAGAGTTGATCATAATATTCTTTCATTATTTTATCTAACACCCATGGGATATCTTGGATTTCTGATATTAGTATTTCATGTCCTCTTTATTTTCTTTTCATGGTTAGCCTCGTTAGTGATACATCAATTTTGTTGACCTTTGCAAAGAACCAGCCTTTGATTTTGTTAATTTTCTCTATTGATTTCCTGTTTCCAATTTCATTGACTACTGATCTAATTTTTATTGTCTTCTCCTTGCTTCTGACTTATATTACTCTTCTTCTCTAGTTTCCTAAAGTGGAAACTAAGATTATTGATTTTATATTTTTTCTTCTATAATATGTGCACTCAATGCTATAGATTTCCCCTCTAAACACTTACTGTATCCCACAAATTTTGATGTTACATTTTCATTTTTATTTAGTTTAAAATATTTTAAGGATTCTCTTAGGACTTTTTTTTTTGACTTGTGTATTATTTAGAAGTGTGTTGCTTAATCTACAATTTTTTTATTTTTCAGCTATTTTTCTATCATTGATTTCTAGTTTAAGATTCCATTGTAATCTTTAGTATATTTTATATGATTCATATTCTTTTAAATTTGTTAAGGTATGTTTTATAGCTCAGAATGTGTTCTCTCTTGGTGTTGTTCCATGTAAACTTGAGAATAATGTGTATTCTGCTCTTGTTGGATGAAGTATTCTATAAATGTCAAATCTAGTTGATTGATGGTGCTATTGAGTTCAACTATATCCTTACTGATTTTCTGCCAACTGAATCTGTCAATTACTGATAGAGGGGTGGTGAAGTCTCTAACTATAATAATGAATTCATCTGTTTCTCCTTGTAGGTCTATTTGTTTTTGTCTCACGTATTTTGATGCTCTGTCTTTATATGCATATACATTCAGGACTATTACGACCTCTTAGAGACTGTGTCCCTTCATCATTATATAATACTTTTCTTTATCCTTGATAAATTTCCTTGCTCCGAAGTCTGCTTTGTGAAATTAATATAGCTAACCCAGTTTCCTTTTGATTATAGTTAGCGTGGCATATCCTTTCTTTTCCCCTTTACTTTTAATCTACTTCTTTATATTTAAAGGTTTCATTTAGACAACATGTAGTTGGGTCTTGTTTTTCTTGTTGTTGTTGTTCTTTTTAAATTTTACTTTAAGTTCTGGGGTACATGTGCAGATCATGCAGGATTGTTGCATAGATACATACATGGCAAGATGGTTTGCTGCCTTCATCCCACCAGCACCTATATCTGGTATTTCTCCCCCACGTTCTCTCTCCCCACCCTCCCTACCCCCTGCTGTTCCTCCCCAAAACCCCCCCCAACTGACGGCAGTATGTGATGTTCCCCTCCCTGTGTCCACATGTTCTAATTGTTCAACACCCACCTATGAGTGATAACATGCAGTTTTTGGTTTTCTGCTCTTGTGTCAGTTTGCTGAGAATGATGGTTTCCAGATTCATCCATGTCCCTATGAAGAACGTTTTTTATGGCTGCATAGTATTCCATGGTGTATATGTGCCACATTTTCTTTATCCAGTCTATCATTGATGGACATTTGGGTTGGTTCCAGGTCTTTGCTATTGTAAACAGTGCTGCAATGAACATTCATGTGCATGTGTCTTTATAATAGGACAATTTATAATTCTTTGGGTATATACCCAGTAATGGGATTGCTGGGTCAAATGGTATTTCTATTTCTAGGGTCCTTGAGGAATCGCCACACTGTCTTCCACAATGGTTGCACTAATTTGCACTCCTACCAACAGTGTAAAAGTGTTCCTATTTCTCGACATCCTCTCCAGCATCTGTTGTCTCCAGATTTTTTAATGATCGCCATTCTAACTGGTGTGAGATGGTAGCTCACTGTGGTTTTGATTTGCATTTCTCTAATGACCAGTGATGATGAACATTTTTTCATGTGTTTGTTGGCCTCATACATGTCTTCTTTTGTGAAGTGTCTGTTCATATCCTTCGCCCACTTTTGAGTGGGTTTGCTTGTTTGTTTTCCTTGTAAATCTGTTTTAGTTCTTTGTAGATTCTGGATATTAGCCCTTTGTCAGATGGGTAGATTGCAAAAATTTTTTCCCATTCTGTTCGTTGCCAGTTTGCTCTAATGATTGTTTCCTTTGCTGTACAGAAGCTCTGGAGTTTAGTTAGATCCCATTTGTCTATTTTGGCTTTTGTTGCCATTGCTTTTGGTGTTTTAGCCATGAAGTCCTTGCCTATGCCTATGTCCTGAATGGTTTTGCCTGAGTTTTCTTCTAGGGTTTTTATGGTGTTAGGTCTTATGTATAGCTCTTTAATCCATCTGGAGTTAATTTTAGTGTAAGGTGTCAGGTAGGGGTCCAGTTTCTGCTTCTGCACATGGCTAGCCAGTTTTCCCAACACCATTTATTAAACAGGGAATCCTCTCCCCATTGCTTGTTTTGGTCAGGTTTGTCAAAGATCGGATGGTTGTAGATGTGTTGTGTTGCCTCCGAGGTCTCTGTTCTGTTCCATTGGTCTATATCTCTGTTTTGGTGCCAGTACCATGCTGTTTTGATTACTGTAGCCTTGTAGTATAGTTTGAAGTCAGGTAGTGTGATGCCTCCAGCTTTGTTCTTTTTGCTTAGAATTGACTTGGCTATACAGGCTCTCTTTTGGTTCCATATGAAGTTTGAAGTGTTTTTTTCCAGTTCTGTGAAGAAGGTCATTGGTAGCTTGATGGGGATAGCGTTGAATCTATAAATTACTTTGGGCAATATGGCCATTTTCACGATGTTGATTCTTCCCAACCATGAGCATGGAATGTTTTTCCGTCTGTTTGTGTCCTCTTTTATTTCATTGAGCAGTTGTTTGCAGTGCTCCTTGAAGAGGTCCTTTACATCCTTTGTTAGTTGTATTCCTAGGTATTTTATTCTCTTTGTAGCAATTATGAATGGGAGTTCACTCATGATTTGGCTCTCTGTTAGTCTGTTATTGGTGTATAGGAATGCTTGTGATTTCTGCACATTGATTTTGTATCTGAGACTTTGCTGAAGTTGCTTATCAGTTTCAGGAGATTTGGGGCTGAGACGATGGGGTCTTCTAAATATACAATCATGTCATCTGCAAAGAGGCAATTTGACTTCCTCCTTTCCTAGTTGAAGACCTTTTATTTCTATTTCTTGCCTGATTGCTCTGGTTAGAACTTCCAATACTATATTGAATAGGAATGGTGAGAGGGCATCCTTGTCTAGTGCCAGATTTCAAAAGGAATGCTTCCAGTTTTTGCCCATCCAGTACGATATTGGCTGTTGGTTTGTCGTAAATAGCTTTTATTATTTTGTGATATGTTCCATCGATACCTAGTTTATTGAGGGTTTTTAGTATAAAGGGCTGTCGAATTTTGTCGAAGGCCTTCTCTGCATCTATTAAGATAATCATGTGGTTTTTGTCTTTGGTTCCATTTATGTGATGAATTATGTTTATGGACTTGTGTATGTCTGAACCGGCCTTGCATCCCTGGGGTGAAGCCCACTTGATCGTGATGAATAAGCTTTTTGATTTTGCTGTTGCATTCTGTTTGCCAGTATTTTATTGAAGATTTTTGTGTCAAATGTTCATCGTGGATATTGGCCTGAAGTTTTCTTTTTTGTTGTGTCTCTGCCTGGCTTTGGTATTAGGGTGATGTTGGTCTCATAAAATGAGTTGCGGAGGATTCCCCTCTTTTTGTATTGTTGGAATAGTTTCAGAAGGAATGGTACCATTTTTCTTTGTATGTCTGGTAGAATTCGGCTGTAAACCCGTCTGGACCTGGGCTTTTTTAGATGGTAGGCTATTAATTGCTGCCTCAACTTCAGCCCTTGTTCTTGATCTATTCAGGGTTTTGACTTCTTCCTGGCTTAGTCTTGGGAGAAGTGTAAGTGTCCAGGAATTTATCCATTTCTTCCAGATTTACTGGTTTGTGTGCATAGAATTGTTTGTAGTAATCTCTGATGGTAGTTTGTATTTCTGTGGAATCAGTGGTGATGTCCCCTTTATCGTTTTTTATTGCACCTATTTGATTCTTCTCTCTTTCTTTTTTATTAGTCTGGCTAGTGGTCTATCTATTTTGTTGATCTTTTCAAAAACCAGCTCCTGGATTTGTTGATTTTTTGAAGGGTTTTTTTGTGTCTCTATCTCCTTCAGTTCTTCTCTGATCTTGGTTATTCCTTGTCTTTTGCTAGCTTTGAGGTTTTTTGATCTTGCTCCTCTAACTCTTTAAATTTTGATGATAAGGTGTTGATTTTAGACCTTTCCTTGCTCCCTCATGTGGGCATTTATTGCTATATATTTTCCTCTAGACACTGCTTCAAATGTGTCCCAGAGATCCTGGTATGTTGTGTCTTCGTTGGTTTTGAAGAACATCTTTATTTCTTCCTTCATTTCATTGTTTATCTAGTCGACATTCAGGAGCCAGTTGTTCATTTTCCATGAAGTTGTGCAGTTTTGAGTTAGTTTCTTAATCCTGAGTTCTAATTTGATTGCACTATGGTCTGAGAGACTGTTTGTTATAATTTCCATTCTTTTGCAATTGCTCAGGAGTGATTTACTTCCAATTATGTGGTCGATTTTAGAGTAAGTGTGATGTGGTGCTGAGAAGGAATGTATATTCTGTGGATTTGGGGTTAGAGTTCTGTAAATGTCTATTAAGTTCACTTGGTCCAGCGCTGCATTCAAGTCCTGGATTTCCTTGTTGATATTCTGTCTCTTTGATCTGTCTAATATTGACAGTGCAGTGTTAAAGTCTCCCCACTATTATTATGTGGGAGTCTAAGTCTTTTTGTAGGTTGTTAAGGACTTGCTTTATGTATCTGGGTGCTCCTGTATGGGGTCATATGTATTTAGAATAGTTAGCTCTTCTTGTTGTATTGATCCTTTTACCATTATGTAATGCCCTTCTTTGTCTCTTTTGATTTTTGTTGGTTTAATGTCCGTTGTATCAGAGACTAGGATTGCCACCCCTGCTTTTTGTTGCTCTCCATTTGCTTGGTAAATCTTCTTCCATCCCTTTATTTAGAGTCTACGTGTGTCTTTGCACATGAGATGGGTCTCCTGAATACAGCACACTGATGGTTCTTGTCTCTTTTTATCCAATTTGCCAGTCTGTGTCTTTTGATTGGGGCATTTAGTCCATTTACATTTAATGTTAATATTGTTTTGTGTGAATTTGACCCTGCCATTATATTACTGGTTGGTTGTTTTGCCCTTTGGTTGGCGTAATTTCTTCATTGCATCTTTGGTCTTTACCATTTGGTTCTCTTTGCAGTGGCTGGTACTGGTTTTTCCTTTCTGTGTTTAGTGCTTCCTTCAGGAGCTATTGTAGGGCAATATTTGTCGTGACAAAATCTCTAGCAATTGCTTGTCCGTAAAGGATTTTATTTCTCCATCACTTATGAAGCTTAGTTTGGCTGGATATGAAATTCTGGGTTGAAAGTTCTTTTCTTTAAGGATGTTGAATATTGGCCCCCACTCTCTTCCTGGCTTGTAGGGTTTCTGCCAAGAGATCTGCTGTGAGTCTGATGTGCTTCCCTTTGTGGGTGACCCAGCCTTTCTCTCTGGCTGCCCTTAGTATTTTTTCCTTCGTTTTCAACCCTGGTGAATCTGATGATTATGTGCCTTGGGGTTGCTCTCTTGAGGAATATCTTTGTGGAGTTCTCTGTATTTCCTGTATTTGAATGTTGGCCTGCCTTGCTAGGTTGGGGAAGTTCTCCTGGATAATATCCTGAAAGTGTTTTCCAGCTTGGATTAATTCTCCCCATCATCTTCTGGTACACCAATCGAACGTAGATTAGGTCTTTTTACATAATCCCATATTTCTTGAAGGCTTTGTTCATTTCTTTCCACTCTTTGTTCTCTTTTCTTGCCTTCTCATTTTATTTCATTGACCTTGATCTTCAATCTCTGATATCCTTTCTTCTGCTTGGTCTATTCAGCTATTGAAACTTGTGTATGCTTCACAAAGTTCTTGTGCTGTGTTTTTCAACCCCATCAAGTTGTTTATGTTCTTCTCTAAGCTGGTTATTCTAGTTAGCATTTCGTCAAACCTTTTTTCAAGATTCTTAGTTTCTTTTGCATTGGGATAGAACATGTTCCTTTAACTCAGAGAAGTTTGTTATTACGCACCTTCTGAAGCCTGCTTCTGTCAATTCATCAAATTCATTCTCCGTCCAGCTTTGTTCCCTTGCTGGTGAGGAGTTGTGATCTCATGGTGGGGGAGAGGCATTCTGGTTTTTGATGTTTTCATTCTTCTTGTGCTGGTTTCTTCCCATCTCGTTGGATTTATATTAGTTTTGATCTCAGGTAGCTGCTTGGGAGGCGGCCTTTCCTTTGTCTGCCTGCAGAGGTGCTGCTGGGCTGCCAGGGATTCAGTGGGAATGCTGCATCTTTTATTTACTCAGGGAAATTAGGCCGGCTTCTGCAATGGCAGCTGCCCTTCCCTCTGCCAAGCTCTCTAACTGATTCCTGGTTGCTCTCTAACTGATGTTCTGGGTGTGAAACTCTGGAGTGAGAGTTTTTTAGCCTGCTGGGCATTGTGTGGGGGGACCCATCCTGCCGTATGGGCTGTTTCCCTGTTTTCAGTTCCCCTTCTTTCTGGGGGGGCAGGTGGCTCCGTCAGCCAGCTTTCTGGCTTTCGCATCAGCAAGTGCTTCTGCCTAGATCTGTGCTGACATCCCCAACACCGGCCAAAGTTGCTGTTCTGCCCTGTTCAGGCAGCTCACTGAGGCTTTTCAGCCTGGCAAAGATCTCCTGTTCTGTGGGTTGTAGAGGGCTTGGGTTGAGTGCTGTATCTGAACCAAAGTCCCAGACGGGGGAGATACCCTGGTCCTCCGGTCAGTTGCATGTACCTCCTGGGTAGGGCAGTGCCCCACCTTGCCTCAACTTGCCCTATTTGGTTTATACCCACTGTGAACCAGACCCACAAAATGAACCTGGTACCTCGTTTGGAATTGTGGAGACCACTCGGCTTCTTGCATCTCTCTCACTGGGAGCTGCTTTCCGGAGCTGCCTCTTATTTGGCCATCTTGGGATCACATCTCAGCATTGTTCGGGTCTTGTTTTTTAATCTACTCTGACAGCTTCTGACTTTTAATTGATGCAGTTATACCATACACATTTAAGGTGATTATAATATAGTTAGATTAATATCTAGTATGTCTATTACTCTTTTATATTTGTTGTACTTGTTCTTTATTCATTTTTTATCTTCCCCCTGTTTTTCTGATTTCTCTGATTTAATTGAGCATATTTTATAATTTCATTTTCTCTCCTTTCTTAGCATATTAATACTTCTTTTTATAAATATTTTATTAATTTCCTTAGAATATACAGTATGCATTTATAATTTAATATACTTTACAATTACTATAAGTCTACTTTTAAATAATACCATATTGTTCCACAGGTATGCAGATGTTTTATATCAGTAATTCCAATTTCCCTCATCACTCATAACATTGTTGTCATTTATTTCACTTATTGATAAACTACAATCACTAAATACATTGTTATTATTATTTTAAACAAAGTGTTATCTCTTAGACCAACTAGGAATAAGAAAAACAAAAGATTTTATTTTACCTTCATTTATTCCTTCTGTAACATTCTTCCTTTACATAAATCTGAGTTTCTGACCTATATCACTTTCCTTCTCTCTGAGGAACTATTAACATTTCTTGCAAAACAGGTCTACTAGTGACAAACCCCTACAATTTTAATTGCTTTTTACAAAGTCTTTATTTCTCCTTCACTTTTGAAGGATGCAGAGCTCTTGGTTGGTGGAGATTTTTTTGTTTTCAAAATTTTAATGTTATACACCACTCTCTTTTGCTTGCATGGTTTCCTGAAAGGAGGAATTATATAATTCTTATCCTTGCTCCTCTATAGTAAGTTTTTTTCTTTCCTCTGGCTTCTTTTACAACTTTTCTGTTCCTCTGGCTTCTTTCGCACTTTTCTCTTTGTCTTTGATTTTGTAAAGTTTGAATATGATATGCCTACATATAAGATGTTTTTGTATTTATCTAGCTTGTTGGGGCTCCGAGCTTCCTGAATCTGTGCTTTGGTGTTTGTGATTAATTTTTAGGAAATTCTCAGCTATTATTATTTAAAATATTTCTTCTATTCCTCTCTCTTCTGATATTCCCATTACACGTATGTTATACCTTTTCTAATTGTTCCAAGTTGTCTTTTTTATTCTTTCTCTTTACATTGCAGTTTTGTAAGTTTCTATTGGCATAACTTCAAGCTCACTGATTTTTCCTTTACCATGTCCTCTGTACTGATGAGCCCATCAATGGCATTCTTCATTTCTTTATAGTGTTTTTTTTTTCTTTCTAGAATTTATTTTCAATTCTTTCTTAGAATTTCCTTCTGGTTGCTTACATTACCCATCTGTTTTTGCATAATGTCCACTTTTTCCATTAGAGCCCATAGCATTTTATTGAAAGATATTTTGAATTCCCAGTCTGCTAATTCCAAAATCTCTGCCAAATCTGAGTTTCATTCTGATGCATTTTCGTGTGTGTGCCCTTCAGTGCTTCTGGTAATATTTTCTTGAAAACAGGCTATTATTTATCAACTAATAGGAACAGAGAGAAGTGTGCCTTTAGGGTGAGGTTTTATGTTTATCTGGCCAGGAACTAAGCTCTGTTTAATGTTTTTTTGTAGATACACGTGAACTTCAATTTCCTCTAGTGTCCATATTTTTATCTTCTCTAATATCTTTGTGTTTGCCTAGCAACTGCTTCCTAAATAGAGTCTGCAATTTTTTTAGCTACAATTCACGATAATTATAAAGAAACCCTGTTAATGTGGTTAGATGTGGAGGAGAGTGAAGCCTCCTATAATCTTATTATTCGGTGTTATCTTTTAGTGTGCCTATGTTTTTTATCCAATATAATAATCTTTCCTTTTTATTGAATTGTATAATCCATAAACATTGAATATTATTATTATTAGATTTACATCTGTCATTTTGCTTTTGGTTTTCTATATATCTCATGTCTTTTCTGTTCCTCTGTTTCCTTTTTAATGCTTTGTTTTGCACTAAGTGAATATGCCTGGTGTAACTGTTTAATTCCTTTAATTATTTTTTCACTATATTTTTTGAGTTATATTCATAGTGATTTCTCTAGGGCTTACCATATCCATCTTAACGTATCAGAATCTAATTCAGATTTATACTAGCTGAATTCTAGTATGACATAAAAATATTATTCCTACACAGCTCTATCTGCTCCCTGTTCTGTGCTATTATTATATAGAGAGATATGTTATATCTATATATATTTTAAAACCAACAATGCAGTGTTATAATTATTACATTATATAAATTTATGTATTTGAAAAAAGCTGAGAGGAAGAAAAGACAAGTTTTTTTTAATATACTTTAAGTTCTGGAGTACATGTGCAGAACATGCAAGTTTGTTAAATAGATATACACGTGCCATAGTGGTTTGTTGCACCCGTCAACTCGTCATCTACATTAGGTATTTCTCCTAATGTTATCACTTCCCTAGTCCCCCACCCCCTGACAGGCCCCATTTTGTGATGTTCCTCTCCCTGTGTCCATGTGTTCTCATTGTTCAACTCCCCACTTATGAGTGAAAACATGCAGTGTTTTGTTTTCTGTTCTTGTGTTAGTTTGCTGAGAATGATGGTTTCCAGCTTCATCCATGTCCCTGCAAAGGACATGAACTTATCCTTTTTTATGGCTGCATAGTATTCCATGGTATATATGTGCCACATTTTCTTTATCCAGTCTATCATTGATGGGCATTTAGGTTAGTTCCAAGTCTTTGTTATTGTGAATAGTGCTACAATAAACATACATGTGCATGTGTCTTTATAAGTAGAATGATTTATAATCCTTTGGGTATAAACCCAGTAATGGGATTGCTGGTTCAAATGGTATTTCTGGTTCTAGATCCTCGAGGAATCGCCACACTGTCTTCCACAATGGTTGAACTAATTTACACTCCCACCAACAATATAAAAGCATTTCTATTTCTCCACAACCTCTCCAGCATCTGTTGTCTCCTGACTTTTTAATGATTGCCATTCTAACTGGCATGAGGTGGTATCTCATTGTGTTTTTGATTTGCATTTCTCTAATGACCAGTGATGATGAGCTTTTTTTCATATGTTTGTTGGCCACATAAATGTCTTCTTTTGAGAAGTGTCTGTTCACATCATTCACCCACTTTTTGATGGAGTTGTTTTTTTTCTTGTGAATTTGTTTAAGTTCTTTGTAGATTCTGGATATTAGCCCTTTGTCAGATGGCTGGATTGCAAAAATTTTCTTCCATTCTGTAGGTTGTTTGTTCACTTTGATGATAGTTTCTTTGCTGTGCAGAAGCTCTTTAGTTGAATTAGATCCCATTTGTCAATTTTGGCTTTTGTTGCCATTGCTTTTGGTGTTGTAGTCATGAAGTCCTTGCCTATGCCTATGTCCTGAATGGTATTGCCTAGGTTTTCTTCTAGGGTTTTTATGGTTTTAGATGTTATGTTTAAGTCTTTAATCCATCTTGAGTTAATTTTTGTATAAAGTGTAAGGAAGGGGTCCAGTTTCAGTTTTCTGCATATGGCTAGCCAGTTTTTCCAACACCATTTATTAAATAGAGAATCCTTTCCCCATTGCTTGTTTTTGTCAGGTTTGTCAAAGATCAGATGGTTGTGGATGTATGGTGTTATTTCTGAGGCCTCTGTTCTGTTCCATTGGTCTATATATCTGTTTTGGTACCAGCACCATGCTGTTTTGGTTACTGTAGCCTTGTAGTATAGTTTGAAGTCAGGTAGTATGAAGTATTTTTTACAGTTTAAGTAGCCTTCTTAATTAGCTATTTTGGTTCTTTTTGTTTTTTCTTTTGTATTCATGTTGCCATATGGTGTCATTTTCTTACTCCAGATCAGCTTTTTTCCTGCTTTCAAACTTTGTCCTTTTATTATCAAACTGATTACATTCGATGTAAGTCCAAAATACAATTACAGGCATACATGTTTTATGTGATTGACTTTTAAATTGACTACACCCTTATTTATAATTACCTGTACAATTACCTTTATCAGCGCTTATTTTTCCTTGTGGATTTGAATTTCTATGTGGTATCACTTGCTTTCACCCCTGAAGAACTTTCTTCAGTATTTCTTATAAATCGAGTAGTCTATCAGCAAATTCTTTCTGGTTTTGTTGATCTGAAAATGTCTTTATTTCCCCTTCATTTTTGAAAGGTAGATTTTCTGGTTATAAATTCTTATTTGACAGCTTTTTGTTTGTTTGTTTCTTTCTCAGTACTTTGAAGATGTCACACTACTGCTTTTTGGACTCCATTGTTGCTGTTGTGAAGTCATCTATGTCTTCTTTGTATATAATGAGTCATTTATCCTGTGCTAATTTTAAATTTTTCTCTTTGTCTTTAACTTCAACATTTTAACTATAATGTGTACATGTGTGCCTCTTTGAATTTATCTTTATTGGAGTTGATTGAGCTTCTTGCATGTGTAGATTAGTATTTTTCATCAAAGTTAAGACATTTTTAGCCATTATTTCTGTTCATTTCTCTCTCTCTCTCCTCTTTCAGTTCTCCCATTATGTATATATTGGTGTGTTTAATTATGTTCCACATAGTTTACCTACATCTCTGTTTATTTTTCTTTATCTTTTTTCTCTGTTCATGTTGCATAATCTTTATTAATCTATCTTCAAGCTCACTTATTCTTTCTTGTGTCAGCTCAAATATAATGTTGAACCCATCTAGAGAATTTTTCATTTTGGTTATTGTACTTTTCAACTCTGGAAATTCTATTTGGTTCTTTTGTATGATTTTCTTCCTTTTTATTGATTCTCCATTTCATGACATATTGTCATCATACCTTCTTTTAATTCTTTAAGCAAAGTTTTGATTAGTTCTTTGAAGATATTTATAATAGCTGCTTTGAAATCTTTGTCTATTTTGTCAATATCTGGGTCCCCTCAAATGCAGTTTCTATTGCCTTTTTTCTGTATATGGGTCATACTTCTGTTTCTTTGTATGTCTCATAATTTTTGTTAAATGTGTATTTTAGATAATTTATTGAGACAAGTCTAGATCCTCACTCAGGATTTTTTTTGATTGCCTAATTGTGTCTTTGTGACTCAACTGGACTACTTTAATGAAGTCTATTTCCCCTTAATGCAGAACAACTTCTGTTGCTCCTCAGAGGGTACAGCCTTAGGCATACACACAGTTTTCCTGACTGCCAGGCTTGACTGTGGTTTATCCTGGCTCTCTTTGACAGTCTCTTTACCTGATGTTGTTCTTAAGCTTCTGGCTGATCTGATTCTAATAGTATTATAAACAACTGTTAGCCTCTGTTAATTTCTAGCTGATTTCTTTATTGTTTTCAACAATGCTCTGCAGCATAATTTGCTTCACAGTCTGATCCAATTGTAGTTGAGTTCCTTGGTGTTAGGCTTGCTCAGACATGCCTCTGGGAAAGACTTTACATCATGAATCAGAAGCAGGGGTGTGGAGATGGGGATGGGGAACTCATTGTTCACTGTATATTCACCCAGATCCTCCCTCTGGAGTAGATGATGTGTGTTTGTGTGTGCACATGTGCACTAGTGCCACCTCTAGCTGCTGACACTGCTTAGTATAGATCTTCTGCAACTGAGAGCTGGAGAGGATGTGATCTCAACTTTTACAGGCCACTGATTCTACCAGGAATCAGTCTTCCATCCTGGAAATCTTGGCAAGGTTGGAGCTACCCCTTGACTGCTGAACACAATGAAACTGCTTTCCCATAACACAGAGATGTGCAGGAATGGTGGACTATTCTCACCAGCTACCCTGCCTGAATTCTCTCTACAGAGTGGGAATTTGGAATGGAAAACAGGCTGCTCCAGGCTGCTTCCACAACTATATATAGGCTTTACATAGAACAGAACTATGGAAAATGGGATATGATGATGTTTAACAATTGCGAAAAGCACACAAGATAGTTCTCCACCCTGGGAGTCAGGGAAGATGAGAATTGTCATTTGGCAGCCAAGCTTGCTGAAACAGTTTTTCTGCATGACGTAACTGCTGGGGATGGCTACAGTTCCTAGCCCATATGCCATGGCCTCCCCTCTGCTCTTATCAAGTTCCTGTACATTTAAAAAATAAATGTTTCTCAACTTTTTGTAAGCTCTTTGATCAATTTCCAGAGACTTTGTTAATTTTGAACAGCTTACTAGATCTTTTCTGGGGGATTTTCTTGAGCTTACTTAGCTATTCTGGAAGTTGGAAATACTCTCTTTTCCTTTTATAATCACTCTTATAGAATAAGTCTGTTTACACATAGTTTCTCACTTCCTTTTTTCACTCCCTCCTCAAAAACTATTGCAATCTGGCTTCTGCCCTCACTTTTCCCCCCCACAGGTAAGTTTCCTCATGACCTATTGCCTATCAAATCAATGCAGGCTTTGCAGTCCTGATTTCTTCTCAAACTCTTAGCAGAGTTTGACATTGTGGACCAATCCACTTTTGAAACTCTCTCCCACCTTGGTTTTTGTGATGCCGTTATCTCCTGAGTCTCCTCCTACTTCTCAAACTGTGCTTTGATATTCTATCTTTCAGACTCTTCTTCTCTACCTGCTCCTTCAATGTTGAGTTTTCTCAGATTTCTCTCTTTATTGTACTTTCTCTATAAACTCTCCCTGGGTGATAAAATTCACTCTTTTGGTTTCAAGTACTGATGATATTAAAGTGCCTCCCAAATTTACATCTATATAACCTTGCCTGGAACTTGATACTTGTGCATCCCAAATCTGACTGAAAATCTTCATACAGCTGTTTCTTGACTCTTCAAACTCAACATCTGCAAAACTGGCCTCAGCATCCACCAACCTCCAAACCGGATCCTTCTTCTGTATTATCAGTCTCAATGAACTACACCAGTGTCCTCCTAGTTCCCCAAGACAAAAGCCTCTAAATCATCCTTAATTGCAATCCCTTATTTCCCTTAAATCCAATAAAGTCACTAAGTCCTGTTGATTTTATCCTCTGAAGATCTCTGTAATTCATCCTTGTGTCTCTAGTCTTACTCTCTCTGCCTTAATTCAGTAACCATCTTGTCTAGCCTTGACATAATGGTCTTCATGTTCTAGTCTAGCCACATCACCTCCCCATTCTTTACACAACAGCCAGAATCATGTATCTATAACACACAAATGATGTCACTGTCTTTGTTAAAACAAAAAACAAAAAAACAAACAAACAAAAAACATGGCAGGTCCTTATCACCAACAGAATAGTGTTTGAATTTCTTATGTCCTATACAGCTCTTCATGACCTGGTCCCTGACCACCTATCTGGCTGCATCTCTTACCAGTTCCTGTCCTCTCTATCTCTTCCAATCATGCATTCAAAGCTACCCAATATACTTTTAATAAATATCTTTCTGCTTCAGATTAAGTTTCTGTTGCTTATAATAACCATTCCAACCAATGCCCAATCTCTTTGTATTACTCAGAAAATGAACCAGTCTTTTGATTGTTTCCAAGTATTTTCATAAGCTTTTCAAAAAGTTAGAGTATTTCACTTACATCTCTTGACTGCCTGGCAATATCTAAAAGTTCTTCTAAGACTCATTACCAATACCAACCCCTCCTTGAGGTCATGATGATGTCCTTATACTAAATTAGGCATGCGGGATTTCAAGTGTAGTTAGTGTTCATCTCTGTATCTATGAGGCTTAGCACAGTGCCTAGCATATAACAGGTGTTCTATAAATGTTTAGTAAACAAATCAGTGATAGTTACCACTTACTGTGTTTCCATTATGTGCAGGGTGATCTACTATTGCTTTCCTTTTTTTTTTTTTTTTTACATCTGTTAATGCAATCTTGTCAATACCACTGTATGATTTCTATTATCTTTATACTATGGTTTGGATATGGTTTGGATATGATTTGTCCCCTCAAAGACTCATGTTGAAATTTAATTGCCATTGTGATGGTAGTTGGGGGATTAGACCTTTCAGAGATGATTAGGACATGAGGGCACTGTCTTCATGAACAGATTAATGCCACTATCGTTGATAGTAGATTTGACCTTCTTTTTCTCTTCCACCTTCCACCATGGGATGAGGCAGCAAGAAGGTCCTCATAAGATGCCAGCTTCTTGATTTTCCACTTCCCAGCCTCCAGAACTGTGAGGAAATAAATTTCTGTTCATTATAAATTACCCTAGTCTCAAGTATTCTGTTATACAGCAGTAAAAAATGGACTAAGACACCCTATTGTATACACAAGGAAACTAAGGCACAGAGAAGCAAAATCCCTTGCCCAAGATCATATGGCTTGTCAGTGGAAGAGTTTATATTGAAACCCAGCTCTTCATGACCCTGAAGCTTGCACATTATAAACTTTTGAAATGAACCTCAGTTGGGAGTACAGGGAATAACACAAACAAAAGTTCAGAAGTGGAAACAAAAGACATATATGGGGAACTGTAAATATTCTAGCTGGTTTGTGGGCTTGCAGAAACTGTCATAGTAGGAAGACATCTGAATGCAGATGGCCTGAAATGCCAAACAGAGAAGCATGAACTTTATTAAGTAGACATATATTGCAGTGATATGATAAATGTATCCTTTTGAGAATATTGATAAAGTGCTACTGTGCAAAATGGATTCAAGGGCAAGAGACTGAAGGACAGGAATCAAGTCAAGGCCCTTGATGCTGATCAGCAATCTTCTTTTTTCTCAAACCTTACTCTCTCCTTCCTCTTAGCAGGTTCCAAGTCTTTAACACTTTTCTTCAACACTTGAACCACCCCTGTTGCTTGAATTTTTATCAGCTGAGTTTTTGAGAAATTTAGAGGACTTAGGTTGGAATACTTTCCATTCTTGGCTTTCTACTGCCAAATTAATCTGTAGCTTACCCCCATCCTGTTTCTCATTGGTAGTAATAGCTACCATTTTTATCACTTACTCTCTCATGTAATCCTTATAACTACATTGTGAGAAAGGTTTAGTTATCTTCAATTTGTAACTGAGAAAATTGATATTTGGAGTGATTAACTTCTTGTCAGGTTTACCCAGATAGCAAGTTGCAGAGCCAGGACTTGAACCTAAACCTCTTTGATTCCCAAGATCACCCTCATGACTACTATAGTCTGAGAGTGAGCAATTACTGCACCACTCTCCTCTCAAATTCTATTTTATCTTTGTCTCCCACCTACTTAGGGTTCCTCTCCAGCAACTATCCCCCTGTCTTTCTCCTGTAAAGTCAACATATCTGTTCCTATGGACTTTTTCCTCTTAGTGAATATATACCCTAATATCTCATCTACTAAAGAACAGTATCAAATTAACAAGAGTCAACTTCACCCATGTTGTTCCTTGTAAATATCATCCTGTTACTCTTTATTCCAAATGTCTGTAAATATTTGTCTATGCTGTCTCTACTTCCTCACTTTCCACACTAAAATCTGGTTTCAGTCTCTATACTACATGATACCACTTTTGATAGAGTCACAAAATTGACGAATCCTATTTCAGTCCTAGTATTACCTGGTCTTTCTGTTTCCAGTACTCTCCTTCATGTCACTCTTCCACCCTGTCCTCTATTCTCAACTTCCATACCACTACATTACTTCAGATCCCCATCACCTCTTTTCTAGGTAAATCTCCTTTCTCTACTCTTGCCATCTCCAATCCATTCTCCACATTGTCTGCAAGAGTGAACTTTCTAAAATGTAAATGTAACCATGTTACTGTCTTTATTAGTCCATTCTCTCATTGCTATAAAGAAATGCCTAAGACTGGGTAATTTATAAGAAAAGAAGTTTAATTGGCTCATGGTTCTGCAGCATGTACAGGAAGCACAACAGCTTCTGCTTCTGGGGAGACCTCAGGAAGCTTCCAAACATGGTGGAAGGCAAAAGGGGAGTGAGGCATCTCACATGAATAAAGCAGGAGGAAAGAGAGAGGGGGGAAGTGCTACACACTGCTAAACAACCAGATCTCACAAGAACTCACTCACTATTTCCACACAGCACCAAGGGAGATGGTGCTAAACCATTCATGAGAAACCCCCATGATCCAATCACTTCCTCCCAAGCCCCACCTCCAACATTGGGGATTACAATTCAACATGAAATTTGGGTGGGGAGAGGGGGGTGGGAGCACAGATCCAAACCATATCACTGTCGTACTTAAAACCCTTCAATTCAAATATAGAACTACATAGTAAGTAGTATATAGCTCTTATAGCATTATGGCCCTAGTTTAGACTACATCTTCCCCCTCTTTTTCCTGAATACTCTAGGTTCTAGCCTTATTGAGTGCCTCGTTTTCTCATATCCTCATGCCTTTACATGTGCTCTTCTCCCTCTGTTTGTACACTTCTTCTCCTTGGCCGTTGGTTGAACTTCTCTTTTTTCATGACTTAGTTCATTTATTTGGCCATTCCTGCAACTTCTTCACCCCAACTCTTCCCCATGCTCCGATCCCCCAAACAGTTTGTTGCTTTGCCCTCTATTTTAATAAAATGCTTCTAACAGCACTAATAGATTCCAATAACAGAATCATTATACATACCAATGAGACTGTCAATTCCCTAAAGATGGAAACCAGATCATGAAATTTTTGGTTTTTTAGTGTCTGGCACATAGTAAGTACTCAATGAATGTTTGTTGACCTTAAAGAATGAATGAGTGAGGCTGTCCTTTTTTTCTGTATATGAAATAAGAGAGCCACAACCTATGGTAGCCACCATAAGGACAGACGTTCAGATTTCCTTTCAGTCACCCATTCATTCAATAAATATTCAACTTTTGTAGCAGTGGACTATTACAGACAATAAGTAGCATGGTTAGATTTCCATTTTTAGAAAGTTCACTCTTACAGACTCCACTCTTGTAGTGTGGAGAATGGATTGGAGCTGGCAAGAGTGGAGAAAGGATAGAAAGAGGTGGTAGGGATATGAAGTAATGTTGTGGCATGGAAGCTGAGAGTAGAAGACAGAAAATCGAAGACCGAATACGCCTTGGAAAATGTGTGTAGAAAAAGAGATGAGCAAAGTGGCAAAGATGATTGGGGATAACTGGGTACATGATGATATCAATGGCAGGGAATTGAAAGCTAATAGGATTGAATCCCAAATGCTGAAATAGGACTGGTTATAGCAAATGTGAACATGAGACATTCAGGTGGCAATTGGGGGTCATTGGAAATGGTATGAAATGGTATGAAAATGACGCTGCAATTTTAGTATATAAAGACCTGAAAATAGCCTTCTCTCATAGAGACTAGATGTCACAATAGGACTTTGAAATTTCCCTGCATCACTTTCTTTATCTCAATCATATTTGAGGAAGATAGTTACTAAGAGCTTCCTATTTACAAGCCAGGACTAGATTATTATAGTTGCATGTGTGTGAGTGAAAGAGTGATGAGAGACAGACATTCAGATTTCCTTTTAGTCACCCATCCATTCAACAAATATTCAGCAAGCATTACTCTGTTATGTTCTGTGCTAGGTGCTTATCTGAACAATACACACTAATCCCTGATTTCATGTGGCTGATGGAATTATGAACAAAGCACCATAAAACAAATAATCACATGAATACATAAAAATAGATCATAAACTAGAAATTGTTAAAACTATTATAAACAAAGGTAAAAATAATGGAGGGAACCTAATTAAAATGGGAACAGAGTATACAGTCAAGACTTTTTCAAGGAAGTGATATTAAGCTGAGACCCTGATTTTCATCACACTTTTCAATGGTCAGTTACTTAGAAATAGAACAACAATCAGAAATAAGGAATCATTCAGCATTGGGGAGCTGAGTTGCGTATTCAACTAATCCCCTCAACCTGACTCCTTTACATATATATACCACCACCACCATCTGCATTTCACAGATCTGCCCATTATGGCTACAGAGGGACAAGATAGCTGGGATAGGGGATAGAAAGGGCTCTGTGAAAGCTAGTATCTAAATATGACCCCCACTGTGAAAGAGCTCTGTGGAAGCTAGAGTCTTCAATATAACCTCCCACTGTGAACCATACTGGTTAGTGTCACACCCTCCACATTGACTTTGGGCTGTCACTGTGATTCATTTTCACCAATAGAATGTGACAGAAATGATGTTGGTAACTCTGAAGTGAGTCTTAAAAGATTAAAATTTCTGCTTTCACCCACATAGTACACACCTTCTTGAACTCAGCTGTGTTGCTCTGAGGAAACCCAGAAGCAGCCATGTGAAGAGGCCCACATGAAGAAGACCAAGCCCTTAGCCACAGTCTTAGCTGAGCAATGAGCCAAATAGCCAGCACCAACTTATTAGCCATGTGAATGAGATCATTTTGGACCTTCAAGTTATCCCAGCATCGCAACTGACAGCACATGAAACAAAACAGCCAAGTCAACACACAGAAGCATGAGAAATAATAATCTATTGTCCTAAGCCACTAAGTCTTGCAGCAGAAACTGAAACAGGTCCTTGACACAGGAAGACCAAAAGTAAGATAATGTATTAAGTTAAAGTAGCTTGTATTATCTTCTTTGTGCTTTTGGTTTCATTTATTTCATATTTTCCAACTTTTTCCTTTTATAATGATAGCACTTACCTTTATAATTAGAAAAAATGAACGTTTTTAGAATTAAAAAAAAATAGGAGCATTCCTAGGGTGTTTTGGATATAATCTTGGTCAGAGGTTGGGTAGTCAGCCTGATAGATGATTGTCCACACAATCTCTTTGCTGACTCTCGACTGCACTGATTAGAACTCATACGTTTTTATGAAACCAGTGCAGTATTGGTAAAGTATCCTCCTGACTCATATGAGTTCAGACTGCTGTTAGAGGTTGAATAAAAGGTACCCCAAACTATTTGGAAATTTGCATATAATACAGGGAATCAGGGAATAAAATTCAATAATATTATAAATATTATAATTAGTTATCAATATTATAACTAAAAGAGGCTGGAAGATATGGAGTCTTGGGCAAGAATAGCTGGATATTTCTGGAAACAGTTGAAACCCTGCTATTAGAAAAAATCTAAAAATCTGATGCAGAGACAACTAAGCATCTTTTTTTTAAGACAGGGTCTCACTCTGTCACCCTTCCATTCCCAAGAGATCCTCTCACCTCAGCCTCTCAAGTAGCTGGGACCACTGGGACCACAGGTGTGTGCCATCATGCCCAGCTAATTTTTTTTTGTACAGAGACAAGATCTCCCTATGTCGCCCAGGCTGAATTAAGTATCTTAACACAACTCTGGCTCTTCTCAGTTCTCATCTTCCATTCACTGAATTTCTTTGCTTGGCAAGAGGTATACGGGTAAACTTCAGCTTTCCAAATAAGCAGATCAAAATAATAGCTGCCTCACCGATATTATCTATCAGACAGAATCCCTTCTTCTATTGGTGAGAAGCCATCCCAATTGGTACCCAGAAGTTTTATGGCAGCAAAACAATGAACAAGAGGAATTGGACACAAAAATGCATTTTCTTGTCACTTGCCACAAAAGCAATAAGAGTTGGAAATTGCTACTTCAGCCTAAAAAAATAAAGAAAAGAGTTTCTTCAGATTTACTCCTTTGGCAAAAGAGAGGTGTGTTTTGAAATTTTCCTCCTCTGTTATTACATTCAATTAGCAAGTGGCAATCCATTTTCATTCAATCTGTTGATTAAATGTGCGTCGACTTACTCAAATTCACCCGACCAGCAACTTTGGTGATAGTCTCCTCCTAAGTGTCTATAAATGTGACATAAACAGACATCCATAACTTGATTATAAATATTTTTGTTTGAACAGTATATTTATTGCTCACCTCTGAATTATAAATAAACAAAATCAAAACCAAGTTCAACATTCAAAATAAGACTAAGATCATTATGAAATAGCAGAATGAGAGAAGAAGAAATGCTTTAACAATTTCTAGACAGACCATCAGCCCCAAATTGGTAGTTTTGGTAAAAGTTTTGCTAAAATCTAGTTGCTAAAAGACATGGTCAAAGAAACACACAAAGGGATGATATAATTGGTAGGTTCTAATTTCATACCTTGATAATGTCGATACTGATCTGTGCATGAGTTAATGGTGAAAGAAATAGACTCTGGATGGCAAAAAAAGTACTGTGCTCTGCTTCCTATTCAATCAACTGCAGTTTGGAAACAGTCTACCTGTCACTTTAGAATAGAATAACAAAAATGAAATTAGTATCTAAATGTGTTCTTGTTCAGGCAAATATCTGTCTATGAAGATTAGGGTCTGTGGAAGTATGGTACATTGTCTCCGCGACACCTAGAAAGGCTGGTAGGGAGGTGACTGAGAGATGAGTGCCCTTAGAGAAGATGTGGTTTCTTAAATCAATGATGAAGGCTTTAAACATGACCAATTTGGGTATAGTTACTTCAGTTGTTAGATACTTGTAAAGATCCTTTGTTCTAGATGATTCTGCAGACAACATCTGTGGAAGCTACAATATTCAGAATTGGATAGAAAAAACTTGAGTCACTGGAAGAAATGTAAGAAAAGGTCTGGTTTTAAATGAAAAATACTATTCTTTCAATGTTGTATTGAAAACATACTTATTGCATTCCCACTCTATGTCATGCCCTATTATAGGTGCCAGGGATATAGCAGTGAAGAAAATCAAGTCTCTGCTCTCACAGAACCTACATTTTAGTAACTAAATGGGAAACAGCAGTAAACACAATTCTTAACTGGTTATAAAAGACAGATCTATTTGTGAGTGATGCCTATAGTTTCACTCGTACAAGCTCTGTCTGACTCCTGAGCAAAGCAACTGATTTAAATTACCTTATGGGCATCTCTATATCAACATCAGAGGCTGCTCCCACCCCCCCAAGATTCCCGCCCCCCCATCTGCTTTAGCTCCCACCTAAACATCCTTCATCTCCCTGAGGCTGACCTTTGGGGGTCAGGATGAATTAAGAAATGAATGTTAACTCCACCTTGTGAGAATAGGCCCCTCAGTTTGTGCTAGAGTCTCTAGCCCCAACGAAGGCCCTGAGTATCCCAATCCATTGGCTGTAGGCCATGCCAGGTAAGAGAAGCTAGTCAGTGTGAAGGCAAGCCAGAAAATAGGGGCATGGAACTAAATTCTCACTCTAGTCATTTATTTAGCTATTTGCTCCTAAGAAGCAACTTGCTGTGGCACTGTAAAACCAAGACTAAATGATACTTCCCAAGAGTAGTTGAGAGAGAGAGAGACAGGAACGCAGAGAAGGACCATGGGCAGATAGAAAGAATCTGAGCCAGAATACAAAATAATTGTGTTTCCAGATTAAAGAAATTTTTTAACCCTTGGATAAAATCCACAGGTGTTTGCTGCCTTTGTTGTGAGCCATGAAAAAAATCCAAACTGAAAAAATAAGGCAACCCTAAGCATAGCTGGTACACATACAATGTAGTGTAAAAACACAAAGTTTTGAAGAGAGGTCAAACATACTAAAGAATTGGTATCTTCAACTCTAATTGCCTTGAAACTTTCCAGAAGTCCTCTTCAGAATTTCCACGAAATTCTCAATTTACCTCTTGAACTAACAACTTGATTTTCCTCAAGGACTAGCATTTCAGATACATAAAAGAACTTCTTGTTCTATTTTAGTTTTCTCATTGACATTTTAGAATATCACTTTGTACTCTTCTACAGCACAAATGTCCTCATACTGTAGCTACATTATAGAGTAAATTGGTTTTATGGGCTAGCCTTGGAACTTAACAGCCATTTATAAAAGATTTCATGTGAAAAAATGAGTTGTGTACTTCCAGACACCTGACATACCAATGAACTTTGCAGCTCAGACCATTTGTAAATTAGCCATGACCTGTTTGTGATTGATGTCAGGATGATGTCGCAGCCCAGATAAATGCCATTATAATTCAGATGGAAAGAGCCCTCTGTATTAAAGAATCTGGGAGGAATTTTACAGATGAGATGAGAAAGCATCCTAGGCAAGTGAAACAGCAGGAGCTAGGACATTAAAACAGGAATTGCCTAGGAAGATATTTAGGGGACACTGCTGGAGTAGAATGACTTAGATGGAAAATGTTGGATGGATCCAGATTATAGAGATGTGTGAGGGTCTAGAGAACTCCACAGCAAGACACAGATGTACACAAGGAACCTAAATTTTTATTATCTCCCATGTTAGTACTCTCAACCAGCTTGAGACATAGAGCAATGCACAGCCATATATCTTTGCATATATGTGTATGGAACACATTGCCTTCCACTTGGAATTATGGTCTATCCTTTCATATCCTTTCATTGTACTCCTAATCTCAGTGAATACCACCATCTACCCATCTACACCAGGTAAAAAAAAAAAAAAACTGGTTAATTTTCCTTGACAACTTTTTCCCGTTATTTTGTACGTGCAAGCCATCAGCAAATCTTGTGAGTTCTACACCACAAACATATCCACTTCTCTCCAGTCATGCTAGCCTCTGCTACTACCTCCATAGTCCAAGCCACCAACATCTCTCACCTGGGCTACCACAAGATCCTTCCACATGCATATTTGCCATTTTCTATCAATCCACTCCACTCCAATCAGAGTGACCTTTCCAGAAAGCCATCCGATTGTGTTACATGCACTATTTCAGCTCCTCAGTGGTTTTCCAATTGCTTTTAGAAAACCAAACCTCTTAACATGGCCTTTCATAAGTTTTTCCTCTACTATATCTCCAATCACACCTCAAAGCATATGCCATCTACTCTCTACCCCCAGACATGCTAGCCTTCTTTCAGTACTTCCTCCTTCCCATGTTTCCTCACAGCCAAAAGGACTTTTGAACACACGGTCTCCCTCAGCCTGCAATATTTCCTTATTCTTTAGGCTCACCTCTACTAACTCCTTTTCCATTTTTCAGATTTTCTACTACCTAAGCAAATTTCTCCAGAAGTCTCCTTGATCTTGCCAGTCTAAATTAGGCCTTCATATTATTATTCTCGCACAGGATGTGGAAGTTTTCCTTTCTAGCGCTTTTCGAAGTTTGGAATTTTTGATCTGCCTGTGTAGTTATTTGGAATCTCTCTCATATGGTTTGGATTTGTGTCCGCTGCCAAATCTCATGTCAAATTGTGATCTTCAGTGTTGGAAGTGGGACCTGATGGGGAGGTGATTGGATCATGGGGCGGAGTTCTAGTGAATGGTTTAGCACCATCCCCTCTTGGTACTATACAGTGAGTGGAGTTCTCAAGAGATCTGGCTCTTTAAAAGTGTGTGGCGCTCCCACCTCTCTCTTCCTCCTGCTCCACCATATAAGACATGCCTGCTTCCCTTTCACCTTCTGCCATTATTATAAGTTTCCTGAGAAGCCAAGCAGGTGCCAGCATGATGCTTCCAGGTACAGCCTGACAGAACCTTGAGGCAATTAAACCATTTGATTGTAAATTACCTAGTCTCCAGTATTTCTTTATAGCAGTGTGAGAACAGATAATACACTGTCTCTTTTTACTAGACTTGTAAGCTCCAGGAGAGCAAGGACTGGATTTGTTTTTGCTTTCTTTTTCTTTTTTTTTTTTTTTCAGTTTTTTTAAAAAATACTTTAAGTTCTCTGGGACACATGTGCAGAACATCCAGGTTGTTCATAGGTATAGCACACGCCATGGTGGGTTTGTTAGTCCCATCAACCCATTATCTACATTAGGTATTTCTCCTAATGCTACCCCCCCTCCCCTAGCCTCCCACCTTCCCAAACAGGCCCCTGTGCTGTGGTGTTCCCTCCCTGTGTCTGTGTGTTCTCATTGTTGTTTTGCTTTTCTATCATATTCCTGATGCTTAGCACAATGAACAGCATATAGTGGGTGCTCAATAGAAATATGAATCTGATCTCCTTGCTCCTTTGTGCTCCCAGCCATACTAGCCTCCATGCTGCTCCAGTAACACTCCTTGAACACTCATGTGCAGGGGCTTTGGCACTTGCTCTTCCTTTCTGCCTAGAAAACTCTCCCCACCAGCTTACTCCTTCACGTCATTCAGGTTTCTGCTCTAATGTCTTTTCTTAGAGCAGATGTTTGCAGCATTCATCCTTACAGAAAGTGCTGCTATGTGGTAATGATGATGAGGATTATTAACATAGCCCCCAGTGGAGATGTGAGCTTCATAGAGCAAGGATGATCTGTTCCTTTACTGCTCTATCCTCAAGGCCTAGAATAGCACCTGGAAAATGTTTGCTACTCAACAAATACTTGTATGTTCTAGGATAATGTGAAAGACCATTGAAAAATGAAGATCATCTGAAGCAACTTGTATGAGGAGTAAATGTTGGCAGATTTACCAGTTAATGGAGATTCTTTCTTTCTGGTTTTATTGAGATATAATTGACAAATAAAAATTGTATACGTTGAAGGTATACAACATGTTTTGACATACATATATATTGTGAAATGATTGCCCACAATCCAGCTAATTAACATATCCATCACCTTATATAGGTATTGACATTTCTTTTGAACTTAGATTATATTAATGGTGAGCACATCTTGAGGTTTTCTAGAAGTCTCTCAAGTTTCAGTGTGAAGGATGTCTCAGCTTATACTATCTTCCTCCCAGAATTACCTAACATTGACTTTGAAGTTGTTCTCCATATGAATTGGTTTGATCTTCTCAACTACTATAAACTCCTTCAGGCAAGGGAGTATATTTTTCTCTTGTCTCCCGAAGAGATTCTAGTGGTTTTACAAAATGCATGGAGTGAGCTTAATTTAGGTAAATGCTTCTGAAGTTACATATTTACTTTCTCCAGGACCAGTGCTTCCCGTCCTTTTTCTTTCCTTCTTCCAGAAATACTGCAAGTCATGGGGAGAGGGGGATGAAGCTGCAGTGATTGCTTCAGAAACAATCCCCAGTGTTCCTACATGAATAAGAATACTGTTTTTCCCCCACAGATGGGCAAATGAGAATGTTAAAAGAAATAAAATATAGATGTATTTCTTAGATAAGCTTAAAGAACCATGGTTTCTGCCCCATGAATCTCAGTGGCAGTGGACTTTATAACCAAAATTATTTCCTGGAAACAAATGATGAAACCAATTCACAACTTTATGGCAAGATTTATAATTCACATCACGGAGAGAAGGGCCTCTAGAAATCATCTAATCAGTGTTGCAGGGCCCTGAGTGTGGTTCAAAATCTCAGAGACCAAACACAAAATGAACTAAAGTTTTTCAGCTTTCTTGAGGTGACTAGCTAACAAACCTAAAGTTTTGTTTTTGTTTGTTCACTCTTCCATGGGCTGTCTGCCCTTCAAGCAAACTAAATATAATAGAATAACAACTATAACAATGCGGTTAGCCTAGACTTTGAGGTTCTTGGGTGAAATGAATTTTAAACTACCCCAGCTATTATTCCAAATTATTCCAGCAAGAGGTAGTAGATGGCAACAAGGCAGTGGGTGTCTTTTCCTTTATTCTTGTAAAGACAAGACATCAACTGAGCATTGCCAGACTGCCTTTATAGAGCTGACAAGCAGTTACAATAGGGAAAGAACCAAATACCACAATATACAGCCTTCAAAGCCTTCAGCTTACCAGGCTCATTTACAATGGCTCCAACGTGTGGGTATGGAAGAAGTGCCAAGCAGGGACCTGCTTTGGTACTGTGAATTGATTTTTTTTTGCAGCTTCGAATCTCCTGTAAGAGATGATCCCCTCCCACATGCGAATCTTTTATAAGTCTGTTCTGTCATGTGAGGTACATACTGAAATGCTCCCAGGTATATGGACAAGTGAATGTCAGACATGTAGTCAGGGAAGGAAAATGAACTACAAAACCAGAACAATCATATAAAATAAGAAACCAGCTTTGCCATCTTTCGGGTTGCTTTTATTTGATATTCTTTCATTTCTTAAAGGTAAAGTATCCTGAAAGCCCAGCCCCTCTGTTGTTAACTACCTGTATTATGGCTAAGTTAGCAGTATCCGGAACCAGGCTGCTCTATTCAAATTTCAGTTTTATCATACATGAGCCTTAAAAAAATGAATTCACTCTCTGTTTCTCAATTTCCTCCTCTGTAAAATGGGGATAATAGTACATATTTCCTAGGGTTTTCTGTGATTTAAAAATATTTATAAATGATTTAAGACAGTACCCAACTCATAGGACCTTGATGTTCAATAAAGTGTAATTATTATTATTCATTTAGCTAGGGGCAGGGTAATTAGTCAGGTATATCACACAAAACAAAGTGTTCCTAAACTTAAGAGCAAACCTCCATGGTTTTTAAGCTTCTGTATTTCAATGCATTTCCATGTTGCTTACTCTCCCCTTGGTTTCCAAATTTAAAAAAACTGCTTGGGTTTAAATCATGCTGTCATTGACTATCTGTGTGACATTCATTAAGTTACCCTCTCTGTCTTAGTTCCTTCACTTATAAAAAAACATAAAATAATAGCATCTTCATGATAAGGTCGTTGTGAGGATTAAAAAGACTCATTCACATAATATCCTTAAAACAATGCCTTCTGTAATAGAAAGTCTTTAATCTTCCCAACAAGCCTAGCTCCAAATACTTTCATTATCAGCCTCATTTTGTGGATAAGGAAACTGAGGCCCAGCAAGGCTTAGTGACTTATTCATGGCTAGTATATTAGTCCATTCTTACACTGCTATAAAGAAATACCTGAGACTGGGTAGTTTATACAAAAAAAAAAAAAAAAGAGAGAGATTTAATTGGCTTACAGTTCTGCAGGCTGTACAGGAAGCATGATGCTGGCCATACAGTTCGGCTTTGAGGAAGCCTCAGGAAACTTATAATCATGGTAGAAGGTGAGGGTGGAATGAGCACTTCAAATGGCCAGAGCGGGAGGAAGAGAGGAAGAGGGAGGAGGTGCTGCATACTTTTAAACAGCCAGATCTCCTGAGAACTCTATATCATGAGAAGAGCTCTAGTGCGTGGCAGCGAGGGGGAGTGTCAACCCATTAGAAACTACACCCACGATCAAATCACCTCCTGCCAGGCCCCGCTTCCAGCATTGAGGATTACATTTCAACATGAGTTTGGGTGGGGACACAGACCCAAACCATATGAGCAAGTAAATGAAGGAAGGACACAGGGTTCCAATCCAGGTGATGTGATCCCCAAGACTATACTACTTTCCCACTCCACTCCCCTGACTGGCGTTAGGCTTCTCTTACACATTTCTCCAGCTCCCCAGTTTGATTCTGAGCTAATTGAGGGGAACAACTGTGTCTTATTTATCTCTTATAGTTTCAGTGTACCTAGTAGCATAGTGTTTGGCAAGGAATAGGTATCATAAATATCTATTTAATAAGAATCAGCTTCCAACTTAATTCACAATTTCACCTTGGAAATCAAACAGAAACAAACATGAATCATGTTTATGGATGAAATTAGGCAAAGTAGCATGACTTGATCATCAATTCCATGAGTACATCAGTGGAAGGGTGATGTTCTGCATATTCTGGAAGTTGTGAGATAAGCTTCTTTTTGTCTTTCTGTCTTTCTTTCATCATTCATTCACTCAACAAACTATAAGAGTAGAGGTAAAAGTATGCCTATAGCATGTTATGGGAGCCATGAGAGAAAGAAGTGAATGGGTAAGGTGTGGTGGGCAGGGGGTATGTTGGGAAGGTTGTCAAGAGAAGGTGGCATAGTCCCATTCAGCAGCCACGTAGTACCATTTTAATAAATGGATGCATAACAAATGGCAGTACTAATACCGTTACCTAATAAATAATGGAAATAATATAGTTGGCAGAGATCACTTTATTTAAGAATTCTAGTGAAAGCATGTTAGAGAAAGGATCTTCAGGCTTAAGGGCATGGGATTTGCCCAGCCCTAAAGTGTAAGTACTTTATAAGAAGTAATATATGGGAATCGAAAGAATTTTTTTATCCATATCCCCAAACATTGCATGCTGACAAATGCTAATATGTTTTCTGTGTATTATTTTGTTCAGTTCCCAAAGGAATTATATGAGATGAATATTTCCTTCTATCTTATGGTAGTAATATTAAGACAGGAAGGTGAAGTGACTTACAAATGGGGGAGGATAAACTCAACTTTAGTTTCTAAGGCCTCTTCATTAATACAAGTAGCAAATCCTTATGGAGAGATTGCTATGTGCCAGCATGTTTCTTTGGTGTTACATGTATTAAGTTATTTAATCTTCCTAACACCTCTAATGAAGTAAAATTTACAATAATCATATTTATTTTACAGATATATGAAACTAAGACACAAGAAAATTTAGTAATTTGCCTTAGATCACACAGACAAAGAAATTGATGGAGCCAACAAATTCAGACACAAGTCATGTGTCTCCTTAAAACATGTACACAAGGGTGCATCTACTATGTTAGGCCCAGTTAGCTATGAGACAGCCCTCCTACTTCTATATGACCATTAAACACAAACTTTTCCTGTAAGGGGGACTAGGTGGGGTAGGTGGGGATAGACAGAACGAAATGAAATGTCTGAGGTCAGCAGAAGAAATCAACATTTCTTACTGCCTCTTTTCTTTCCCTGATTTATTCAAGGTGAGAGAGGTAGATGTGTGGCAGCATAGGGGGTATAGAAGCCACAAACTACTTCCTTATCCCTGTCCCTGAGTATAACAACACAGCACTGTCGATCTTTTTAAAGATACCCCATTACTAACCCCCAGCCCTATCATAGAGAAATGCACAATTATCTATGCTAGAGTCTTTAAATTTCTCTTCAATTTGCCCTATTTACCCACCTAGGATGAGTATCATGCCAAAGAGGAAAGCCAGAGAGAGTTAACCAGTGATAGGGGTGTCCTCTTTAAGGATCATGGTTAGGTATCTATCTTTGACATGATTATCTAATATACTCAGAATATAATTATGATTTTCAGAAGCCCACAGTCAAGCTGCAGCAGCACATAGGGATAATCATACAAAAGGGGGCCTCTCCTCTATCTCCATTGCCAGAATGGAAAGATTGGCAAACTGGTAGCCATCTCCAGCTTTCCTGGGAGGGTGTGTGGTTTAAGCATGCCCCTCAGTGTGATAAGGACAGAAAAGGGTTAGAATAGGGATGCTCAGCCTCAGAAAAGGAATAGTCTCAGACTGGGGAAACCAGGAGTCTGACTAGGCTAGCCACCATGATCAAGGACTCCTGGGGTAGGAAGTGTGAACTTGCTTAAGATCTCTGTTTCCTCTCCTTGCTAAGAAGTAGAGCACAGGCTAGGGAAGAAGAAGCATGGAATTTTTTATTTCTGGACTGTAGAGGCCCGCGACTTAAAGAAGAATATTCTGGAAGCCCCATGAGAGATTTCTGTACCTCCAGCAACAGTCCTTTGATTTGTCCTGATATGAGTTGTCAAAATCAATATCTTCTCTTATCCTACCCCTTTACTACCCAACTTACCCTTTCCTTTCTGTTGCCTTTTTTTGGACAAAGTAGCTGGGTTATTTGGTCATCAACATTTGTAATGTCACTTTAGTGAATGCGTTTCAGTAATACTTGTTAGTTGGTTTTTAGCTGGATAGACAAATAGAGCAGACAGGAGCCTTTAACATGGCTCTAGTTGAGACTGTGTACTCCCAAAGGCACCTTTGTCTGTACATGCCAGTGCCTATCTGACATACCACTCAATAACATTCAACTCAGGTCCCTCCACAAAGTTGGAATTGAGCTTATCATGCCACAGCCCCCAACTAAGGTGGCTATGATACCCCTGTTTACAAAAAGGCATACATCAATTGAAGTGGGCAACCCCTAATCCTATCATGATTAAGAAATAGAAGCATATACATGATCCCTCCAAAATTTTCCAATTTGCAAGTCAATACAGGCAGTGGTTTGTATCAAGACAGAGAAGTATCACTCTAAGTGTTTTCTGCAGTTTGACTTTATTATATCTTTAATTAAATCAATGTGGTGGCACCTACCCCCAATGGAGATAGTAAAGGGCAGTTGGCTCAGAAGATTCTATGAGGCAATAAAGGGCTTCTCCAACCTGTAGACAGAGAAAAGTGTTGGCTGAAACCAAGCCTGCAGCAACTATTCTGTGAAACGAAGAGGAAGAAGAAAGGGGAAGGAAGGAAGATAAGAGGTACATATGGAAAAGTAAGGGAGTGTAATACTGGATAGCCAAGGTCAGAGAGAAATGAAGGATACAGCAGCTACTGATCAAGCCTCATTATTACAGAACTGAGATATATGGAAAGGTGCTCTCCCCCCTCCTGGGAGATAACTAGGACTGTGAGCATATTCAAATCCTCATTGAAATAATAAATGTCAGCAGGGATGTGAATAAGAGGAAAACCTCATGCACTCTTGGTGAGAATGTGGATTGGTATAGCCATTATGAAAAAACAGTATGGAGGTTCCTCAAAAAATTAAAAATAGAAATGCCATAAGATCCAGCATTTTCCCTTCTGGGTGTTTATTCAAAAGAATTGAAATCAGTAGCTCAAAGAGATGTCTGCACTCCCATGTTCATTGCAGCATTATTCACAATAGCCAAGATATGGAAGCAACCTAAATGTCCATCAATAGATAAATGAATAAACAAAATATGTTATATGTACACAATGGAATACTATTCAGTCTCAAAAAAGGAGATCCTGCCATTTTGCCACAACAGGGATGGACCTGGATCACATTACACTAAGTGAAATAAAGTAGACACAGAAAGAAAAATATTGTATGATCTCACTTATATGCAGAATATTTTTAAAGAGCACAAATACACAGAGATAGAGAATGAAATAGTTGTTACTATGGGCAGGTGTTGGGGGGGGAAATGGAATGGAGAGATGTAGGTAAGAGTTTACAAAGTAGCAGATATGAAGGATGAATGAGTCTAGAGATTTAATGTACAACATGAAGACTAAAGTTAATAAAATTGTACTCTATTAGGGACTTTTGTTAAACAACTAGATTTTAGTTGCTCTAGTCACAAAAAGTAACTTATATAAGATGGTAGATATGTTAGTCTGCTTCATCATAGTAACCATTTTGCTATCTATATATATCCCATAATATCATGTTGTAAACCTCAAATATACACGATAGAAAGAATTTTAAAATACAAATAAAAAAGAACCTCATTGAGCAGCTCTGTGACTACAGCTGCTAGAGCTATGGAGTAGGGAGGGCAAAAGTCACAATCCTGGATGTTAGAATGACTTGAAGGGGTCTGGGATGAAGAGGGATTGAGAATAAAGGAGGGAAATGCAACAATTTCTAAGAGAATAGGAAAAAACATTGAAGGTAGGATTCAGATGTTGACATTCTTTTGTTGTTCAGTGTCAGAGTCTCACAGGGAAAGAAATAACTGTACAGTCCTCAAGGTGAAAGGCAGACACATGCAGAATCACTGAAGGGACTAGAAAACATCAGTAAACCATTCGAATGATGATTTGTTGTCAGGATTAGATACCCAGTGATATAAGTAAATATTCACACAGAGACTGTGTGGTGGGAACATTAAAAATTCATACATCGGGATGCTTCCCAGGGATCTATTTGCTGCAATTCAACTCTGAGGCATGACAGAATTTGATGTAAGTTGGAGGCCCCAGGGACAGCTACATATTGTGTGGTGTTAGAAATAAACCTACAAAGGAGAGAATCAGATAAATTTCAGAACTAAAGAATCACCTAATTGAACTATCTCCTTGACAGATAAAGACACTGTGGCTCAAAAAGAAGAGACATTTTGTACAGTAAATTACTATAGGACCTGGGCTTTTAGGCTATGACCCCATGCTCATCCCCATACAATTGCTTGCTAGTGCCATCTGTGTGGGTCCAGGACTGAGGAAAATTGGGACAAAGAGACAACCGAGCCAAATGCAATCCCCCACCCCCATCTCCAGGAATCAGGAAGTGGAGAGATCCTGAAATGAGTGATAAACAAAAGGGGGGAAATGCCTGTAAGAAAGGCTGGGTCATCAGAGCAAGAGAAAAATGGGCTCTTCATCTCATTATCTGAATTAATTAAATGGAAGCAGCATCAAATCACATGCAGCCAAAATAATGCTCTAGCATTATTTATAAATCAAAAAGTACTTTTTGAGATACTTCTATGTGTTCCATACTGTGTGAGGCTGTGAGAAATATAAATAAGGCATAATAATTTGCTCTCTCAAAGGATATCTCTGTGTCAGTGGGGAAAATAGTTGAAAAACGATGTCTTAAACCACTTGGGTTACAAATTTGAATCACACATTTATTCAACATATATATTTATAGAGTGCCTGCTCTGTGTCTAGCATTGTACAAGATACTAGGGATACAACTATGACCAAGACCAAGACACAGTCCCTGGTTTTGTGGCATTCACAGTCTGGTGAGAGACACAGACAAACACACATTTGCAGACATATGGGATAAGAGTGATAATGGACTGAGCCATAGAATGCTATAGGAACATAGAGAAGGGGACACTTTGTGCTTTCAGTGGGCTGAAAAGACTTCTGAGGGGAGATGATGGTTAAGATAAGGACTGAAGGACAAGTAGGCAAAAAAGAGAGTGATGAAGGGGAAGGAAGGCTATTCCTAGCAAAGGGAATAACGTGCAAAGTCTCAAAGACAAGAAAGAAAAATATGGAAGTTATTCAAAATCAATTAAGTGCTAAATTGTGGGTTTGCAAGCATTAAGCATATTACAAGGTCAGAAGCAAGGGGAAGCTAAACGTTTCTTTTGTGGAGGAATGTTGTAATTTTGACTTTCAACAAAATGGGAAAATGATGACTCTGCAAACTATTGACCATGGTGTTTGATGTTAATCCAGGTCCATATTTCCAAATGTATTGTTAATGGACTGGTTTAAAAACAGATTATATTTTCAAAGAAATCAAACAAAGCATAACTCACCAAGTGTTAATCATGGCAGGAGAACTTCATTTTTTTCTGTTTATGGACTTACCAACTTAGGGAAAACCTATAAGCAGAGCATATCTGAATGCCAGGCAGGTCTTTCCTGTTGTCTTTTTTCGACAACTGGAGAAATGAGGCTGGATGATAGTAGAATTTGATGGATTCCCAAAAGGATGAATGACCATACCCAAACATGCAAATGACAGGATATCAAATATTGTGGAAAAGAGAATAAGGAGCCACAGAGATCTTTTTCTCAGTCAGGCCATAAATGATCTATAATTTATTATCCAAACTGGAACGTTTTGAGAATAACAGCGGGCATTTTTAACAATTATGTCAGCAAAACAAACATAAACTAGAACTGTCCTTAGGTAGACCTGGCTATATGGTCCCCCAATCTATAATTATTTGTTGAATGAATGAATTAACAAATGCACCAATGGATCTCATCTAAGAACTCCACTCCTCCTTACAGTAAGTATCAAGTATCTTTCTGGTTCTACACTGTTACTTCAAAAAAAAAAATCACTCCTCATGTAAAAGCCCTCTTTTTTTTTGAGGTTCGTATCTTCAAGCAGGTGGTCAATGCCATGTAAAAACCTCCTGGTCATTCTTCCACATTCATTAAAGACTGTGGAACACATCCTAATTTCTCCCTCTCTCTCCCAAGCCTCCTGCCATCTTTGGGGGCTTTCAATGGTCATTAACCCATTCAAGCCCCTGCCCTTACAGTTTCTGGCTTTGTTTAATTGGGGTGACCTTTTCTTTTCTGCTTCAACTGTAACCACAGCCTGGACTTTTTTTGGTAATTGGAACTACTCCATTTCTGAAACTTTGTACTTGAATATCCTATCCTCTGATCACACCTTCCTATCCTTCTAACACTCTCACCTCCTTACTCCTAGGACATAAATTCTTCAAACTCACCGAGACCTTAATTACTTTCCTTAACCAGCATAGAACGCCTGAGTGATAACTTTTATCTCTCCACTCTCTTCCCTCTGCTATTCTGTTTCCATCTTGTCCCTCACAACCAGACTTTAACCTGCTCTTTCCTCGCCCATCCCAGGCTGTGTATGACTAGAGAAAAAATCACACAAGTATGTGTATAACTACTGATAGTAGTGGCTGCTTCCCATCAAGCTGGTGGGAGCCCCACCCCTTCTGAGTTGGGACGGGAGCGCCCTGGGTGCCGCTACAGCCACCCAACGAAGCTGCAGACTCAAGCCTCCTGCTCTACGGAATGGGCAGGAGCCCCGCCCTCCTGGGTGGGGCTACAGCCTCCCAAACTGCAGCAGTGCATCTCAGCCTCCACGTGCTCTTGGGGAGCCAGAAACAGGAATAATCTGCCCTCCCAGGTGCAGCTGCAGTGGCCAGACCCGCGGCTGCAAAACTACTCCATGAAGCAGGCAGGAGCTGGGGACAAGCGGGAGCCCTGCTTCTTCTGAAGTTGGTGGGATGGAGCTCCTGGGTGCAGCTGAGCTGTCCTCACGGGACCTGGGTTTCTCTGCAGCCTGCACCTCGGGAGCCCCAGGATGAACTCCCTCCCCCACCCTACCCCCATTTCTGTAGGCTCAGGTTTGTCTGCCTGGTCTCTCTCCACTCCCAGAACCTGCTCCGATTTCAGAGTGGGGGTTGGGGCGGGGCCCAGGACAATGAATGGCAGCAGGTGGCAAACAGAGTCCTGAGTGAAAGGGAGTGGGGACCCCAGTAAGGCTCCATTCTCAGACCAGGTAGGGCCTGAAGGCTGGGGACTGGGCTGTTGTCCCACCGGTAGGAGTGGAGACTCATGGTGCCTTCTTCCCGGCCCACCCATGGCCACCCACAGACCAATCGGCTGAGTCCTGGGCTCAGCTAGAGCAGGGCAGAGGACAGCCAAGAGGATGAAGAGGGCAGAGAGACAACAGGATGACAGCATGACCAGCTGCAGAAAGGAGTACCCACTCCACTGAGAGCTGTAGAGATGACCTGCTGGCAGAGAGAAAGCTACTGTCCCTGCTGAGAGCTTCAGAGATTTGCAGAGACGTCGGAATGACTTGCTTGCATAGAGGAGCCACCCCTCTCCAGGGCCTCCTATCCATTGAGAGTTGAACACTCAGTGGGACAAGCTGCCTAGAGAGAGGAGTTACCCACTCCTCTGAGCTGTTCTAACACTAAATAAAACTCTTCTTCTTCACCCATCACTTGTCTGCGTACTTCATTCTTCCTTGGCACAGGACAAGAACTCCGGCAAAGGCACGGAGGCCAAAGAGGTTTCTGGACAGAAAAAAATCGACACTCCAAAGATCCCATAACACTACCACTATAAAATCTTGATCCCAATCTTAGCTCAATCTTCAAATGGCCAGATAATCTTCCTATGTGACTCTAATTAGGTTTCTTTCTCAGTGACTCCCTTCAGTGACTATTTGAAACTTTTACCATGTGCTTCAAGTTCCCTACCCATTACCCGTGACATCTTCTCTCACATTCAGTAGATGACCTTGCCTCCTACATCACTAAAAAAAAAAGCATAGGTCATCAGGATAGAAAGGCTCCCAACTGTATTCCTGTACTGAGAAACATATCTGTACCTGCAACTACTCTAAACTCAGCCCTCACGCCTAAGAGAAAAAAGGTGTCCCCTTCTAAACAAAGTGTATTCTTCTAACTGTGCTCTTGATCCCACATCCTCTGCTTCCTGCCTCATTCTCTTTTTCTCTCTTCTGTATCTTCAGCATCTCCCTATCCACTGAAATAGCCCTTTCAAAGGACTCCAATGACTACTTGGGCACAAAGTTATTTTCTTCAAAATGAGTTTAACTTTTTACATTGAAATAATTACAGCTTCACAGGAAATTGCAAAGATAGTATGGAGAGGTTCCATGTTCCCCTTAACCCAGTTTCCCACAAGGATAACATCTTACACAATTATAGTATAATATCAAAACAAGAAATTGACATTGGTACAGTGTATGTAGATAGTTTTATGTCATTTTAACGTATGTATTGATTGTTGCAACCACCCCTGAAATTAAGTTGCTGAACTGTACCATCACTGTAAAGAACTTCCTCATGCTACACTTGTATAATCTCACTCACCTCCATTACCCTGTGCCCAGCCTACCTCCATTATTCTTAACTCCTTGTAATCACTAAACTGTTTTCCCTCTATTATTTTTGTGATTTTGAGATGTGACATAAATGGAATCATACAGTATGTGACCTTTTGAGATTGACTTTTTTTACTCAGCATGATTCCCTTGAGATTCATCCCAAGTTGTTGTATGTATCAATAGATCATTCATTTTCATTGCTGAATTGTATTCCATAATTTAAATATATGATGACTCGCCCATTCATCTGCTTTAGGACATTTTGGTTTTTTCAGTTTGGGGATTTCATACGGTTGTTTTAACTATTCATTGGACCTCTGCCTTTCATACAAATTTTGTAATAAATTTGTCTTATGTAAAAATCTTGCTGGGATTTTGATAGGGATTACATTTAAACCTATATAACACTTTAGGCATAATGTCATCTTTACTATGTTAAATCTTCCAATCCATGAAGACAGTATGTCTTTCAATTCATACATTTTTTTCAACATATGGTTCTTATACATATTTTGTTAGAATTACACCTACGTGCTTAATTTTCTTTTTTTGAGTGATTATAATGGTATTTTACTTTGTTTCACTTTATTTGCAACTGTTATTGCTGTCCAGGAAAATATTTTATTTAAAAATGAATAGACAGTGGCTATCAATATTCATACAAAGGTACTGTGGGCAAAATCAGAAAATTAAAATAAAAAAAATTTCAGTGATAAATATTTCTTCCCAAATAAAGCACAAGGCAAAAAAAAAAAATTGTGAGACATCACAAAATAGTAAAGGTATTGTATTTTAAATTTCAATTTTTATGTGTTCTTTGCTGTTACATAGAAATAGAATAAGATTTTTGTAGTTGATATCATGTCCTATGATATTGCTAAATTCACTCATTAGTTCTAGGAGTTTTTGTACCTTCTTGGAATTTTTTTATGTAGACAATCAGTGTCCTCTGCAAATTAAAACAGTTTTTTTCAATTTGTTTTGTCCTGTCCTATTTGTATGCCTTTTATTTCCTCCTTATTGAAGTGTCTAGAACTTCCAGTACTATGTTGAATAGCAGTGGTGGGAATGGATATCCTTACTCTTCTTTCAGTCTTTCACCATTAAACATGATGTTGGGTGCAGGTTTTTGTGTATGTTCTTTATCAACTTAACTCATTTGTTGAGAGTTGTTATCAAAAATGGGTGTTGAATTTTATCAAATGCTTTTCTACATCAATTGATATGATTGTGTGATTTTTGTTCTTTGGCCTCTTTAATGTGGTAGATGGACATTGATTAATTTTCAAATATCTTAACCAGCCTTTCATCTTCGCTGGAAAAAACCTATTTGTTTCTCTGTTATTGATTTCTTCTTGGTTCTGTGCAGCCATAGAGCACACTCTATATGATTTCACTTTATTTTAAATTTGTTGAGGTTTGCTTTATGACCCGGGATGTGTGTTATCTTGGTATATGATCTTTGAGCAGTTGAAAATAATGTGTATCTCACCACGGAATACTATGAAACCATATAAAAGAATGAAATAACGTTATTTGCAGCAACATGGATACAGCTGTAGGCCATTATCCTAAGCAAACTAATATAGGAGGAGACAGAAAACCAAATGCTGCATGTTCTCACTTAGGAAGTAGAAGCTAAACATTGAATATATGTACACGGACACAAAGATGAGAACAATAGACACTTGGGACTGCTTGAGAGAGGGGGAAGCGTAGGAAGGGGCATGGGTTGGAAGGTATTATGCTCATTACCTGGGTAAGGGGATCATCTGTACACCAAATCTCAGTGACAAACAATTTACCCATACAACAAACCTAAACATGTACCATCGGAACCTAAAATTAAAGTAGAAGAAGAAAAACATAAGCAAAAAATATATAGACAACTTATTAATAATTTTAAAAGAAAGTAATGTATATTCAGATGTTTTTGGGTGAAGTGCTCTATAAATGTCAATTGGAACCTGTTAATTGATGATTGTCCTAGTCAATTCAGGCTGCTATAGCAAAATACTTTAGACTGGGTAATTTACAAACAACAGGAATTTTTGCTCCCCAAGGCTGGAAAGTCCATAATCAAAGGCACCAGAATATTTGGTGTCTGGTGAGGGCAAACTTTCTGCCTCATGGATGATGCCTTCTAGCTACGTCCGTACATGACAAAAGACATGAACAAACCTCCTTGAGCCTATTTTATAAGGCTACTAATCCCATTCTTGAGGGCTTTGTCCTCATTATGTAATTACTTTGCAAAGGCCCAACCACTTAATATAATCAGTGTGGGGTTAGGTTTCAACATATGAATGTGTTATTGAGTTATTCTGTATCCTTGCTGATCTTCTGTCTAGTTGTTCCATCAATTGTTAAGGGTATTGAATCTCTGACTGTAATTCTAGATTTGTCCATTTCTCCTTGCATTTCTATCAATTTTGCTTTACAAACCAGCTCTGTTGGTTTGTCCAGAAACATTTAGGATTGCTATGTCTTCTAGGTGGATTGACCAAGAAGGACTACTACATAATGTAATAGGCACTCTTACTTTCTTTTGATTTACATTTGCATGGAATAACTTTTGCCATCCTTTCATGTTTATCCTATATATATAATAATTAAAGTGAATTCCTTATAGACAGCATTTAGTTAGGTCATGTTTTTAAAAAATTCACTCTGTCAATTTTTGTCTTTCAATTTGTGCATTTATACCATTTGCATTTAATAGAATTATTGATATGTTAAGACCTAAGTCTATGTATTTACTTTTAACATTAATTTTTCTGTTGTTCTATTTTTCAATTCTCTGGTTTTCTTCCTTGTAGGTTACTTGAATATTTTTAGCTCAGTTTAGTTTTTATTTTAACTATTTGTGTAGCATTTTAGCAATTGTTTTTTTAGTATTCCACTTTATATACATAACATCACATTCTACTAGTGTCAACATTTTTCCACTTAGAGGTAAGTGTAAGAATCTACCTCCCTTTGTGTTCCTTTACTCTCCCTGCATTAGTCCATTCTCACACTGCTATAAAGAACTACCAGAGACTGGGTAATTTATGAAGAAAAGAGGTTTAATTGGCTCATGGTTCTGTAGATTGTACACGCTTCTGATTCTGGGGAGGCCTCAGGAAACATATAATCATGGCAAAGGCAAAGGGGAAAGAAAATACGTCTTCATATGGCTGGCAGGAGAGAGGAGAGAAGGAGGAGGTGCTACACACTTTCAAACAACCAGATCTCCTGAGAACTCTATCACAGGAACAGCGAAGGGGAATTCTGCCCCCATGATTCAATCACCTACCACCAGGCCCCTCCAACAACATTGGGAATTACAATTCGACATGAAATTTGTGTGGGGACACAGAGCCAAACCATGTCACTCCCCCACTTATAATTTAATTGCCTTAATTTTTTTATACATTGGGAACAATTTTGGTGTTTTTATTTTTGCTTCAACCATCAAACATAATTTACAAAAAATCACAAGGAGAATGAAAGTATTAGTTTGCTAGGGCTGCCATAATAAAATACCACAGACTAGGTGGCTTATAAAACAGAAATTCATTTTCTCACAGTTCTAGAGGCTAAAAGTCCAAGAGTAAGATGTTGGCAGGTTTCATTTCTTCCAAGGCCTCTGTGCTTGGTTTATAGATGGCCACCTTCTGGCTATCCCATCACATGGTCTTTCTTTTGTGTGAGCACGTATCTGTGTCCGAATCCCCTCTTATCACTCTATATTTAATTGAGGCACAGGGATATTACCTCATTTTACCCTAATTACTTCTTTAAAAGCCCAATATCCAAATACAGTCACAATCTGATGTACTAGGGGGTTAGAACTTCAACATATGAATTTAGGGGACATAATTCATTCCATAACACCAAGTCTGTTGTATTTGCTCATATTTTTGCTCTTTCTGTATATTTATTCTTCCTAATGTTCCAAGATTTCTTCTTTTGTAATTCTCTTTTTGCTTTTAGAACTTCCTACAGCCATTCTTTTTAAAGTAAATAGATCTGCTAGCCACAAATTTTCTTAGTTTCTTTCCTCTGACAATATCTCAATTTTGCCATCCTATCTAAAGGATAGTTTCACTGGATATAGAAGTCTCACTTGGCTGTTATTTTCTTTCAGCTGCTGAAAAACTTTTGTACCATTTCCTTCCCGTCTCTATGGTTTTTTTTTTTTTTTTTTTTTTGTGAGAAATTTGCTGTCATTTTGTAGGATGTGCATGATTTTTCTATGGCTGCTTTCAAGTTTTCAAAAGTTTGAATATGATGTGTCTTAGCATGGATTTATTTTATCATGTTTTGGATTCACTTCACATCTTGAATCTGTAGGCTTATGTCTTTTGCCAAATTTGGAGAAATTTACACCATTTTTCTCTAAATACTTTTTCAGTCTCATCCTTTTTTACCTCCTCTTCAAGAACTCCAATTACATGGGGGTTAAGATCTTTTATTATAGTTGCATAGGTCCCTGAGGCTATTTTTTCAGTCTATTACTTACATTGGGTATTTTCCATTGTTCTATTTTCAAGTTTACTGATTATTTCCTCTGTCTTCTCCATTATGTGATTGAGCCCATTCATTGTTTTTGAATTTTGTTATTGTATTTTTCAGTTCCAAAATTTCCATTTGGTTCTTCTTTATAGCTCCTTTTTTTGCGGAGAATTTCTATTTCTTTTCCAGGCTTTCTATGTTTTCATTTTTTTCAAGTATGTTTGTGATTGTTCTTTGAAACACTTATGATAGTTGCTTTAAAATTCTTTTTAGATAATTCTAACATCTGTGCCATCTTGTCTTTGGTATCTGTTGATTGTCTTTTGTCATTCAAGTGGAGATGATCCTGGTTCTTGGTATAATTAGTTATTTTTTATCGAAGCCTGAACATTTTAAATATATTATTATGAGACTTTGTATCTTATTTAAATCTTTTGTTTAGCAGGCCTCCTCTGACTTTGTTCTTGTGTGGAAGGGGAGGATGCTGCTTCATTACTGCCATGCTTGGATTAAAGCCCAGGTTCTCCATAAACCTTCGTTGATACTCAAGGGGAGCAATATTGAAAGTCTCAACCCTCCACAAGGCTTCCTCTAATATCACCCTCATTACCACAGGTGGAGGTAAAAGACTAAGCTCCTTATGTGGTTTCCACTGATACCATGGAAGGAGGGTCTCGTTACCTCCTGGTGAAAGTTGAAATCTCAGTTTCCCAGTCAACATTCTCTGACATCACCTGGCAGGGGTGGTGTGGATTGAGCTCCCTTGTTATAGCCAAGCCAAGGTGGCACTCTAGCTTCCCCCAACTGGTGTTTGTTGATGGTAGAGGTGGGGCCACAGTTTTTCCTGGGGCATTTGGTTACAGTTTTCTGTCTTGTTACTTTACCCTTTCCTGGTCCTTTGTCTAAAGAGAGCAGGTTGTTTAGGGCTTTTGTATGTTTGCACCTATTGGTGATTTGGGAGTTGCTGACTTCTCTAGCACCCAGTCTTGAATGTATGAGGCCCAAAGTAAACCCAAGGAACTCATCTCCATTTAATTCCTTAGGGCCCAAGGTCTGTAGCAGGCCTGCTTTCTTTTCTACACCTTTCAGAGTCTTCTTCTTGTTGTATATAGAACTACCAGGGCTTTTAGCTGTATTTAATAAACAGAGATATGGAAAAATATGTCTACATCACCATACTGGAAGTAGACTTCCACAATCCCAAATGATAATTTTGTATCTTTAATGTATTTGACATCCCTGCAGGATTTGATTCTGTTGACTACATTTGAAACTCTTTTTCTTTGGATTGTTACCTTACTCTGCTTTTCTTGCTAATTCTCTTGGTGTTCATTCTTAGTCAACACTATGGGCTCCTTTTCCTCCATCCGTCTGATACATTTTGAGATTCCCTAGGTTTCACCATCAAATTTTTAATTTCTCACTATATATCCTATCATTATTGACTCTCAGATCTAAATATCAAGCTCGGATCCTTTTGTTAAACTCCCCATCCATATATCCAGTTGCCTACAGGACATAAATACTTGAATACTACACATTTATTGCAAACTTAACATGTTATAAATTAAACTCATCATTTTTCCCTCAAACCTGACTTTTCTTGCCTGTATTCTTGGAGAGGTGGTATGACATAATGATTAAGCATGTGTACTCTGGAACCTAGATTCAAATCCAAATTCAGTTCATTACTAGTTGTATAGCTATGGGCAAGTTATTTAATTTTTAGCATACTAGTTTTATCATCTGTAAATTGACATAGTAACTACTTCACAGATTGAGGGGTGAATTCTTATGACTTAAAAATTTTCTTTTTTTTAATTTATTTTACTTTAGGTTCTGGGGTACATGTGCAGGTCATGCAGGGTTGTTGCATAGGTGCGTACATAAGCAGATGGTTTGCTGCCTCTGTTACCCCTTTGACTATATCTGGCATTTCTCCCCACATTATCCCTCCCCCACCTGCTGCTGTCCCCCCCGAGCCCCCACCAACTGCCCCCAGTGTGTGATGTTCCTCTCCCTGAGTCCACATGTTCTCATTGTTCAACACCTGCCTATGAGTGAGAACATGCAGTGTTTGGTTTTCTGTTTTTGTGTCAGTTTGCTGAGAATGATGATTTCCAGATTCATCCAAGTCCCTACAAAGGACATGAACTCATCATTTTTTATGGCTGCGTAGTATTCTGTGGTGTATATGTGCCACATTTTCTTGTCCAGTCTATCATTGATGGGCATTTGGGTTGGTTCCAGGTCTTTGCTGTTGTACACAGGGCTGCAATGAACTTACGTGAGCATGTGTCTTTATAGTAGAATGATTTACAGTTCTTTGGTATATACCCAGTAATGGGATTGCTGGATCAAATGGAATTTCTATTTCTAGATCCTTGAGATATCACCACACTGTCTTCCACAATGGTTAAACTAATTTACACTCCCACCAACTGTGTGAGAGTGTTCCTATTTCTCCACATCCTCTCCAGCGTCTGTTGTCTCCAGATTTTTTAATGATCGCCATTCTAACTGGTGTGAGATGGTATCTCAATGTGGTTTTGATTTGCATTTTTCTAATGACCAGTGATGATGAGCATTTTTTCATATGTTTGTTGGCCTCATATATGTCTTCTTTTGAAAAGTGTATCTTCATATCCTTTGCCCACTTTTGAATGGGGTTGTTTGTTTTTATTGTATATCTGTTAAGTTCTTTGTAGATTCTGGATATTGGCCCTTTGTCAGATGGGTAGACTGCAAAAATTTTTTCCCATTCTATTGGTTACTGGTTCGCTCTAATGATAGTTTCCTTTGCTGTGCAGAAGCTCTGAATTTTAATTAGATCCCATTTGTCTATCTTGGCTTTTGTTGCCATTGCTTTTGGTGTTTTAATCATGAAGTCCTTGCCTATGCCTATGTCCTGGATGGTTTTGCCTAAGTTTTCTTCTAGGGTTTCTATGGTGTTAGGTTTTATGTTTAAATCTTTAATCCATCTGGAGTTAATTTTAGTGTAAGGTGACAGGAAGGGGTCCAGTTTCTACTTTCTGCATATTGCTAGCCAGTTTTCCCAACACTATTTATTAAACAGGGACTCCCTTCCCCATTGCTTGTTTTTGTCAGGTTTGTCAAAGATCAGATGGTTGTAGATGTGTGGTGTTGCTTCTGAGGCCTCTGTTCTGTTCCATTGGTCTATGTCTCTGTTTTGGTACCAGTACCATGCGGTTTTGATTACTGTAGCCTCGTAGTATAGTTTGAAGTCCAGCAGTGTGATGCCTCTGGCTTTGTTCTTTTTGCTTAGGATTGTCTTGGCTCTGCGGGCTCTCTTGTGATTCCATATAAAGTTTAAAGTGTTTTTTTCCAGTTCTGTGAAGAAGGTCATTGGTAGCTTGATGGGGATAGCATTGAATCTATAAATTACTTTGGGCAGTGTGGCGATTTTCATGATATTGATTCTTCCTAACCATGAGCATGGAATGTTTTTCCATGTGTTTGTGTCCTCTCTTATTTCATTAAGCAGTTGCTTATAGTTCTCCTCGAAGAGGTCCTTTACATCCTTTGTTAGTTGTATTCCTAGGTATTTTATTCTCTTTGTAGCAATTGTGAATGGGAGTTTGCTCTTGATTTGGCTCTCTGTTTGTCTGTTATTGGTATATAGGAATGCTTGTGATTTCTGCACATTGATTTTGTATCCTGAGACTGCTGAAATTGCTTATCAGTTTGAGAAGATTTTGGGCTGAGATGATGGGGTCTTCTAAATATACAATCATGTCATCTGCAAATAGAGACAGTTTGACTTCTTCCTTTCCTAATTGAATACCCTTTATTTTCTTTTTCTTGCCTGATTGCTCTGGCTAGAACTTCCAATACTATATTGAATAGGAGTGGTGAGAGAGGGCATCCTTGTCTATTGCCTGATTTCAAAGGGAATTCTTCCAGCTTTTTCCCATGCAGTATGATATTGGCTATAGGTTTGTCATAAATAGCTTTTATCATTTTATGATATGTTCCGTCGATACCTAGTTTATTGAGAGTTTTTAGCATGAAGAGCTGTTGAATTTTGTCAAAGGCCTTCTCTGCATCTATTAAGATAATCATGTGGTTTTTGTGTTTGGTTCTGTTTATGTGATGGATTACGTTTATGGACTTGTGTATGTTGAACCAGACTTGCATCCACGGGATGAAGCCTACTTGATCATGATGAATAAGCTTTTTGATGTGCTATTGCATTCTGTTTGCCAGTATTTTATTGAAGATTTTTGCATTGATGTTCATCATGGATATTGGCCTGAAGTTTTTTTTAGTTGAGTCTCTGCCTGGTTTTGGTATCAGGATGTTGGTCTCATAAAATGAGTTAGGGAGGGTTCCCCTCTTTTTTGTATTGTTTGATATAGTTTCAGAAGGAATGGAACCAGCTTCTCTTTGTATGTCTGGTAGAATTTGACTGTGAACCTATCTGGACCTGGACTTTTTTTGGTTGGTAGGCTATTGATTGCTGCCTCAACTTCAGCCCTTGTTATTGGTCTATTCAGGGTTTCAACTTCCTTCTGGTTTAGTCTTGGTAGAGTACAAGTGTCCAGGAATTTATCCGTTTCTTCCTGGTTTACTGGTTTATGTGCATAGAATTGTTTATAGTAATCTCTGATGGTAGTTTGTATTTCTGTGGGATCAGTGGTGATATCACCATTATCTTTTTTGTATTGCGTCTATTTGATTCTTCTCTCTTTTCTTTTTTATTAGTCTGGCTAGCAGTCTGTCTATTTGGTTGATCTTTTCAAAAAACCAGCTCCTGGATTTATTGATTTTTTGAAGGGTTTTTTGTGCCTCCATCTCCTATAGTTCTACTCTGATCTTAGTTATCTCTTGTCTTCTGCTAGCTTTTGAGTTTTTTAAATCTTCTTCCTCTAGCTCTTTCAATTTTATGATAGGGTGTCAACTTTAGATCTTTCCTTGTTTCTCATGTGGGCATTTATTGCTATAAATTTCCCTCTCGACACTGCTTTAAAGGTGTCCCAGAGATTCTGGTAAGTTATATCTTCATTCTGATTGGTTTCGAAGAACATCTTTATTTCTGCCTTCATTTCATTGTTTATCCAGGCGACACTCAGAAGCAAGTTGTTCAGTTTCCAAGTGGTTGTGCAAATTTGAGTGTGTTTCTTAATCCTGAGTTCTAATCTGACTGCGCTTTAGTCTAATAAACTGTTATGATTTCCTTTCTTTCGCATTTGCTGAGGAGTGATTTGCTTCCAGTGATGTGGTCAATTTTAGAGTAAGTGAGATGTGGTGCTAAGAAAAATTTATATTCTGTGGATTTGGGGTGGAGCATTCTGTATATGTCTATTAGGTCCGCTTGGTCCAGCTCTGCATTCAAGTCCTGGATATCCTTGTGAATTTTCTGTCTCATTGATCTGTCTAATGTTGACAGTGGAGTGTTGAAGTCTCCCACTATTATTGTGTGGAGTCTAAATCTCGTTTAGGTCATTAAGAACTTGCTTTATATATCTGGGTGCTCCTGTGTTGAGGGTGTATATATTTAGGAGCGTTAGCTCTTCTTGTTGGATTGATCCTTTTACCATTATGTAATGCCCTTCTTTGTCTCTTTTGATCTCTGTTGGTTTGAAGACCATTGTATCAGAGACTAGGATTGCAACCCCTGCTTTTTTTTTTTGTTCACCATTTGCTTGGTAAATCTTCTCCATCCCTTTATTTTGAGTCTATGCGTGTCTTTGTATGTGAGATGGGTTTCCTGAATACAGCACACTGATGAGTCTTGACTTTTTATCCAGTTTGCCAGTCTGTGTCTTTTGATTGGAGCATTTAGGCTGTTTACTACGTTCAATGTTAATATTGTTATGTGTGAATTTGATCCTGCCATTTTGTTACTGGATGGTTTTCTTGCCCATTAGTTGACTCAATTTCTTCATTGCATTTTTGGTCTTTGCCATTTGGTGTGCTTTTGCAGTGGCTGGTACTTGTTCCTTTCCATGCTTAGTGTTTCTTTCAGGAGCTCTTGTAGGGCAGGTCTGGTGGTGATGAAATCTCTCAGTAATTGCTTGTCCATAAAGGATTTTATTTCTCATTCACTTATGAAGCTTAGTTTGGCTGGATATGAGATTCTGGGCTGAAAGTTCTTTTCTTTAAGGATGTTGAATATTGGCCCCCACTCTCTTCTGGCTTGTTGGGTTTCTGCTGAGAGATCCGCTGTGAGTCTGATTGGCTACCCTCTGTGGGTGACCTGACCTTTCTCTCTGGCTGCCCTTACTATTTTTTCCTTCATTTCAACCCTGGTGAATCTGATGATTATGTGCCTTGGGGTTGCTCTTCTTGAGGAATATCTTTGTGGAGTTCTCTGCATTTCTTGGATTTGAATGTTGGACTGCCTTGCTAGGCTTGGGAAGATCTCCTGGATAATATCCTGGAGCATGTTTTCCAGCTTGGATTCATTCTCCCCGTCATATTCAGGTACACTGATCAAGCATAGATTAGGTGTTTTCATGTAATCCCATATTTCTTGAAGGTTTTGTTAGTTTCTTTTCACTTTTTTTCTCTAATTTTGCCTTCTCATTTTATTTCATTGATTTGATCTTCTATCTCTGATATCCTTTCTTCTGCTTGATCGATTTGGCTGTTGAGACTTGTGTTTGCTTCACGTAGTTCTCGTGCTGTGTTTTTCAACTCCATCAAGTCATTTATGTTCTTCTCTAAGCTGGTTATTGTCATTAACATTTCGTCTAACCTTTTTTCAAGGTTTTTCGTTTCTTTGCATTGAGTTAGAACATGTTCCTTTAGCTCAGAAAAGTTTGTTATTATCCACCTTCTGAATCCTGTTTCCATTAATTCTTCGCACTCTTTCTCGGTCAAGTTGTGATCCTGTGTTGTTGAGGAGTTGTGATCCCTTGAAGGAGAAGAGATGTTCTGGTCTTTGATGGTTTCATCTTTTTTCTGCTGTTTTTTTCCCATCTTTGTGGATTTACCTGGCTGTGATCTCAGGAAGCTGCTTGGTGAGGTCGCTTGTCTGCCTGTTGAGGTGCTACTGAGTTTCTAAGGACTCCTTCAGGTTACTAGGTAAGCTTCCTGTGTCTTTTTTGTTTACACTAGGAGGTTAGGCCTGCCTCTTCCACTGACCTGGAGGCACTGCTGGGTGGTCAAGAACACCGTCGCATTGCTACGTAGGCTTTCTGTGTTTTTTGTTAAAACATGAAGCCTAGTCCCACCCCTCTAGTGGTGGGTTGTGCCCTTCCTCCACTGGGCTGGATCATTCAGGGTTGAGCTCAGACTGTGGCACTGGCTGCGCAACCCACTAGAGTTAGCGCTTCAGCCCTCTGGGGTTTGTGGGAGAGGGTAGGGACCCGCCCAGCCGCACCGTCTGTCTCCCCCACTTTCAGCTCCCTCTCTCCGGTCATGGGGGAGGGCCCACCCAGCTGCTCCATCTGTCTTCCCGCTTTCTGGGCAGGGGGAGGGGGCAATAGCTCAGTCCACAGGCTCTCCTGGCTGGCTTATGGCCTTATGTATTTGCTTAGATCTGAGTCATACAGGGATCACACAACTAGTAAGAGGCTAAGTGAATCTATGACTCTAGTCTTATCCTTCCCAAATCCAAGTTTAGACTGAGTATTCCTTTTATGTGCTTCCACATAATTCAAAGCACACTTCTAACTTAGTATTTATCTATCAGTCTTTTTATTACCTTTTTTCCCTATAATATATAGAGGTGAGGGACTATCTTTGTATACCAATTCCAAGAACAAAACCTGCCCCCACTAACTGTTTGCTGAGTGAATGAATGGGATGATAAGTTAAATGAAACAAGATGGAATTTAACAGTAATGTATGTGAAGGATTCCTCCTGGGTCCCAAGGACCAGTGGTGCAATGCAGGATGAAGAACTGTGTCTCATATCAGCCTGTGATCCTGTAAGACCTGTATAGATTTGTGGTTTGGTTTGACAGTGCCTCTGTTTGAGCCAACAGTGGGATGTGGCTGTCAAAATTCTAAAGGAACAGCAACCCTCATTAGCCCAACTCTTCACAGCTACAGTCATTGCAAGCTCAGCCCTGTCCTAATCATGAGCCAATCTTAGCAAGGTATATAGTGCATTTCAAGTCTAAAATGGCATCAATTGGAAGTTACATAAAAATTTCAAAAACACCAAAAATGAAAAATGGCTGAGAGCCATTGTAAAATGCCATCAATTTCAAGATTCATTTTTGTCTTCAAAGAAAAGAGAAACTTGCATTTTTAATTTGATGGAATATCAGTAGTATCTGCATTCTTAGCCCTACCACTTGGTGAAACCTAAAATAGCTTCACTAGCAATTCATTGGCAGTGCTAGGGCTAAACACAAAGTTTTTGTATAACCTCCGAGTTACAGCACTTCCTTGACCCCTATTCCTCCTTCCCACTTTCTCCAACTTCTCCATATTAACCCAGGGAGTACAACAGAATGTCTGTCTGTCTGTCTCTCATATCCTTCTTAAGATTGGATATTCCTCTGGTCCTAAAGTCCCACTCCAAATCTTAGTCCATATGGATAAGGCTGGACCTAGATCTCTGAACTGTCCAGTTCCTAGTAGAGACTATGGTGAATAAGTTAATTTTCCAGAAGTCCCTGACTGTGAGGACCCCTCTACTCTTTGGACCTCTGAGTCTCAATCAGCTTTTGCTGATGGCCTGGGCTTGCCACACCCTTTAGACACTAGACATTAGACCTGCTAGTGGCCCCTCAAAGGCTGGCCTCTGCAGCCTAGTTAGTGTCCTCAGTATTGCTCTGCTCCGTTATGAAAAGCAGCCTCACAGCTGCAACAAGAGCAGCTCCAAAAAACACTTCATCATGGCTTGAAGCCTGCCGCAGTGTTTAAAGCACATTCGCCACTTGATTATCAGTCTGTGGATCATTTATTTTGTGAATTATCTGCGGTCATTTAGAGTCCGAGTTTGCCCCTCCTCCATTGCAGAGGCTGCATCCAGGCACCTCCACTCTCAACCACCAGGCTCCCCCCTCCCCTTTGCCAACAATTCTTGTATGCTTGGGAAATGCAAACTCATTCTAATATCAGCCCAGGAAAAACACAAGTAGAAACAGAGGTGGCTGTAAAACAAATTCTTAAATACATCTCTAAGCCAAAAGGACATCATTGTGAGTTTATCAGTACCAATGATAACCTCAATTAGCACATGCAATTAAGAATGGACCTGATTCTCTCAAGGTGCTTTAAGCCACATATAAACATATAATCTGATGAAATCCGGGGCAGCAAAATAGGCACTATGTATATTTTAGCTTTCCAGAGGTAGATTATGTTTTATATCTAGCTGAGGAAAGACTAGAAATCAGAGAACTAGACAAAAACCCAGAGAAAAGAATGAGATGGCATGAAAGCTCATTGACACTGAAAAATAAGACATGGAAACTATTTTTGATGAAGAGATGAAGAACTAATAAGCATGGTAGAGGAATGGAGGAAGAGGGAAAGGGGATGAGAGAGAGACTTTCGACACCTGGGAACATTTGATGTAACAATGATGAAGACAGAGAAGAAAAGCAACAGTGCTGCTTTCTGTCTGCTGCAGGCTAAGGCAACGAAAGAGGGCTCCAGGGTAGAATGCAGTCTGGAGTGACTGCAAAGGGCAACTCAGGGATGTTCTTAGGGTTTAGCTGTAGATATTTGCATTTATTTGTCAATTGGCTCAAAATAAGAGAGACAAGCAAGTGGTGGGGAGTAATCCCCAGCTACTTGGGAGGCTGAGGCAGAGAACTGCTTGAACCTGGGAGGCAGAGGTTGCAGTGAGCTGAGATCGCGCCACTGCACTCCAGATTGGGCGACAGGGTGAGACTCCATCTCAAAAAAAAAAAAAAAAAAAAAAAAAAAAAAGTTACAGGGAAAAGAAAAACCAGATAATGAAGCCCTAAGGAGGCTGGGGCTAAGAATAAGAGAAGCATGTTGTAAAGACTGAAGATTAAAAGTACTTGAGGTCGAGCTATTTTAAGAGCCTGATGTGGAGAGCCAAATGAGCAAACGAGACATAGCTTTGGCCATCATTGTGCCCTCAATGTCTAGTTCAGTGCCTGGCATATACTGAGTATTCAAGAAAGGTATTTGTATGATTCAGGATGTGTGTTGTGCATGTATGTGTACATGTATGTGCATGCATACTCCTATAGGAAGCTAGGCAAAAGCAAAAAATTAAAATTTCCACAGAGATATGAGAAACCTAGCCAAATGTATTACTGTTTCTATCTTCACTAAGTCTTTGCCCTGCAGATCATGTCAAGTCCCAACAATGGCTGCCTTCTCAGGACTCCAGCTGCCCTGCTTGTGGGATCCATCTTGCTCAGAGAGTCTGATGACAGGGTTTTCTGCCCTTTCTGTGCACTCATTGAGGATAGAGGGCAGTTATTCACAGCACTTCCTGGCACAAAGCTAGCTACATAGTAGGAGCTCAAAAAATACAGAGTGGCTTAAATACCTGGAAATTCCCAGCACTCGTCAGATAAATAGCAGCTTGATCTTATTCTCCAACAAACTGCCTTATGGTAGAAATGGAGAGCAGCAACTTTCCATCAATGATGGCTGAAGGTTGCTTATTGCTTTGGAGAACACAAGAGCAGGGCTACTTATTCACTCCTTCCACCTTCTCCTCCCAGAAAGTGTCATGACCCCAAAGGTCATACTAGGTATCAAGGAATCAGAATACTCTGTTCTTAGTAAACCTACCTTGCCGGAAAAAACCCTGAAGATGTTCCTACTACAAAAAGACCACTCTGATACATGCAAAGTGTGACCTTACATTTTAGGACAAATGCCAATTTTAAGGCATTTCTATATTTTTTTTCAAGAAAATAAATATATCCCTGCACATTATATTAAAGGGTTTACATGCAGTTTGCCAAGATGGATTCCATCTTACACAGGATAGAAAGAGTCCTTAGAATTCCCTTAATGGAAAAAGAACTAGGAGATGAAAAGGACACCTAATATTTGCATAACACACTCTAGTCTGCAAAGGTTCCTTATACCCATTGTCACATATAACTCTCATGGCAACCTGTAAGGTTCAGTTTACCATTTTCTAGATTTAAAAGTGAAGTTTGGATAATTGAAGTGACTTGCTGGGAAATGACAAATGCAGGATTTGAACCTGCATATATTGCAAGTTATCAACTCTGCCTAGAAACTCTTGCTATCCAGTCCCACTGCAGTCTGCCATACCCTCCTGATAACTGGGTTTTAAAGCTCCTTCCTTTGGGAATTTCTTTACCCTCTCCATGAGGAGTCTGAACCACAGCCTGGCATATTCCTCTGGCCCACTAGCTTTCAGTCTTTCACTTGGCTGCAACTAAGTGGCCTATATCAGGTCTGGTGGATGAACGTGAAATAAGTGACTTAACCACTATGAGCCTCATTTCATCTCCATGGTGCCATTATGAGGATAAATTATAACCATGTGTGCCAATTTTCTTATTTGTCCACTTATTTATCTACTAAGGTGTAAGTGACAAATCCAACACAGTGCTAACACAGAGTAGGAGCTCAGTGACTGCTTCCTTTTAGAGAACCTCTTCTCTGACTAAAACCTCCTCCAATCCTTCCATCTCTTCTCATTTCACCCTCATCAAGATGGTGGACTTCTCCTTTACTTCCAGTTTACCAGTTTCTCCTTTGCCTCCATATCTGATTCAAGTCTCATAGTCCCTTTGATTAAACAGTTCGTCATAGTTGCTTTGCCTATTCCAAATTTATGGGTCTTATCTGCCAAAATTTTTTTCTAGTTATTTCTCTGGCCGCAAAGGAATACAATGGAAGAAAATCACAGTCTCATATCCTCACTCAAGCCATATTTATTGAGCCATGTATAAGCCACACACTAAATAGGTATTGAAGATACAAAGATGAATAATATTTAAATCACTATCTCTAGATACTCACAAGGAGGATCAGATAAATAAACATAAACAAATTATTACAACACAATGAGATAAGTATTTTAATAGTTTACTTCTTTATAATGCCCTTGGCAGCAGGATTCCCCCCTTAGGAGATAACATATGACTATTCCACAGTATCGTGCCTGGCACTGTCCTGTATATACATGAAATAATTAATTCCCCCAAAGTACAGCTTTTCCTCACCTCCCCTATTCCCAGGCCTTACTAGGTCTACTTATCTTTACCCTTCGATACCATTGACAAACCACTTTCTCCTTATTGATAGGGTTTCCTCCCAATCCTCTGTGTCTTTTGGTCCTCCTACCGCTTTGATTCTTCCTCTTCATTCATCTTCCTTAACTTCTCACTCACTCCCTAAATTCAGGCATTTCTCAAGGATATATCCTTAGCCAACTTCCTTTTTTGCTATATGCCTTTCATGGGCTCTTTTATTCATTCTCATGCTTTCAGCTGTCATCTATATATTATCTGTATATATTATATCTCTCTCTCACACACATGCATACACACACTATATGTCTCCATATGTATCACCTGTCACCTATTATCTGTATATAGGATAATGTATACAGATAATACCCAAAGCAACACTTGAAGCTCTGGTTCTCAATGGGGGTGCTTTTGCCCACAGGAGACATTTGGCAATGTCTGGGGATATTTTTGGTTGTCATAACTGAGAAGGATTCTGCCACTGGCATCCAGTGGGTAGAGGCCAGAGATGCTGCTAAACATCTTGCAACATGCAGAACAGCTTTCCATAACAAAGAATTATCCAGCCCAAAATGTCCATAGCGCTAAGATTGAGAAACCTGATTTACAGCAACCATAAATCTTAAACATTCAAGCACAAATATTCTGTTTCATTCCCAAGCAATAACAGTCATTCTTAAACTAGGTAATCAGCCATTTTTCATTTAAGAAAATGTGACACACAGAAAAACACATACATGCTCACATGCATGTGCATGAACACACACACACATTCCAAATCCATATTTTCAATTGACTTCTGGAGAGATCCATTCAGATTTTTCACAGTGTAACCTCAACATTAGCTTGTCAAAAATGAAATCCATTGTCTATCCCATCTCAACTCTACCGTCTGTGGTTCCTATTCTAAAGACTGGGAGTCGTTTTTGACCCTTTATTTCCCAACACTCCCCGCAACAAATCAGTTAGAAATTTCCTTATTGCTACCTCTTGACTATGTCTCAAACCTCATTTATGTTACCTCAATCCTAACCTAGTCACCATTATTTTCTTATAAGGATTATTGAAAGAGCCTCCCAACAGGTTTCACTGTCTCTGATCTCAGTCCCTCCAATCCAACCACTACACTGCTTCCAAAAACAGTATTTTAAAATGCAAATCTGATCACAACACTCCCATCTTTCATGTTTTCGCTTCCCCACATACGCCTTGTACTCCAGCCACATAAGGTTGTTCAACAATCCTTGACAAAATTCTGCGTAATCTCTAACACCCACTCAGAAGTATTACTGCGTTGTTTTAGGTGTAAACGTGATCAAAAGGCTTGAAAAGGTGCTTCTCAAAATAAGATATCCAAAGGGCAAATTAACACACAAAATGATGTTCAACCACGTTAATGATCAGGGAAATGTATATTGAAACCACAATGAGTTACCACTACATATCTACCAGAATATCTATAATTAAAGAGACTGGCAATATGAAATGTTTGTGACGGTGTGGAGCAATAAGAATTACCATACACCACTGAAGGGAATGTAAATAGGTTCAACTACTTTGGAAAACTGGCATTATGTGAACTTACATATATCCTATAACCCAGCAAATTCAGTCTTAGATACATACCCCAAAGCAATGTGATTATATATACATCAAAAGATAGGTACAAGAATCTTCAAAGCACCGTTATTCATAGTGACTAAAGATCAGAAGGTACCCACAAGCGTAGAAACAATGGAATGAAAAAATAAATTGTGGTATATGCCTACAATGGCATACTTGCACAGGTACATGCAACAACATGGATGACTTTCATATGCACAATGTTGAGTGAAGTAAGCTGAAAGAGTATATTACATTATAAATTCAAAACCAGACAAAACAGAATTATATATTATTTATATATGTTATATAAATTGTTTCTGTATGCACTATTATATATAGTTTTAGAATACATATTTAGGTAGCAAAATTATAAAGAAATACAGGAAAATAATTACATTAAAAGGATAGTAATTATATTTAGTGGTTAGAGAGATTATGTTTTGTCAGGGATATTCAAAAGCTTCTGATATACTGGCAATGTTCTATTTCTGGACCAGAGTGGCGGTTAGCCAGTTGTTCACTTTAAACTAATTTGCTAGCTGTACATTTATGTTTCATGTCTTTTCTGTATGTCTGTTATATTTTATTTTTAAAAGTTTTTTAAAGTTCTGTTGTTTTCAATTGATGAAAGGAATTGTGTACTTGTGGAGACTGTTTAGTTAAATATAATAAATGATTGTAAGACAGTGCTTTTGAAATTTGTCAAGTTGTTTGTCTTGATCATCTCTGCAGCAACGTGTCAGTAAGTGTTAAGACCTTCATTAACATCTAAAAGACCCATAAAGGGGCTACCAAATGAAGGCAGTCACCTCTAGCAGATCCACACAAAATTGGTTTGGGGTGCAAATCTCTGGAAAACAAAAGTTTTTGTGTTGCTGTCTTCTATGATCCTATGGACATTATCTGTAAGCCCAATGGCAAGATACAATGCTGCTGCAGAAGAAATATCCAAGAATGAGTATCTCACTCCTCTTCCTCAACCTATCCAGGACTACTCAGGAATATAGAAGGGTGGTAGAGCTATTGTACTATTAATTATTGGGTATTTCTTTGTCTTAATCAAAGATGATTTTAAGAGTGGCTAGTGGAAAAGAATCTGATTGCTAAGAAGCAGGTCTACAAAAATCTCCTGCAGTAGATTCAGGCTACGGCTTATCCAAATAAATATCAGAAAATTACTATTTCCATTCATTCAAAATTTCCATTAATTCAAGATTACTATTCTCTGTCCCCCTCTTCCTCTCCCTATGCACACCACTAAACCTTACCAGATGCTGCTTCCTCTGCCTAGAACACTGTCCCCCATTCCCACCCCAGCTCTTACCCAGCCTACCTGTACTCTTCTATCTCAGCTTAGATGATAAGCCCTCCATGAAGCCTATCCAAGCCTACCCAAGGCTAGCCTTGATGCCATTCATTTGTATTCCCATAGCACCCTGCACTCTTTTTCACACAGCCCTGATCACACTAGATTGTAATTGCTTGCCTAGGGTCTTGTTTACCGTGGTAGTCCCAGCATCTACCACAGTTTCTGACATATAGTGGGTGCTTGATGAAGGCTGTTGAATAAATAAATGAAAGAAAATTCCTTTCTATAAAGTCTTCTCCATCTCACCCAGTCAGAACAAATTGCTCTTTCCATGTTTTGTAGCACTTTTTTTGAATAGATTTCTGTTCTGGGCTGCCTCATGTTATAACTAGTTGTGTACTGCCTGTCTTTCCTCACACAGTTTCATGCTTCCAGGAGACAAGGAATTAACCTTATTTATCTTTGTATTTTCCCTAGAACCTACCTTCTTTCTTATATGTACAAAGTAGACCTCAACGAATGTTCGCTGAATTTAATTGAATTTCCCTGCCCTCTAGCCCCACTGTCACACAGTTAGTGATTAGTAATGATTGGTTCACGATTTGTAAATAAAAAACTTAACTGTGCTAGAGAAATTGCTATTTAAAGGAATAGATTTGTGACTGTTTGAGGAAAGCAAACAATAAGAAAGAATAATGAGTAATGTTAATAATTATCGTCTAGTTTATCTGGTTTGTAAGTTCAAGATTTTATAAACAGGGTTTTGGGATCTTTTTCTGCAAGTATAAGAATAGCCCTGTGATCACTTTAAATTTACAATTTTTCTTATTTTGTTCTTCGGGACATATATTAATTAGGTGGGGTCAGAATTAATTTTAGAGAACTAGATGAAAAGCCACTGAGATATCACACATGCATATGCAAACACACACACACAACACACACACACACACACACACACACACACATACACACATACACATACCTACAAATGGAAAAAGGATTGTAAATTAGAGAGATCTCTTTGGTCTCAGCTCTAAACTGAAAGGGTTCCAGTTAATTGAGATGAGAGGCAGCATAATGAATATAGCCTGACACCTTTGTAAGTCACTAATTTAAACTCAAGGCATCATATTCAGTCTTTGTAATTTGTTGCACACTTACTTGGTCACAACTTTAAAAAATTAAATGGAACATTGCTATCTCTACTCCACTGATCTCCCAGCTTCCACTCATTTCCTGACACAGTCCATTTTCCACACAGCTTTCCAGAGCATTCTTATAAAACGTAAATCATATCATGTATGCCCAATGCTTAAAACTCTCCAATGGCTTCGCATCACATGAGATCAAAATCTAAACTCCTACCTTGATTAGCAGACCTTGAATGATGCAACCCCTCCCTACCTCTTTTTACTCTTTACCTTGTTCCAGTTTTCTTTCAGTCCCTTGAACAAGCCAAGGTATTTCCAGAGACTGCACATACTGTTCCCCTTGCCTGGAGTCCTGTTCCCTTAGATCTTCCCATGGCCAGTTGCTTTTCATCTTTCTGATCTCAAATCAGATTCATTAAGAGATCTGACCTCTTTGTTTAAAGTAGCCTTATATCCCATTAGTCATTTTCTAAATTTTTACCTTCATGGTACTTATCATTATCTAATATCATTATCCTATTTCTATATTTACTTATTGTATGTCTTCCTCTTCAAGAAGTAAGTTCTCTTAAAGCAAAGGCTTTAGACACTGCTGCATCCTCAGCAGGTAGAATAGTGCCTTGTCCAGAGTAAGTGCTTAATAAATATTCATGAAAAGAATTATTGTGAAAATCAGTTGGGATTCTCTGCACTACTGAGTTAGTTCAGTGTCTTGCCCAGGGATGAGCCATTCAATCGGTTTCAATTTAATTTAGTTCAAGAGGCATGTATTTGTTTTATTAATCTCTGATTCTCCAGAACCAGAACAGTGCCCACCACATTGTAGATGCTCAACTAACAAAGTTTAAATGAATGAATTAGTTTCATTCTACTGTATGCAACATTGAGATAAGGAGAGCCACTGGAAAGGGGGTTCACAATAATGAGGATAACAGCCCAAGAGCCATTTGTTGGCTGCCAATAGGACAGAGGCAAAGACTAGGCCTGGTCTCCATGGCAACCTTACAAGAGAAAGCATAGGAAGGAATCTCTCTTATACCTATTTCCCAGGCCAATTAGGAGCTATAAGGAAGATGAGAAAGAAGAGGCATTTTTCTGAGACCCACATCACCTCTCATTTTCACTAACAGGGTGTGGATCTCTAAACTGCTTGCAGGGTAGATCTGGGAGAGAGGCCCCTCTGTTAATCTTGTTTTCACCGGGGGATCACTGATGGAAGAATGTAGCACAGCTCCAGTTTCCCAGTAAGGTGATCCCTTGTGGCCTACCTGAATCACTGCGGAGGATGAGTTTCCATGGAGAGGGCTGCTTCCCTTAACTCCATTAAGCCTAGGTGAAAGGTGGGATGGTAAGCAGAAAGGGGCCTAGCCTGGATTAAAGCTGCAGCTTGTGGGGCTCTTCTTACAGTGGTGCCTCTCTACTGCTGTCCTAGTTACACTGTGGGTGACATCGTTATGAAAAAGCACCATCTATGCTGTAGATTCTACAGAAGGGGTTCTTTCTAAAAGTACCTGCTCTAGACTACCTAGTAGAAACTGGTCTCAAGATATATTATTTCTGTTCTTCAAAACCCCAAAGTATGGTAATACTAGCCCCCATTTTACAAATGAGAAAACTGAGACTCAGGTTGAGTAGAAATGTAAAAGCTCAGACTCTAGAGCCAGATTACCTGAGCTGAACTCCACCACTATGGGATCTCAGGTAACTCACAGAGCCTCAGCTTCCTCACCTCTAAATTGAGGATAAAATAATATCTTAATCTGTAAGAATTTTACAAACACACACACACCCCTATACATATATACATGATAAGCCCTTAAATGTGCTTAGCACATTATCTGATAAATGGCACATTGTTCAATAAATATTAGCTCTTGTCATTATCCAAGGTTACTTAAGTAGTAAGGAGATCAGATTCAAACCTAGATGTGTCTGGCCCCAAAGCCCAAATTCCTCCCTTTATTCTAGGGGTTCTCAAACCTTAGCATGCATCCGAATGACCTAGAGCGCTTGTTAAAACACAAGTTATTCAAGTTATTGTGCTTCACCTCTAAAGTTTTAGATCTGGGTAGAGCTTGAGAGTTTACATTCCTAACAAGTACCCAAGTGATGCTGCTGCTGCTTCTGCTGGTCTGCGGACCATGCTAAATACCACTGCATTAAACTGTTAACCCAGAGCTTCACTCTCAAAGAGCATCTAAAAGCTGCTCAATAGCTTTTAGATGATAATAAGGTGTGAATGCTTGCAGAGCAACTGCATTTTAAATAGAGGATTATGGAGGCTGAGATACTGCACTTCTGCATAGAGAGGAGCACTGAGTAGGGTCGCTTTTTAGAGTAAAGAACTTCCCCCTCCAATCACAAACAGCTATAAGCCAGCTCTTTATCCTGAGACTGTGCAACTACTCTGTGCAATGAGAAGGCCCTAGGGGAACATCTCCTCTTGACTGCTAAAGGAGCCACATGGCAAAGAGCCAGCTCTGGGGAGTGCTTTGGGCTTTTCTAGCCACATCCAAGCCACATTGTTGGCGCTGGGTCAAGCCCGAGCTCACACTTTAGGGATTTGGGAGCTGCTGGCAGATATGGAGCCTGTAGGTCTGATTTTACAGTCCACTTGGCTGAGATGGACTTTTCCTTTCAGTGGAACAACTATGAAATATTGCCTTACCAACAATCCATTTCAAAAAGGAGGGACTTGGATATGTGTGCCCTCTCAGTTGTCCCACAAACCAAAATTTGTGCTTAGGAATTCTTCACCCTGGAGCATCCACATTGATTTTCCTAAACTCCTATCTCTAGTCCAGCTACTACTAGAGTGAACAATGCACCATGTAGGGTTTATACAAAGGCCCACTCCCCCACTGCCTCTTAAAGCTCTCTGCCCTATTCTTGATGCCAATTGCAGGCATCCATTTCTACTATAAACTCTCAGTTATTTAGTTCCCCCACACCATCGTGGGCATCCAAAAACCAGATTTCAACCTCCTGGTAGGCAACCTTTCCCCCACATTTCTCCCATAAACATTGGTTCAAAATGCAGTGCTTTGGCATAGGTTCCTCAAAATGCAAATTGCCCTGGCAGAATAACACTTCAAAACACAATAAATCTGAATACCTAAGTGTCAGTGAGTCTGGGAGCTCTTGCCAAGTGTCAGAAAGCTAGGAAAAGATAGGGCACAAAATTCAAGTTTCTTGAGGGTTGAGCCCATGACTGATACATCTCTATACTCATCCTCCCAAGGAGGCCCTGCTTTTATTCTTACCTGTTTCTTTTCATATTTTGTTATTTCTTTGGGAAAGGCAGGTGAGTGTCCATATGCATTAACTGCTAAGTCTTTCAAAACACATCTGAACATTAATAATGTGAAAATATTACATTATTGTCTTGGCTCCCAGTTTTCAATTGTGTAAATAGTAGATAGCCTCTTTTGCAGAGAGTAAAAAGTATGTGTGCTCTCTCTTTTTCTACCTCCCCCTCCCCTGACCCTTCCCTCATATTATGTTACAACTGGAGATCCCTTGTGTGAGTCTGTTTTGCTTTGCTATAAAAGAATGTCAAAGGCTGGGTAATATATAATGAAAAGAGGTTTATTTGCCTCATGGTTCTACAGACTGTACAAGAAGCATAGGGCCAGCAACTTCTGGTGATGGCCTCAGGATGCCCTCGATCATGGCAGAAGGTAAAGGGAGAGTTAAGTCACTTTATAAAACCAGCGATACCTGGGCTCTACTCCACATCTAATGAGGCTCCAACAAGGAGGCCTGGGTATCCAGATTTTCAAAAATATACTACCTGTCTCTTCTAATACACACCTTTAGTTCATCTAGTTTAAGCCCTTCATTTTAAATATGTGGAAACTGAAGTCCATAGAGGGGAAAGGACCTGTCCAAGGTTACATGGCCAGTTAGTAGCAAAGCTGACTCCCTAGTTCAACCTTGAAATAGCCAATGCATTGCCTTTACTCATGGCTCTGTTCAGAACTGCTCTTCTCAGTGTAGCTTACAAACTTAAATGTAACCAGGAAAATCTATAAAAGAAAGTACTCAAGAGAAGGGATAAAGGAAAAACAAGGAGAGAGAAAAAGAAAGCACAGTGGATTTCAAACTATTCCAAGACTTAGATGGCAATAAGAACCTGTGAATATCTGAAATTTCCAGTACTCACTACCCAGACAGAATCTGCACAGAAATGATTTGAGAGTCACCCTGCAAACACTATTGGGAATTTTATGATTCCTGAGCTCAGTGGCTGTCATCTTCATATTGCTATTAATCAGCCAGGCTTGGCCCTCGGTTCCATAGTATAATCTCTTCAATTGTCCCTAGCCCCAGACTAGGTCATGTGACAGCATCACCCCACACCAATCTTCCATCTCTTTGTAGGTCACACAAGCTCCCAGATATCTTTTCTGTATTAAAGCATCTTAGGGAGAGGCAGAGACAATGGCCCTATGGACCTACTTACATGAGTTAGTTTTCTTTTCAGATTTCTTAAAGGCAGAGGGGAGCTGGGCACCTCCAAAGCTTTCTCTGACAACACATCAATGACATCCCAATCTAGAGAAGGGATTTTTAGCTGTCACAATTGTCTTTTTGAAATAGGATCTTGAAAGAAATCAAGCTATTGTAAATTCAAGATTAAGAAAAAGTGAATAGGGGGTTGGGAGCAACAATATCTCAACCACCTTAACCATTTGCCAATACACAAGTAACTCCTGCCCTCTGTATTTGTATTTTCTGCCCTTCTGAGCTTTGATAGAAGAGGTCTCAAAATGATACTTACATGTAGCTTTAGCTCCCCATCACATTCTCCACAGCATCTGTCACATACCTTGTTTGCTCTTTCAAGCTCCCTCTACTCAATCTTGCCTCCCACCTTACTGAAATCAAAGTCATCCTAAGTTAGTGCCCTAGACTTCCCTTCCTCTTACATTTCTACCTAACATTCTATTTCTTTCTTTGCATCACCTTTCTTCTATGCATTGACTGCCTGTATCCACCCACTCACCCTTTCCCTCAACCTCCAGCACTCTGGTTCTATCCCTACCATTGTCATATACTCTTTTATTTTTCATCAGTCAATCCAAGAAATGAGGTCATACTTGTAGAGTACATGACACAGTTCTTGACACAGAATAAGAACTCAATAACATTGTAGGTCTTTCAAAATATAAGCAAGCACACACATGTGCACACATGCACACAGAGTTAACTCCAGGTGCTTTCCTTCTCTCATCTGCTACCTATTCATGGCATTTGACACTGTTGACCACTTGAAACTCTCTCTCACCTGACTCTGGGAACATTGTCCCTTAGTGCAGTATCTTATTACTTCTTTTTCTTTTGATAATTCTCTCTACTCTACCCCCTCCAAGTGTGGTCACAACCAAAGTTTCACAACTGAAATATCTTCTCTTGCTGGATTCTTCCTTCCACAGAGAACTGCTACTCAAACTGTAGTCCATGTTCCAGTGCCCATCAGCAAACTGTCAGTTATTAGTTCACGATGAGATAAGGAGCTTGTCCATAATGTAAATCACTCACATCACTAAACACATAGATTCATTCAGCTGATATCTTTTGGTAAAAAAGCTTTCTCAGTGAAGGAAGTGATGCAATGAATTATATTCTGCCACAAGTGTCTCCTCTTGACACGGCCTGATGCTTTGAGGAGAATCACCTTTGAGGTCCCTTACTCTCTTTTAGCTTCAGTACTCCTATGCAAAGAAAATTCACTCAAATTAACTCTGTACCTCCAGCTTCTCCCCAGAGCTCCAAATGTGCATCTATGGCTATCTGCCAGACCTGTCACCACTGACAACAACCTAGATATTTCATTAGCTCTTTAAACTCAACAAGTCAAAATCTAAACTCACAGTTGAAATCTGTTTTGGGAACAGATAACAAATATACACATTTTCAAATATATCTCTTTTCTATAAATTTTATTCATACACGTAACACATGAATTCATTTTCCTTATAAATATTTTGAAAGTTACAGATAAGGTCCATTTTGCATGTTATCAACAACCAAGGTCCACTTCTCTCCTCCCTAGAAATAACCATTGTTGATAGTTTAAATTTTGGTATCCTTCTAAATCTTTCTCTACACATGTGCATTCATATACAGAATATGTACTTTTTACATAGGGCATTGTTCTGTTATTTTTTAAAAATCCCAGTGTTACATTGTAACATATCATTCCCAATTATTTTTTCTGACCATCAAAATATTCTGCAGATCTTTCCATGCCAGTCCCACATAAACATGTTTCATTCTTTTGAAAGTGCTGAATAATGTTCCATAGAAAATACATCCATAGTTTATTTAGCCATTTTTTATTGATAGACATTGTGGCAGAGACATTGCTATATATTCAGCAAACCACTCTATTTTTCTCCTGGGCACACAAGAAGTCACAGGTGGACAGTAAGGCTAGTTCTGGCCAATGGAATGTGAATAAAAGTGATACATTCTACTTCTAGATCTGGGTACTAAAATCTACAATAAATCCTTCTGCTCCCTTTCTTTCCCTTCTATCGTGACCAAAGGGGCTATATGTGGAAGACTGCCAAATTACAAGATGCGAGAAACTTGATTTCAGAATGACCATGAGGAGCAGAAAATCTTCTTCTCTCTGACCACATTGGACAGTCATATGAGCAAGCAATATATCCTCAATGTGTTAAGTCACTGAGATTTTAAGATTGTTTATTACGACAGCTATAATTGCTTATCCTAACTCATACTGAGAAAACAGGATGGATGGAAATTAAGGGGCAAGTGTTTAAGAGGTAAAAAGTGACCACTCCTAGGTAGCCATGAACCTATGGTGGCGTTAACATTTTCTTCTTTGTCCCACTCATAATTCAACCAAAAGCTGTAATTATGGTTGACAAATATAAGAGCAGTGCTGACGAAATCAAATTAAAGAATGAAGAGCCATATGCTTTAAAATAAAGTTAACCATGATAAAAAGAAACTTTGCAGTATCCTCTAAAGTCCTTGAAAGTGCCAAAAGTCCTATTCAGAATGTCCACATGTATATTTCTTCATCTACTTTACACCACTCATAATTAAACCAGCTTCTCTTCAAGTACTAGCATTTAAAACTAATGTCTTGTTCAACTTGATAGCTCATTTTGCTTAATTATTAGTACCGTGACAACATTATTTTATATTAATTTTCCTAATAAATGTATAGCATTCCAGCTATGTCATGGACAAATTACATTTATGGATCTACCTATAAAAGGTGCATATCTTTAGTAAGTTCCCAAAATAAAATGAATTCCAAGTTCCAAGCAGCTGCCTTACAACTCAGCTTTAGAAACAACACCTATTCTTTATTGTTCCATATGTTTCTTTCCAAGAAAAAAACAACAAACCTAGCCAAACAGTACATAAGCACCTTAAAGTCAGGAACATTGCCATTTTCATCTCCCATCCATTTCTAGTTGCCCCAACACAAGGCCAGGTACACAGTCTACATCTTCTCTAGAGAAGAGGACAGAGTTCAGATAAGAATTCAGTTTAGTGGTAAACCACACCTGATTCTCCTTATGTGTTTCTTTCACTTTCTCTCTTCCTTCACTGCCATACTTCTTAACCAGTTTCCACACCTGTATCCTGGGGACATGGTCATTTAGTTAATTAATGTAAAATGCTGAGGACAGTGTCTGGCTGTTTAACAAAACTGGTCCATCTTTGTTATCTCACCTCCTGGCTCACTGTCAATAAATTACTGTTATTGATAGTGAGAGTCAGGCCTCCTCAGGTGTGTTAGAGTGAAAAAAAGTATTGATCATCACTGCCTGAGATGGCAAGATGGCACCTCTGTGGATTTTAGAATTTAGTCTTTGTAACTGCCTTGAGGAACCCCGATGGACTCAGGAGTGCTTCCCAGCATCCATTTGCAGACAAATCCTTATGCTCAGTAAAGGCATATGGAGAGAGGAATGTTCCCAGTGTGAATAAATTCAAATGCTGCCAGGAGAGTTGCATGCCCTGCATGATAACATTCTCCCTGCACTGGGGATGAGGCTGCTTTGAAGCAGGTAGGAGCTTTTCCAGAACCAAAGGGGTCAGTAGATCTGCAGGCCTTACTCTCCAGAAGGGATTCCAAAACTGTGATTGATTCATCATCTTATCAGAACCAAAAGATACCCCTCATACATGTATACTTATTCATATATATTTTATATAAACCACAGCACAATATACAAAAATGAATACCAATATTAGATTCAACTGAAAAGCATCTGTTGCTGATCATCCTGGCCATGTACTTCAGCATACAAGAGACCCTCAGGACAAGGTGAATTGTTATTAGAATATTTATAAATCCATACGTCAAAGTAAAAAACAAAACAAGAGTAGTCTCTACTCTCAATCTACAATTCCTTCCCTCCCATTTGTGTCTCAGCCTACTTGGGCTGGGCTTCTCCTGGACTCTTCTACTGAATATGCTCTCTGTAAGGTCACTAACACCCCTGAGTGCTGAATCAAATGGGCTCTGCTCCTGCCATCATCTTTCTTGACCTCTATGCCATATCTGACACTGTGGACCAGATCTTCCTTCTCCTCAGGTTTTCCTCCTATCTCTCTGATTATTCATTCTCCTCCTTCATCAAATTCTCTTCCTGTGCCTACCCCTTAAAGGTTACTATTTTCAGAGACCCTCTTCATAAGACCCTTTTCATATCATTCTGGAAACTTCCCCCAGGAAATCTCCATTCCCATGGCTTCAACTACTCCATTGATGATACATAAGTTTTTATCTTTGACTGTCACATCTCTCCCCTACTCCAGACCCATATATGTAACTGTCTCCTGGATGTCTCCAACTGATCTCTATTAATGGCACTGTCATCTATCAAGTTACCTAAATTGGAAACCTGGGAGTCATACAAAAGTTTCCCTCTCCCCAGTAACTACATTCAATTGGCCACAAAATCCTATTATATCTTCTCTGGAATCACCCCTTAACCATATTCCCTCCTCATTGTTTCCACTGTCACTGGCTTTGTTTGGACCCTTATCACCCTCACACTAGGATTTTTGCAACAACAGTCTTTTAATCTGTCTTTGTGTATCCATTCTTGCCTCCTTTCAAACTGTCCTCCATGTAGTTGTTGGAGTGAACTTTATAAATTGCCAATAATAGTATGCCATGCCTCTGCCTAAAAATGTTCAATGCTGAATCCAAGTACTTTAGCATGGCATAAGGAGGTTCTTCATAACCACTCTAACTTCCCTTTTTAGCAAGATCATGTGACACTGCCTCAATCAAAATGAACTTCCTGCAGACCCTTGAACACTCTGTGCCCCTTTACATTTCTGTGTCTTTGCATATGCTTTTCCTAATGCCTTAAAACAACTTTTTCCTTCTTCTCCATCTTTGAAACATAGCCCAAATGTCACCTCCTTTGGGAACATTTCTTCAGGCATCTAACCATCACATTTATTCTGTATTTCAGTGATTCATGTGGGACTATCTCTGGAAGAGAGATCTGTATATGGAGCTATAGTGCATCAAAGGCAGGAAATTGTATCTTATGTGTCTTTAAATCTCCAGTATCTACCACAGTGCCTGGCACACAATAAGTGCTCAATAAATGCTTGGTGAAATGATGAATATGACTGGCTGCATAAAAAGACACTAACCCTACCCTAAAAAAAAAAAGAGTTCCATACATTGAGAACCATGAACTATTTAAAGCTCAAACCTCTTGCTGTATCAAGATATCTTAGAAAAAAATAATAATAAAGCTCAAATATCTGGATTCACAGTGAATGGCTAAATGCACTGTTCTGAAAGTGCCTAGAGCAATAACAGAAGGCTCTCTAGCAGCAATCAGGACTGTAATAACTGTCCTGATTGAGAAATGAAGTTACATAGTTACTTACGGCACTGTGATAGCCCCTTATATTCTTTAGTATGTTCATTCTTGGCTCTGAAGAAGAATAACACTAGTCCTTAGGTTAGTGGTAGAGGTGGGGAGTGGAGGAGGGGAGTGAGAATTAGCTGCCTAGTCAGTCTCATTCACACATTTTGGTTTCCATGGAGGAGAGAGAGCACACGTGTGATGTCGTCAAGACTACAAAATTTTCTGTCATCACTCTTGTCTCCGAAGAAGTCACATATCTTTTACGAACTCTATCCTCTGAATTACTATTACTCCCTTCACTAGTCACACACACACAAAGAACATTTTTCAAGGAAGGAAAGTCAATGATCTTTTAGTATCGTCAGTCAATCTAGCTACCTCATTTATCATCATACTACAAGTATGTCTTGATGAAGCTTAATATAACACAGTAGAAGGAAATTTACAGAGGAGTAAAAGTCCAACCAGAACTCAGAAGAACAAAAATGGTTAGAGGCAAAGAGTGTCAGCTCTACAGGAACTGCCAGAGCTAATGTTACAAAGGAAACATAGGGGTCTTGGGAAATCTCACGTAGGTTTGCCGCCTGACTTGGTTGTCAGTATCCTATGTTCTCTATTGTATTGATTAACAGAACCCAAGAGGACTTGGCAAAGCAGAGCTAAATCTGTGCTATAGACTGAATTGTGTACCCCATATTTGTATGTTAAAGCTCTAAACCCCAATGGTACTTGAAGATAGAGCTTATAACGAGGTAATTAAGGTTAAATGAATCCATAAGGGCAGGGCCCTAATTCAGTAGGATTAGTGTCCTTGTTAGAAGTGATACCAAAGAACTTGTTCTCTTTCCTTCTCTCCATTATGTGAGGACACAGTGAGAAGGCAGCTATCTGCAAGCCAGAAAGAGGGCCCTTCCTAGAACCCAACCATGAGGGCACCCTGATCTCAGACTTCCAACCTCCAAAACTGTGAGAAATAAATTTCTGTTATTTAAACTCCCCAGTCTAATGGTATTGTGTTATGGCAACACGAGCTAAGACATTTTTCCAGGATTTCTCCTAGGGGTAACAACCCCAAGTAATTCATAATAAGGTAATGTAATTTATACTGTCTATTCCCAGTCCCCCCCAACTCTTCCATTTCTCAAAAAACTCAGGGAAAGTCTCAAGTTGCATTAAAATTACTTCTTCCTGTTCCTCTTTTTGTCTTTTTCTAGGCTACATTCATGTGAACAATTCAAGACATTTCCATCCATATGAGTTTTATTCCCAAAATTCCACACAAGTTTAAAGATTGAGCAAAGTTCTCATCTCCCACTCCAAACCTCCATTTCTCCTATGAAGAGCTTGTGGAATAGTATAAGGCTGTAGTTCCATGCTACAGCTGAGGCAAAGTGGACATTGTTGCAACTTTGGACAATAATACAACTCTAAGAGAGGATTTTCAGAAGAAGCAAAATTCTGAGGCAAGAATAGGAGGAGGTAATTAACCAGACGGAGAGGTGGTATGAGTAAAGAGTGGCTGCATCCCACTACAGGTGTGGAGTAGACAGCAAATGAGTAAGAATGACAACAGCTAATGCGATGTGCCCTCCTACCACTGCTAGAGCCCTGTCATAATTTGTAGTTAAAGTATACTCCCCAGAACTTGATTGATTTAGAAACAATTCACTCGGAGGATTCAATGATAATAAACTACAGATGGGTATCTACCTAACAGGGCTATTGGGGAAGTTAAATAAAATAATGTATGGAAAGTGCCTAATATGGAACCAGGCTTATAGTGATCACTCCATAACTGGGAGCTGCTGTACTACTAGTTGGTGGTGGTGGTTACATTAGGGTTTTCTTATGGTAACTGTGTTCCTGGCAATGTTAGATTTGCTCTGAGTTGGTTTTCTAGTGACATCAATTGTAGTAGTGAGGGAGACAACTGTGCTGATAGCAGTCCTGGAAAATGACATGAAAACAATGAATCACAAAGTGGATGAAATGCACCATCCATCCTACTACAGAAACTTAGGAGTCATCAGTGACACCTCCCTCTCTCTCTCCTCCCCACTCTCAATCTACTACCAAGCGCTATCTGTTTCTTCTCTTAAATATCTCTTAGAACTAGCTACCTAACTGTTCTCCCAACTTCCATTGTTAGCCCTCCCTCATAGTCTTCTTCACAAAAAGGTCACAGGACATCCCATTGATCATGACAATTTGAACACATGTATTTACCTACACTCTGCTTCCAACCCTCACTAAAATGACAGTAATTTGGGAAGAGAAGATAACAAGGCAATATTTGAAGCTAGAAAATAGACATGCAAGGGTAACTGACTTAGCAGACCTGCAGAAATTGAATCCAAAACTGGCAGTGGGGAAAATTGATAACACAATTCACAGCAAAGAACCTTCAAAAGGCTCCAAAATTGGTGGTACCAATACTTCTGGAAGTGGAGGTGAAAGTGAACCTAAAAAGAAGAGTATTGGCTGAATTTTTTATTAATTAGTTGGATCTTAAGCTCTCCTCCACAACTCCTCACAGTTGGGTGATTGTCTCTGCTCCAACTCCCATCAGATGTGAGGTTTATTCTTATAAAGAGTAAAACAGAGGGTCTCTCGACTGGGGAAGCACAGTTGAGGAAGAGGTACCATATGGAAAACAGGGACATTCAGAAGTTTACATATTGATTGTTGAGACTCTTAGCTTCTTATCCCACTTAGTTCTTTGTTTGTTTTGTTTTGTTTTGAGACAGAGTGTCTTGCACTGTCGCCTGGGCTGGAGTGCAATGGCATCATCTTGGCTCACTGAAACCTCCACCTCCTGGGTTCACACTATTCTCCTGCCTCAGCCTCCCAAGTAGCTGGGATTATAGGCTCACACTGACATACCTGGCTTTTTTTTTTTTTTTTTTTTTAGTAGAGACAGGGTTTCACTATGCTGGCCAGGCTGGTCTCGGACTCCTCACCTCATGATCCGCCTGCTTTGACCTCCCAAAGTGTTATGATTACAGGTGTGAGCCACCGCACCTGGCCCCACTTAGTTCTTAGAATGCTGACTGTCAGGCTTACAGCCCTCAGGCTGGAATATCCTTCTTTGGAGATGTGAAAAATCTTGGGGGAACAAAAAGAAAAAAACCTAAAGATGTTGATATAAAGGGTTGGCCAATGAAATAACCCAGCCAGATCACCTTGCAGTGAAACCCATTGTGGTAGACAACGTAATCCCCCAGTGGATACCACCTCCTGGTACTCATGCATTTGTGTACTTCTGTCTTCTTGAATGGTGATGGGAACTGTGATTTGCTTCTAACCTAACAGAATATGACAAAGGTGATGGTATGTCACTCTCAAAATTAAGTTACATTATAAAAGGCTCTGCTTTAGCAGACTGAAGCTAGTGTCTCTTCCTGCAGGCTTGATAAAATGGGAGGCTGTGTTGCAGAAGCCTACATGGCAAGTAACTGCCAATCGCCTTAAGGAGCTGTGGATGGCTTCTAGGACCTGAGGGTAGCCTCCAGCCAACAGTTAGCGAAAAGCTGAGGCCCTCCATCATATGTGGCCATTAGAAAATAAATCTCTGCCAATTTGCTTGGAAGCAAATTCCTCCCCCAGTCAAAATTTCAGATGAGTTTACATCCTGACCAACACCTTGATCGCAATCTGGGGAGACTCTTGACAGAGGACTCAGCTACCCCAGACCTGAACTCCTAATGGACAGAAACCATGAGATTATTAATGTGTGTTGTTTTAAGTCACTAAGTTTGTTGTAACTTGTTACGCCACAGTAGAAAACTCGATATACTCACACAAGTCTCACTAAATACTCTGATGTTTTAATTAGCTTTATAGGAAACTACTCATAAATATGAGCGAACAACCAAGGATGACAAGTTATTTGAGGAAAGCCTCCAATATCAAGATAGAGAACTAAACCAACCAACAAATCAAAAACTTAAAAGAAACAGAAATGAAAATTAATAACCATTATTGTACTCAAAGAGGTAACGTATCTATCAAGAGTAAGATTCTATTAAAAAGGATACTTAGAGAGCAAAACAATTGCTCTGAAAAATTCCTGCTTTAGCTAGAGGCCATTATCCTACGCAAATTAACACAGGAACAGAAAATCGAATATCACATATTCTCACTTATAAGTTGGAACTAAACCCTAGGTCCTCATGGACATGAAGATGACAACAATAGATTGTGGGGGACTACTTAGCAAGAGGTAGGGAGGGAGTCAAGGGTTGAAAAACTACTGGGTACTATGCTCACTCTGTGGATGACAGGATCATTTGTACCCCAAGCCTTGGCATCATGGAATATACCCATGTAACAAACTTGCACATGCACCCACTGAATCTAATATAAAAGTTGAAATTTTTAAAAATAATTCTGCTTTGAACTTCTTATTTTAAAATATTGTATAATTACAAATTTTTCTGGTCTTTTTCACAGGATCTTGTCCCAGTTTCCCGGGGGAAGAGCTTCTAAACTCTTGAAATTTCTTGAGTGATAGAGTCTTTGTTATTCATAATGGGCCTCTGGACCCATGACTGAATTTATGCTAATAAGGTAACTCAGGGTGGGCTCTTGGATAGTTTCAGGATGGAGCTTGGTCATGCTGAAAACACCAACCATGTGACTAGAGAGTCAGGGCTTCGCACCAGATGATATCAACCCAAGATGACCTCTGGGGAGAGAAGAAGGGGTATTGGAGACTGAATTCAATCACATGATCAATGATTCAATCACTCATGCCTATATAATGAAACCCCAGTGAAAACCCTGGACACCAAGGCTCAGGTGAATTTCCTAGTTAGTAAACATATTGATGTGCCAGGAGTGACATATCCTGATTCCACAAGGGGAGGACATGGAAGCTCCACAATTAGGGCACCCCCAGACCTCATCCTCTAGGTCTCTTCATTTGGCTAGTGCTGATTTGCATCCTTTATAATAAAAATATAATAATAAATATGATACTTTTCTGAGTTCTGTGAGTTATTCTAGGGAACTATCAAACCTGAGGGGCTCATTAGAATACCCAACTTGGTAGCCAGTTGGTCAGAAGTGCAGGTAATCCTGAACTTGTAGCTGGCATCTGAAGTGAGAACAATTTGTTGGAGACTGTACCCTTAACCAGTAGAGTCTCTGCTAACTCTGTTAGTGTCAGAGTTGCATTGCAGTATTGCAGAAGCATTGAAAGATAAAGCTAGAGGGAACAACCCAGAAGTAGAGCAAACAGACAAACATATGGAAGGATACAAAATATAAGAAAAAAAATAAGCAAATTACATTATTCAAGTAGTCCAACATAAGAATAACCTAGAGTCCATGGAGGAGAAGGTCAGAAAAAATGGAAAGAACAAAATTAAATCAGTAATTCAAGAAAAGTTTCCAGACTTGGAAGACAATTTTAAGATTGAAAGCACCCACAGAATGCCCAACACAGTAAAAGGAAATGAACACACACCAGGGGATATCAATGTGATGTTGCAACTTAAGGACAAAACAAAGAACCCAATGCCTTCCAGAAAAGAAAAATTACAAGGAATCAGGATTCCAAATGGCTTCAGACTTCTCAAAAGTTAGAAGCTAGAAAACAATGAAGAAATATATTCAAAATTGTTAGGGCTACGTCAGGATGAGAGAGTTCTACAGATCTTAGAGAGCAATTGGGCCAGGTTGGAGCAATTCAAAGATGTCTCACGGAAGATGAAACTGAGACGGAAGAGCCAATGCATCTTCACATATTGGGAGAATATTTAGTCAACTGGGGAACAGGTTGTGGATGAGCTAATGTTAAGTACATAGAAAAATAAGCAAGAGAATAAACAAGACAATTATCAGCTCCATTAAAAGAAAGCAGATGTGCAAGAAAGGAAAAGCAATCCTAGTGTGCTATATAACTCAGCTGTGAATAGCACTTCAAGAGTCATAATAATATAAACACTGATATATTAGTATCTAGTCATTTCACTACTCTACCAGACATAACTGTACTGGTAGACTAGTGAAATGGGAAGTTGTGTTTGCGTGTGCACAGGAGCTTATGGTGATAATAAGCTAAACTCTCCTCTACCATAGAATGCTTTAATCTGAAAAATCATGAATTAGCTTACAAGCATGCTATTTAGCTAAAGAGTTCCAAGTAGTTCCCTCTAGGGAGTAGATAATGGGACGGGGAGGCTGACAGCTGTGACAAGTACCTATTTGTTTCTTTAAACTGCATACAAAGCAAAATTCTTTAGAAAATAAAAAACTGTTTTTATTTTTTATTTTTTTCTTTTTTCTTTTCAACTTTATTGTAATTATTTTAAGTTCCAGGATACACGTGCAAGACGTGCAGGTTTGTTACATAGATAAACGTGTGCCATGGTGGTTTGCTGCACAGATCAACCTATCACCTAGGTATTAAGCCCCACATGCATTAGCTATTTATCCTGATGCTCTCCCTCCCTCCACCTCCCCTCAGGTCCCAGTGTTCCCCCTCCCTGTGTCCATGTGTTCTCATTGTTCAGTTCCCAGTTATGAGTGAGAACATGCGGGGGTAAGAACTATTTTTGGAATAAATTTTTTTTTTTTTTATTGCATTTTAGGTTTGGGGGTACATGTGAGAACACTTATTTTTAAAAGCAAATTCAAATCAGATCATGTCACCAAATTACGTAAAACCCTTAGTGGCTTACCATTGCAATTAGAACAAAATCTTCTCTTTCCCATGACTTATATGCTTCGTCATGATCTGAATCACACCTATCTTATTTCATCTCATACCGCTCTCCCCCTTGATCTCTAGGCTCCAGTCACTCTGGCCTGATTTTTCTTCCTCAAACACAAGCCTGTCCCTATCTCTGGGAGTTTATACTTGCCATTCCCTCTGCCCGGAATCTCTTCCCCAGATATTTTCACAGCTGCCTCCTTCTGTTCACAGAACTCAACTGAAAGCTGCCTCTTCAGAGAAGCTTTCCATGATCATCCAATCTCAAACAATCAGGCAAACCCAAATTGAAATTGAAATCCAGTCTATAAGCCAACTGGTCTGTACTCTTCAAAAGTGTCAATGTCATGAAGACAAATGAAAGCCAGACTAATCTGGATTAAGGAGACTAAAGAGACAAAACTAAATGCAATCTATGATTTGACCCTATATTTACCCACCTCCCACCAAAAAGCTATACAGAGCATTATTGGGAGAACTGGAGAAATTCAAATATGCATTGCATGATATATGAATATGATAATATTCATATATTATTGTTAAATTTCATAAGTGTGAACATTGTATTGTGTATGAAGGAGAACGTCCTTGCTCTTTATGTGATACATGCTGAAATACTTATGTGTGAAGTGTCATGATGTCTGCAACTAACTTTCAAGTGGCTCAGCCAAAAATAAAGCTATAGATATGCAGATAAATAGATGGAATTATAGATATTAAGTAAATGTAATGAAGTGTTGGCAATTGGTAAAGAATATGTAAGTGATCACTGTATTATTCTTGCAACTTTTCTGTATAATTGAAAACTTTTCAAATCAAAAGTTAGTGGAAAAAATCTTGCAGTTTATTTAGTAGGGTTATTGCTGGTAGTAGCATTCAGGTGAAGTAATTCCAAACTATTTTGGATGTGCTATAGAATTAAGCAAATGAGTAAATAAATTGAACAAAGTAGCTCTCCAGGCGCTTTCTATCACATCATCCTGTTTTGTTTTCTTTATTGCATTTATCATTTTCTGAAACAATGTCTTCATATATGTATTTACTTGTCTGTTTAATGTCTGTATTTCCCCAGCCCTTAGCCAATAAATGTTATTTGAGCATGGATGACGTCTGTCTTGTTTTTTGGTGAATCCTCAGCATTCAAATGAGTGCCAAGCATATAGTAGATGTTCAATAATTATTTGTGGACTTGATGATTGAATGATGGAATCCCTAGAAACCCTGGGGGATCAGGCAGCTGCAGTTTGCCCCAGGGCCACGTTGAGGTTCTGAGGCCCAGTTGGGGAAAAGGCCTTGTTATTGCAGAGACCAGTGAAGTTGAGAGAGAGAAAGGGGAAACTGAGCCTTGTTCTGTCATATAAAGGGTGGTTAAGGGAATAGGCCCTTCCAGAAATGGCTGTGCCCAAAGATCACAACTAGAGCACAAAGATCACAACTGGGGACTTAAAACCAAAAGGTGAGTGATAGAAGGGAGGTCCTGGAAATGACCGTTTAATGCTTTAATCTCCATCAAGACAACTGAGTTACGTGACGCCTTGTCTTTGTAAGTCGCTTCAATTGTGTAAAACCTCTCCCCCTGAGATTCCTCTTATGACAGAACTGATTAATTATTCATTTTGAGCTAACTTTCAGTAAGGGAGAACTATAAGAGAGAAAAAAAGGCAGCCAGAAAGGCTACTGGCGGTTCTTTGGAGGAAAAAAGAAAGCCACCTTCTTCCCCAACCTTTTTATCACAGCAGTTCTGCCTATTAACACCAATTTTCCTTATCTGTTCCTCTCTCCTATATCCATCACTTTCCCTTCTTAAATCAGTCAGAAAGTGTTTGTGAGAAGGTGGTAAGGTAGCTAAATAATTTTGTGCAGAGACAATTCTTACTAACATTGTCTTTTTTTTTAATTATCTTACTTGTTCATGTTAATCTTTCTTAAATATAGGTATAGCTCATATTTATTTCAGTGTTGAATAACAGAAGTTTTTAGTGCTTATGTAAAAGTTTAGTGATATTTTTGTGACCAGAAATATGCCATAGACACTTCACATTTGCTTATATCAATTAGTCAGTGGTAAAACTGGGTCTGTTATATGGCATGTCATTTAAAGTGGCAGTTTCTGAAAACCCATCAATGATGTTATACACAATTGAGTTTGAGTTCTTTGCTAGCTGTGTAAGCTTGAGCAAAATTATCAAACATCTCCAGGTTTTCATTCTCTTGTGTACAGTGAAAACAATTATATGTACTTTGCAGAACAGAAATAGTGTTAGAAATATATGGAAAGTGCCTAGAAAGGATCTGGACCATAGCACACAGTCAGTAAATGCTAATGATTCATTTCCTTCTTACTTCTTTTTTTTTTAAGAGAAAAAGAGAAAGAAGGAAGAATAAAAAGAATGAAATAAAGAGAAAAAGAAGAAAAAAAAAAAAGGAGAGAGAACGGGAATCTTGCTCTATTGCCCAGGCTAGAATGCAGTCTACAAATTGATATTAAAAGCTTTTTTTATACTAATAATTGTGTTATACAATGGAGACAGGAAGGAATAAGGGAGGAAAATAGCAAACAAACAGCCAACCAATATTTCATTTAAACCTATGAAATGCTATGCAATTGCTAGGGAGTGATTTACTCCCAACCATGTGGTCACTTTTAGAATAAATGTGATGTGTTACTGAAAAAAACATGTATATTTTGTGGATTTGGAGTAGAGAGTTCTGTAAATGTTTATTAAGTTTACTTGTTTGAGGTTTAAGTTCAAGTCCCGGGTATCCTCTTAACCTTCTGTCTCATTAATTTGTCCAATATTGACAAGGTAATGTTAAAGTCTCCCACTATTATTGTGTGGGAGTCCAAGTCTCTTTGTAAGTCACCAAGAAGTTGCCCTATGTATCTGGGTGCTCCTATATTGGGTGCGCATAGACTTAGGGTCCTTTAGCTCTTCCCGTTACATTGATCCCTCCACCATTATACAATGTCCTTCTTATCTCTTTCGGTTTCTATTACTTTAAAGTCTATTTTATCAGAGATGAGAATTGCAACTACTTTTTTTTTTTTTTTTTTTTGCCCTCCATTTGGTTGGCAAATTTTCCTCCATCCCTTTGTTTTGAGTCTCTGTATATCCTTGCATGTAAGATGGATCTGGATGCAGCTTACTGATGGGTCCTTTGAAGTGGTTGATACTGGTTGTTCCCCCTCTATACACAGTGTCTCCTTCAGAATTTCTTGTAAAGCAGGCCTGGTGGTAATGAAATCTCTGAGTACTTGCTTGTTTGCAAAAAATTTTATTTTTCCTTCACTTATGAAACTTAGTTTGGCTGGATATGAAATTCTGGGTTGAAAGTTCTTTTTCTTTAAGGATGTTGATATTGGCCCCCACTCTTCTGGCTTGTAGGGTTTCTGCTGAGAGATCAGCTGTGAGTCTGATAGGCTTCCCCCTTGTGGGTAACCTGACCTTTCTCCTCTGGCTGCCCTTAGTATTTTCTCCTTCGTTTCAACCCTGATGAATCTAATGATTTATGTGCCTTGGGGGTTGCTCTTTTTGAGGAATATCTTTGTGGTGTTCTCTGTATTACTTGGAGTTGGGTATTGTCTTGCCTTGCTAGGTTAGGAAAGTTTTCCTGGATAATATCATGAAAAATATTTTCCAGCTTGGATTCATTCTCTTCGTCACATTCAGGTACACCTATCAAACGTAGATTAGGTCTTTTCACGTAGTCCCATATTTCTTGGAGACTTTGCTCATTCCTTTTTACCCTTTTTTCTCTAATCTTGTCTTCTCGTTTTATTTCGTTAAGTTGGTCTTCGACCTCTGAAATCCTTTCTTCTGCTTGATCAATTCGACTGTTAAAACTTGTGCATACTTCTCGAAGTTCTCGTATTGTGTTTTTCAGCTCCATTAATTCACTTATATCCCTCTTTAAATTGTCCATTCTCATGAACATTTCGTGAAACCTTTTTTCAAGGTTCTTAGTTTCCTTGCATTGGGCTAGAACATGTTCTTTTAGCTCACAGAAGTTTCTCATTATCCACCTTCTGAAGCCTGATTCTGTTGATTCCTCACATTCATTTTCTGTCAGGCCTTGTTCAATTGGTGATGAGGCACTGCAATCCTCTGTAGGAGGAGAGGCATTCTGATTTCGGGTGTTTTCAGCCTTTTTGCGCTGGTTTCTTCCCATCTTTGTGGATTTATCCACCTGTAGTCTGCGTAATTGCTGACTTTCCGATTAGGTCTCTGAGTGGACGTCCAGCTTGTTGGTGATAAAGATTTTTCTATTTCTTAAATTTCCTTCGGCGGATGCCCCTTCCCCACAGAGCTGGACCTCCCGGGTTCAGCTGTACTTGCTGTGAAACTCTCAATCTTCAGCAGTTCCAACTGCTGTTTTTATTTTTTCTTTTTTTGTGGAGGGGGGTACCAGCCTTCCCCTGCAGCGACCCACTACGCCGGCTGAAACAGCGGCGTTAAGATTCGTGGCGCTTTTCTGCCCGGGAATCTCCCGGTCTGGTTCCCCACTTCAGTCTGCTTTTTAATCAGCTGAATGGGAGACTTGCTTTCCCGGAGCTCCAAACCAACCAAAAGGGCACTCAGTCCCGTATACTCCAGACTGAGCACCGCCGCGTCGGGGCGCCTGCAAAACGGCTGCACCCTCCAATAGGGGTCGCGCTGGGCGACCCGTGGGGCTCCTCCGCCAAGAATCTCTTGGTCCGTGGGCTATGAAAATTCATCTGAAAATGTGGCGTCCACTCACTCTCTGCGCTTTCAGTGGGAGCTACAATCCTGAGCTGCTGCTAATCGGCCATCTTGGATCTCTCTCCAACATTATCTTTTCTGCTTTTGGATAAAGACACACACACATACACATATTCAAATATTGAGAATGAGTATTACAAATGTCTGCCTGCTTCCATTACTGACACCACACCAGGAGGGTTCTAAGAGCTTTTTCACTCTTTCTAAACATCATCACCTAAGGGACAGTATCAGCTCTATATTCTCTCCCTCAGCTCCCCACACACACATCTGTGATCTGCAACACCAATTTCCACCACTTTTTTCTCTATGCCATTAGAGCAATCTGTTTTCTCTTATTAATCCAAGCTGAGTTTAGATCCTTGGCAGGTTAGGACAGGATGGCTGTTTCTCGTCAGCTTTCCCCCAAATCTAAGCCACAGGGAGTTAAAGATTCTTCAAAGATTCATTTTTTTATGTTCCTTCAAACTGTTTTCAATCTCCGAATCTGCTTTCAGGTCCACAACCATCCCACTCCTGGCTGTCTACAAAGACCTTTCTCTTATTCCCTGGTCATTCATCATCAACTAGAATTTTAAATTAGAAATCCCATTAGCATGTTGAGTCCATGGAAGCCAAATCACCCATTATGGACTAAATCCAAATTTATAGGCAGGTGATTAAGCCCGTTGGGCCAATAGCCTTGGCACAAGCCTTGGTAATGCAGACCCAAAACTAGAGGTTGCAGCAAAAATAAAGGAAGAATCATGATTTTACAAATAACCTCAAATTAACTGGATATCAGCTCAAGGGGAACAAAGTAGATTTGTAGATGCTTTCCAGAACCAAATACACAGTCAAAGACAATTTTTTTTCTCACTGGTTGGTTTTACCATGTACACGTATAGTCAAACAGTCTGCATTGCCCCCACTACCTTTAAAACCAAATCTTACAGCTCTTCAATCTCATGTTCAAAACCTCCCACACCACTTGCTTCAGTCTAATCTCATCCCCCTGTGAATCATTGGTATGGTCCTCTATCTCAATCGAGCCTGGCTCATTCTCGTCACCAGGTTTCTATCTTTGCTTCTCTCCTTGCCTGCAATGCCTTGCCACATGCTAACTGCATCATTAAAGACTCATTTCAAGATCTGTCCCCTTACAAAAAGCTGTCCATGATTCACTCACAGGACGGCTGATATTTTCTGCTAAAACAGATTTTAGAGCAGACGATCGGGCTCAACTTTATTCCCCACCTCCACTTTTCATATGAGAAAACTTGAGGCCCAAGAGATATTAAATGATCTGTATAAGGTCATGCTGAGAGTTTAGTGGTAGAACCTTAATATGAAGCAAGATTTCCTGACTCCCCCTTGCAATTTCCTTTCCACTCTGTCACCTTTTGTCCCCATCCAGCCCCCAGTCCCCAGAAAAGTACATAGTGTGGTGTCATGATCATAAACTGGCATCTGTGTTTGGATTGCTTTTCACCTGTATTTGGCTTATCTTGACCACCAAGTTCTAACTATTCTTGTGGGAAGGATCATGTCTAATATTTCTGCCCTTTCTCCTTCTCCCAGGGCACCAAATAGGGCTGTATACACCCCAGACTGGCAGTAAATACATCTTAAGTGTGGAGTGCTTCACTTCAAGAAAACATAAAAACAGAACCAATAAAATGACTATACCCCGGGGTGGGTTATTATATTACATGCATATTCAAAAAGTTTCCTCTAAACAGTGACCTTTTATAGTGAGCTTGGTTACAGATCATTAACTGCCATCCAGAAAGAGAGTGAGAGGTGAGAAACCTCAAGGTAAAAATGGAAGAGTCGTTGCTTCTTTGATTCTTTGACAGGCTCAAGAAAGAAAAAACATTAAGGCAGCCATCCCACTCTGCTATGGAGAGGATTTACACAGCCTCTGTCTCATAGCCCCCTGCTCACAGCCCTCAGCATTGTGCTCTGGTCTCCCTCAACTGGGAATTGAGTGACACAAGTTCTAAATGTCTGTTCCCACCACTAATTATGTCTGTGACCTACGACATGGCACTTAATCTCACTGGACTTGTGTTTCTCATCTGTTAAAGGGTAGGGGCAGGGGTATGTGATGGAAGTCCGAATTTGCTTGCCTCACACATTTGTTGTGAGTCTGAAGTGAGATAACATATGTGAAAGTACCTTAAAAATCAAAAGGCATTATACAAATGCAAGGTATTAACTTTTTAACTCTCCAATCCTATATGGATTAACCCTAGGAGACTAGAGTGAGTAAAGGTTAACAGGTTTGCATTTTAATACCATCTAAATTAATTGTCTGAATCCTCTACTTCTCCGTAAATTCTGTCTGTTCTTAAACCCATCTCCTTATTTTATTTAGTAGATTGTTATAAGGGTTGCTATTTTGGCTTGGCACATCCCAAGGTAGAAGGGATATGGGAGGCAGGCAGCTGCTAAGACTCAGGAGAGACACTGATTTCTTCCCAAATTGCTCTAAAAGGGAGGACTTAGGGAATTGGAAAGCTACTGATTAAGGAGGGGAGGGCTTCCCCCTCTACCAGTATGGTGCCACTCTCTTATTCAATAAAGAAAATGAAATGGTCCATTTGACCCAGCAATCCCATTACTGGGCATATACCCAAAGAACTATAAATCATTCTACTGTAAAGCCACATGCACACATATGTTCATTGCAGCCCTGTGTACAATAGCAAAGACCTGGAACCAACCCAAATGCCCATCAATGATAGACTGGACAAAGAAAATGTGGTACATATACACCATGGAATACTACGCAGCCATAAAACACGATGAGTTCATGTCCTTTGTAGGGACTTAGATGAATCTGGAAACCATCATTCTCAGCAAACTGACACAAGAACAGAAAGCCAAACACTGCATGTTCTCACTCATAGGTGGGTGTTGAACAACGAGAACACGTGGACTCAGGGAGAGGAGCATCACACACTGGGGGCAGTTGGGGGGATAGGGGGAGAGATGATGGGGGGTGGGGGAGGGAGGGAGGGTGGGGAGGGACAAGATGGGGAGAAATGGCAGATATAGTATGCACCTAAAGTTAAATAAATAAGTTAAAATAAATAAATAAATAAATAAAAATAAAGAAAAAATTAAAAAAAGTAAAATGAAATGGAAACAAGGAGGGGAGAAGAACTTTAATTTTTTCACATTTCTCAGGTTTTCTCTCCTTTGCCTCTCCAGAGCTCTGAGCCTGGCTGAAATTGAGGGAGCTCCATGCTGGCTTGGATAAACTTTATTTTGGGTGGAGTCAGAGTAAATGTGGGCAGTTGGGTGAGTTAGTGCATTGTATATTCAAAAGATGTGAGCCTACCATGCTGATCTACTGATAGATCCTTCATCCAGCCCAATCAGGTAACTTATATAACATGCCCAAAAGTCCCAGGCTAAGGACCATTTCTGTCCTGGAACATCCAGAACCATGTTCATCCAAGCCTCTGTAGTTACGGTCATCATTCCAGATATGTCTGGTTAAAGAAATTCTTATGTACCTCTTGGCCTTTTAAAAAATCAGTATTGTTTAATTTAAAAAGAGCCTCTTAGGAGATCATTAATCATTTGAAATATCAAATACTGCTAAAAAGCAATGCAGAAAAGACACCGTAACCAGTAACCTACAATGAATCATCCACTTAACAGACATTTCCTGAATTCTGACTATGACATCAAGCCCTGGGTTAGGTTGTGAGGAAAATACAGAAGCAACTAAGTAAAACTTTGTAAAGAAACCAGAGGTTTTTGGAAAGAGGAAGGTGTAACTTAGTTATAGCAAAGGTGCCTCCACAAATCAGGCACCAATCAACCATTCTGGTCATTCCTCTACCCTGCCTCCAATGTAGAGGTTTGTATTCAATGCTGGACTAAGGAACCCCTGCCACACACACACAAATCCTTACTATGATATGAGGCAATAAGGTAGCTAATGATGTGCTGAGAAATAATTTTTTAAAACCTTCAAAACTAATCATAATGCAATTCAGGCAGTATATCTCCAGTAACCTACCCTAACGGAGCAAGAACATGTACAAACAACTATTTTAGCATTCAACCTCAAAATAACCTTGTAGCAAGAGTCTACATAATACATTTTGGTCTCATTATAGTTGAGTGTAGAATTATAGACAAGTGTTTCAACACACATAAATAAAGCAGTAACTCCAAGCAGTCCCCTGGTGGTATCCCACTTGACAATATACTGTCTCTGCCAAACCCCAAGAGGCCGTCTTACTCTGTGACTGCTCAGCCTTCAGCCTTTCAAACTACATGTCTGCGGTTTAGTAAAAAGCAAAATTTAAATGTCGGATCTGGGCCCCTTCTAAGGACAGGGATTTCATTAAAGTGTGAGAGCCTGAGAAGTGATCTCCAATCCCGGGCTTACTGGTTGGTCAGATCTGGCACTTGTATATGCCAGATCCAATAATGAGATCTGGCACCTGTATATTTCAAGTACTGAATTCTTAGGGTTAAAGACAGCTTGGCTACTTGAGTGTGGGATAGGAGAAAGGAGAACAAGACCAAGGAGGGTGAAGAGAATGGGCCCCTAAGGTGAATTTACTGGAAGGAGGACTGCCATGTGAGGGAATTGACAGGGCTCACCTCTCCTGGGCTTCCCATCCCCAGAGGTTAAGGACGGTCTCTGCACTAGCTTAGTAGCTTCCAAGTAGTGTAACACATCTCTGGAAAGGTGGGCTTAGGCTGTGATGCTGCAGCAAGGATCTGGGAAATGCAGACCTCACCAGAGATTCTGGTCTTTGGAGTGAGTTAGGTGAAACTGTGCTCTTGTGGTATTATTTATTGACGAGACGTAGTATAGGTAACAGAAAGATGCTACAGATTCTAGAAAATTCTGGCTAGGTCAGTGTCCCTTGGCAAAAGAAGAGGGAATAGTGGGAGATATGATCTGGGAGGAAATGGTTAGAGAAGGGGCTGCAGAAGGAGGGCTGCTATCCACAACTGCAGCATTATGTGTGTGAGAGATAAATTCACTTGTCATATTTCAAATCAAGTTTACAGGTATTTCTCCCCCTTCTGCTCCCACAACCCAGCTGTGGCTTAACAGGTAGTCTCAAATTTTAATTACAATTGGCAGTATATTGGTGTCTAAAGTCTAAGTCTGACTAAGATGATGGTTTGTATGTATGTGTACGTGACTATAACAGAAAGAGCTTCTGAAGTCTCCCAGTGTTGTGGGAAAGGTGCTGCGCTAGGCATCAGTCGTTCTCTTTGCAAGAGAATCTCCCATCTCTAATGTCAGAATGCTTCCGGAGGTGAAAAAGGTGTGGGTGTTGCAGTGAATTTCCCCAGCCCAAGATACACACACACACACACACACACACACACACATACACACACACGTGCACGCGTGCGCGCTGACAAGTTTGGTAATAAATAAATGAATAAATAAATAAATAAAATAAAATAAAATAAAAATTTTAAAAAGTCCTGCTGATGGCTGGGAAATCCAGCTAAAAGCACAAGGCAGTCTCCTTATGGCATAGGTGAGCCAGACAGACGCCCAGATGGCTGTGGAGACCTCAGCTCCTGAGCGGGGGAGCCCAGCCGCTGGTGCTGGGGCACTCTCAGGGCTATAGCTGCAGGCTTCGGAAAGCCGGGGCTCCAGCCTCTCTCATCACACTCCTTTCCCGAATCACCTCAAACTCTATACCTAACGGGAAACCGCTTGGATCTGGCAAAGCTCAGAAATGCCAAAACCGAAGAGGGGCAAATTTTACTTCAATGCAAAGGAGGCTGAACCCCCTACCACCGCCACCACACACACACACACACACACACACACACACACACACACACACACCTTGTCGCTTAATTTCTTTTCCCGGCTTAGATAAAAAAGATTACTTGCCCATCAAGGCTTGGAAATTGGGAGTAAGAGGTTGGTCCGAGGGCTAGGCTCACCTGCTGCTGAGGTGAGAGAGCAGATACAGGATGGAAGCTGTTCTGAGCAGCAGCTCATGGCTGAGTGGTTGGGGATTGCAAAGACCCTCAACTTCTCCTCTGACTTTTTATTTCATTCGTGTCACTAAAGAGTTAAATGTGGCCAGGCTCCAACCCGCCCCCCCAACCTCCAAGCCACTCCACTCCCCCCTCCCCTTTTTGTCTCTCCCCCTCCTCTGCCGCGCGTCGCTAGGAGGTCATCAAGCGCTCTGCCCAGTCCGCGTTCTCAAGCCCCCTCCGCTTCCCGCCTATCGGACCGGTGGCTGCTTACGAAGAGGTGTGCGCTCACTGAGGGGCGTGTTCCAGCACTGGGAGACGCTGAGCGCCCCGAGTTAGATCTCAGAGCGGAGCCAGCCATGGAGTGGGCTGGGGAAAGTTTGGCACCCTGCGAGGGGCTGCCCGACTGGAGTGGGCGGGGCGCCCGACGATATTTTAGCCCTCCAGGCTCAGGGACACAAGCTGCCCAGACCTGAGACGGTGTGCAGCCATGGACCGCGGAGCTGCAGCTGCCCAGGACACTGCCCCGCCTCAGGATGGAGAGCAGCCCGCTGAGTCTCCAGAGCCTCCGCCGCCTTGGCCGCCGCCGCCACCACCACCGGCTCCGCCGCCGCTCTCCCGAGCCTTCGCCAGAACCGGTACCAGAGCCCTGTCCAGAGCTTGCTTCAGGACCTTGTCCGGGGGCGACCTCAGAACCAGCCACAGAACTGTACACAGAACCGGCCCCAGAACCAGCCACAGAGCCGGCCCCAGAACCTGCCACAGAGCCGGCCCCAGAACCGGCCCCAGAACCTGCCACAGAGCCGGCCCCAGAACCGGCCCCAGAACCTGCCACAGAGCCGGCCCCAGAGCCAGGCCCCAGAACCTGCCACAGAGCCGGCCCCCAGAGCCGGCCCCAGAACCTGCCACAGAGCCGGCCCCAGAACCGGCCCCAGAACCTGCCACAGAGCCGGCCCCCAGAGCCGGCCCCGAGGACCTCCACAGAGCCGGCCCCCAGAACCGGCCCCCAGAACCGGCCCCCAGAGCCGGCCCCAGAACCGGCCCCAGAACCTGCCCCAGAATTGGTCCCAGAGCCGACCCCAGAACCTGCCCCAGACTGGGTCCCAGAGCCGACCCCAGAACCTGCCCCCAGACTGGGTCCCAGAGCCGACCCCAGAACTTGCCCCAGAGCCGGCCCCCAGAGCTGACTCCAAGAACTTGCCCCAGAGCCGGCCCCAGAGCTGACCCCAAAACCTGTGACAGAGCTGGCCCCAGAGTTCTGCCCTGAGGCGGCTCCAGAGTCCCGTCCGAGTCCAGCACCAGGTCTACTGCCATGTCCGGTGGACACTCGAGAGAGGGGTCTAAAGACCTCGCCAACGCCATTGCCATCGCCCAGAACGCCAATGTCGTGGTCCAGAATAAAGGTAAGGAAAAGACCCCCTGGAGCAGGGGAAAAGAAGCAAGGTGAAGTCAGATAGCTATGGAGCCCGCGGGACTCCGGGTACCCCTTGCATCCCGCTTGTCTGCCACTGGCTGGCCAAGATGCTGAGAAAGATGCAGGGATGGGGGAACCCAGGGGGAGGGGGAAGCGGTTGGTAGGCGGGAAGCAACTTGTGGGAATCGAGAATGGGCTGTTTGGGGCTAAAAAAAAACAGGGGGTGACAGCAGAGGGTGGGAATCGGAGCAGTTTTCCCGGAGAAGTGATAGTGCAGTGAGCGCCAATATCTTGAAAGAGAGGAGGAAGACACCCTCGGGGGAGCGCAAGAGACCCGGAGAAGTGTTTGGGGCTGGTCCTGAGTACACAGCGGACGGATTGAATGGGGGCGGTGGGACACACCTCTTAGCCTCGGTCACTGCCGCAGAGGCCCAAGCTGCGGAGCCGCCGCCTGCTTGGCCCCCTCCCTGCCACTGGGGAGGGGTTGCTTCAGCTGGGCGCAACTGACAGCGCTCCAGGGAGGTGCCCGGCGCCTCTGCCGGCTCCCCGCGAGCTGGTACTCCTGAAGGGGACGAGGGGCTGGGCGGCGCCCACGCGCACTGCAGGGGAAGGGAAGGGTTCGCCCGGAGGAGGGGGAGAGCGTGCGTGTGTCGAAGGCACCATTCCATCTGTCTGCAGGATTTCCCAGCAGGTAGGTGCAAATGCAGTGATACAACGATGCGCAGCGTCACAAACGGGCAACTGGCATCCCGCACCAGGGCCAGTTGGAATGGTACGTGAGTCCTGGTTTAGAGACACGAAAATAGGAGTCGGGATTGTCGAACGTGTGAAGGGGAACATTCATCTCTATCAGTCTACCGCAACGCCTTCTAAATCCTTGCACTTAGCCGGGGGGGGAAAAAAATGAGTGGAGAATCCTCCCTCAGTCGCCCAAGGGGAGTAAGGAGGAAAAGGTTTTCGTGTTTGCCTTGGACCCTGAAACCCTGTCTGCTCTTCAGCCGGAGTATGCCTGTCTTTCCTGCTTTCTCTGCATTCTCCCTACTCTTCCTTTCTCCTAAACTTGGTTCCACAAAACTGAAAAACATGATAATGCACACACACACACCTCAATTTAGCTTCCCCTGCAGGAAAACACACACGCGCGCGCCCATTCACACACACAGAGAGAGAGAGGACACAGAGAGAGAGAGAGCGAGAGCGAGAGAGAGAGAAACGAATAACACAACACACCAACAGTGCCGGTCCATCCTGCTGCCTAGCAGACCATAAGCACACAGCTCAGGAACCCTTCTCCTGTGGACCGCACACTTTTAGAATGTAGAATGCAGAAGGGGAGGGGCAGACGTTGGCATCACGAAATGGAAGCGCTGTTTGCTTCCTCAGTTCTTAGTAGGGAGGCTTGAGTTTGCAAAATATCTGCAATGACGAACGACTGAAAAAGAAGAAGGCTAAAATGAAAAGTTTCACAGAGAAAAGAAAGTGCAGAGGTTTAAAAATAAATAAAAGAGGACGGCGGGACACTGACAATTTTTTAAAAATCCAACACCCTAGCTCTCGCCAGGGGTTATATCCCTTCCCTTCCTGAAAATATCCTTTCCTGCAGTGATCTTAAGAAGGGCAAAGTTGGGGTGGCTAGATTTGGGAGCTCACCTTCACCCGGGTGATTGCTCTTGTCTTTTTGGAAGTTTGCGTTAAGCTGGCGGGGAAAGAGACAAGCAGGAATCACCTGATCTGTGGCCATCTTAAGCGAAATTTGGGGAACATGCCTGTGAAACTGACACATGGGGACATAACACCCAGCGAATGCATCTCCTCTTTGCCCTCTGGAAGGCTGACTGGAGACCAGGACCCTTCCCACAGTGAAAAGCATCTCCCTGCTCCCATGTGAAAGCATATCCTACCAGCTTGACAGGAAAATGTCATTGCCAGACAGATGAGGAGGATTAAGGTAAGGGGGAATCAGATTAGTTTCTCTACATAGTGCCCAGTCAGACGTGCTGGCTAGCTGACCCACAGACATTTGGCAGCACTGACCAGGATTCCAGGGGTTTGGCTTTGCCCTTAGTAGAGCCAGACATTTGTTGAATCACTTATCTGTAGAATGGTGTTAAGAACCATGAACATCCGTTAAGAAAGCCATCCAGATTAATTAATCAGTGGCTCTGGAGAATTTTGAAGGATGCAAAGGATCTAGGTACATGCTCAAATTGTTAGGAGCCAAACCCTTTTACAACACCGTCAATGTCTGATCTTCAGTGACAGAATCATTCTCTCCTGCATCCTCCTCAGACAAATAGCACCCGCAAACATTCAAGGCAAACAGGTTGTCATCTTAGCTGGGGTGATGTTGTTCTCAAACACTGCCTCCTTGAGGCAAGCTTGGGAGAAAACAACTATGCAACACGCACCAGTGTGCACACACTCCTGACACACACACACACACATACTGTACATATGTACACAAAATCTCAGGGAACAAAACAAAAATATAGGTCTCATCATGCAATGAAATCCTACAGAGCGAGCATGAAACTATCCTGATAATTCAAAGGATGAAATGAGCAAAACCAAGTGTTTGAATGTGACTGCAAGTCTCTCCCAGATAATTTTGTTGACTGGTATTGTAGCAAAAAACCAACATCTTCCAGCCTTGTAGTCTGCTCTCTTTTGGGATTTCAGGAGTTTCAGAACCTGCAATTCTATGCCAAGCATGAGGGTAGAGATTGAGAAAAGGGGGCTCATGTTTTCTTTCCAAATAGCTACCAGGATAACACAGTCAGTCTGTGAACCAAACATGTCTATTTCTTTCCTTTCTAAAATATTTTGATTCCCAGGAAATGTGCCATTGTCTCCCACCTGGTGGCAGCAAGTATAAGTAAGGATGTGTGAATTGATTGTTTAGCAGCACTATAACTCTCTTGGGCGAGGGGCGGGGGCTATCTGAAGTAAACCATGTTGTTTCTCTCCCATCAACTATGCTTGAAGAAAGACAGCATTTTTTTTTTATTCATTGGGTTTTGACCAGCTATGAAATTAAAATCACACCATACAAGTGATTGATGAAAATCTGGGAGAGAAATACACTTTCACGGCTTTTAGGGGAGATAAAAGGGGGTCTGTCTATCCCTCCTGATGACTGCACAGTAATAACCATTATCCTCAAACCATATCAGAACAGATTTTATGCACAAAACTCATTTTTTGTACATTTTCTTGCCAAATTGCAGGCATATATTTATATAGTATCTGGTGATTCCTATCAGAATATTTTATTATCTTAGTGATTTCTGAGCTTCTCAAAAATAGGGGTGGCCTTTCTCAGTGCCTAGTACAATGCAGCCCTCCCTGATTTTGCTTAATAAACACTTGCTGAAGCTTGAAACCTATTCAGTTCCAGCAATGTAGAGGCTGCTGCTGTGAATGAATAAAAATTTGTTCTCATTGGTTTCAGAGTGAGAACTAAATGCTTATTTAAAGCATGGAATATATAGCCCTCAAGGAAATACAGTCAATCTTTCCATTTTCAGAGTGGATATTGGAACTATAATTAAGAAGCAAATTACTAACAATTTTTTTTAATGGCTTGGAAAGTGTCCTATCCCATGCAGTCCTGGCAGCAGCAGACTAATGATGATATTGTTAGCTTCAGGGGATAATAAATTTTTTTCCTAAGTGAACACAGTATCTGCAGTGACTGTAAACAGCTTTGGGATTATAGATTCAAATGTTTTACCTGTTGAAGGTCAGAATGAAATTACTTTCCTTTGTCTTCAATTTCCCCCACCCCTCCTTGCCAAGCTTTGATGATACCATCTGATTTATTTGGTATATTCTAAGAGCTCCTAAGCACTCACTACAGGATGTTCTAGAAAAGATAATGAAATATTGGTCAGTGGTCTTTAGTTTCTCAGAGTGCAATTCTTATGCGGTTATTAAATGTTTATTAAAATCTCTGACTAGGGCTTCTGCAGATCTGCAGCCCAAAGGGAACGTGCCTCCAAGGAAAGGAAAAAAAAAATCCATAGAAACCAGGAAACAATTCAGGGGCATTATAATAAGGATTATATAATCCCTTCTGCTCCTATGGCAGAGTGCTTTCCTCTGCATTATTAACCCTTTTATTTCCTTGAACAAGGCAGCAGGTGGGGGGAGGGCAAAAATAAAACTTGACAGCTTATAGGATGTAATGATGGAATTATCTATTATGGATTTTTAAAAAATCTGACATATGGCCTTTTGTGATACATAGGATCCTCATTTGTCTAAGAACAGTGTTTTAGCTGACATTTCATGAGCTCTGAGTTTTTCCCAAAGCAGTGGTTGTTGCTCCACTTCTGATGCTCCCGAGAGGGGGCCAGCATAGAAGAGGAGCCCGAGAAGAAACAAGAAGAGGCAGAGACCCTGAACCGATTACTCACAAAGATCTTTTGTTTGTGTGTATGTGTTTTGTTAAGGAAATAAATCGAAATCCTGCTAAGGATAGGGTGCCAACCTTTCCAAAGCCCACCCACTGTAATTCTTTCACTGGAAAAAAAATAATTTTAAGGGTTAAGAAAAGCAAGCAAGCAGCCATTCTAAAGGGAGATGCACCTCCCTCACTAAAGCAAATAGATCTTACTCTCAAAATAATAAAAACAAATTTATGAATTTTAAAAAGGAAAATAAAGGAACAGTGACCCCAAATAATGAAACTTATCTCTCCTCTGAAAATTAAGAAAAAAGAAGAAAGAGCTTCTAAAAGGAAGTTCTCCTCACCCTCATCAAAGCCAAAGAAAAATTTTAAAATGAAAAAAAGAGAAATCATCTTAAGTTAAACAGTATTTCTAATCTTAAAATATTCATGAAATTTATAAACTTTATTTGACTTCATGGCTCATGCTCAATCTCTTTAGAAAATTAAGAGGACAAAAATAAAGGGAAGATCCACCAACTTCATCAAAACTCCCTAACATTATTTTTCCCAATTACATAAAATGTGCAGAACAGGCAAATTCTTAGAGATGGAAAGGAAGGCAATATGGGAGGTGGAAAAGGGGATGATAGCTACAGGGCTTCTTTTGAGGGTGATTAAAATGTTCTGGAATCCGAGAGTGGTGATGGGTGCAGAACCTTGTGTATACACTAAAACCCACAGAATTGTATATGTTAAAAAGGTGAATTTTATGCTATGTAAATTACGTCTCAATTTTAAAAAATAATTAAAAGAAATATATCATCCCTCTAACCACAAGATAAGAAACCTAGTATTCTACCAAAAGCAAACAAACAAAAAATCCCATAAAATTTAAAAAAGGAACTAAAAGGAAGGGAGATCCTCTTAAAGGATCTTCAACCTTACCAAGGAAAATAACCTTAATTTGCCACCCCTTCAATTTAAAAAAAATAAGGAAAACAAAAAAAGGAAATCTTTTTAAGGGCAGATATTCTCGAAATTGTAAAAATTAATGAAATTTACAAATCTTCCCCTCCAGATACACACATTGTAATTAAAAAAAGAAAGAAATATTAAAGGACAAGTCCCTGATTATACCAAATCTCCTGAATTTTTAAATTTCCAGAAAGGCTGGGGGTGGGGGGAATAAAAGAAATACCACTCCTCCACTGACTAAAGATCATAAACTTTATTCCTAAAATACAATTTTTTAAAGATTTAAATAAAATTAAGAATGGAAAGGTATATGTGTTGGTGAAGAGGATATTACTAATGAAACAAAAACAAAATCCTCTTAAAGAGAGGAAGTACTTCAGTGTCACAAAGACCCATACATTTTTTCCGTCAAAAAACAACAAAAACAAATGTGATTTTTTTCAGTAAGAAAAAAAAGAGAAAATCCTTCTAATGGGAGTTGACTCAAATGCACTCAAAAACTTTATTCTTTTTATATTTATTTACTTATTTAATTAACTTTTAACTCATGCATAATAGATGTACATATTTTCAGGGTATATGTGATCATTTAATATATTTATGTAATTTACCAAAAGCTTTAATCTTAATATAGAATTTCTGTAATTGGAGAATAAATAGAAAAGATAGATAGGGGGAGAGACACAAAGCCAAGAAAGTCCTCTTAAACAAAAGTATTCTCAGCCTCAGAAACCCCCTTTTTTTCTCAAAACAAGCAAATACATTTAGAATTATGGGGGGCGGGGGAGGGAAGAACATGAACAGTATATTCTAAAAAAGAAATATTTTTCTTAAGGGAATGAAGATGCCCCCAAACTCACCAAAGTCTTGGAATATTTTGCTGAAAACAAAAAAGAAAGAAAGAGAAGGAGAAAGGGGAGAGAGAAGGAAGAGAGGGAAAGGGAGGAGAGAGAAACAGAGAGAGGGAGGGAGGAGGGGAGAAAGGAGGGAGGAGGAAAGCAGGACAGGGAGGGGAGGAGAGGAGGATAGAGAGAGGCAGAGATAGGGAGAAGGAAAAGAGGGAGAGAGAGAGAGGAAGGGAGGGAGCCAGAGAGCGGGACAAGGGGAGAGGTGGAGAGGGAAAGGAAAGAGGAGGAGAGAAGGGAAGAGGGAGAGATTGAAAAGAAAGGGGAGAAGAGGAGAGGAGAGAGAGGAAGAAGGAGGATGGGGTGAGAAACGGGAAGGGAAGGGAAAAGGACTAGTTAGGATACAGTGAAGGAGGTAGACAAGGAGGGGTGGGAAAAGCGTGGGAGAAGAAAATTAACAAAGGGATTATTTTTTAAAGGATCAAAGGAAGAAATTCGATTCAGGAAAATGCACCAACACCTTACTACAGACATTGCATATTATTCCTGATGACCACCCCACTCCATCTCCCACAATAGGGAAGAAAACCCCGCAAAATCTCCTTAAGCTTCTTCAGGGGGGGAGAATTTGGGTGGGTGAGTGTTACTCAATCTCAACCTATCCCAGGGACCTTATTTATCTTTCAGCCTTCACTGTTAAAAAATAAATTAAAAAAAATAAATAAATGAAAAACAAGGAAAGAAAAAGAAATTCTTTCCAGGAGAGATGCCCCAGTCTAATGTTTCCCAATAAATTGTTTCTTTTCAAGAAAAGGAAGAAAGAAAAATTCTACTAGGGAGGGCTCCCCGGCCTCATTAAAACAAGTTGCGCTTGTAGGTCCTCTCCACAAAACCTATTTTTTAATGGAAATCCTCCAAACCTTAAGAGACATCCCCCCCACCCGCCACTAAAAGCAAGGAATCCTTTCCCCTAGAGATTTTTAAAGAAAAATTCTTCCATTGTAAAAGGAGATACCTTCAACTTTACTAAAATCAAAGGACTTTATTCCTCTCCACATCCAAGAGGAGAAAAAAAAATATTTAAGGAAAAGGGAAGAAATCCTACTAACCTAAGGCAAGTTGGCCATAATTCCCCTCCAACACCATTGAACTTTCTCCCTGAGATTTTTTTTTAAACAAAAAGGAAAGAGAGAAAAAATCCTCTTTAAACAAAACAAAAAAGACTTACTTCTCCCACTGGCTCCACAGACTCTGGTGTTGTACAAAGAAAAGGTACTCATCCCCCTCAAATGACACCAGTGAACCTTAAATTCAATACTAAGGCTAAAGGATGATAGGTATTTACAGGTTGGCTTCCCTCTGCCCCAGCCTATTTCTGGTTACCTTCCCCATCATCCAGGTAGGCGGACACTCCCAAGAAAGACACTGTCCAAAAGGAAAAGAATTAGGAGGCAAACCCGCTGGGGGAAAAAATCATACCTATTTTCCAAACCAAAGAAATGATTTGGGAATTAGCTCAGTCATTGTTCCCATCTAATATTACAGCGAATTAAGAGTTGATGATAAACTCAAAAACAGTGACATTCTGCTATTAACTACCAATTAGACAGACACCCCTACCTAAGAGGGAAGGATCCTTAGCCAACTCAATAATGGAGGTGAACCATCCTCCATTGTGTCTCATTATGTGCTGGCTTTGATGTCTGTCCTGCAGGGTGATCAAGCCCTTTTGGCTTGATTTTACAAATCCATAAAATTTGCAAGTCATATTTATAAATAGAGAGTAAGACTCAATTAACGTTTTCCAAATTTTAAAATTCCTTTATTTCTTTAAAAACTAAACTGATACCTGCTCTCTATGTGCTATGTGCTTAGCATTGTGCTAACCACTGAGGATTCTACGGTGAACAAAATCACATGGATGAGACTTCCTTTTAGCAAAACTGGTAAGTGAGACTCAATTACAAAAACAAATATACAGATGGTGGTTACTTGTTTTACCAGATGCTTTGCCAAAGTATTCTACTATTAATAGTCAACTATCTCAACCTATTGCACTTCTTTGGACACTTAGATTTGATTTGTCCAGCTAGCTTTTGTGACTTCACCTTGGAGAAGAAGATCCACAACAAAACCAACTTTCTCTTCCCATTGTCAAATTCCCAAAAGGAAAAATCTAAATTACTGATGACTTTATCTCTTTAAATGAAGTTAGAGCATTATGCTAAACTGGGTATATCATACCCGGAAGGGAAATAAGAATATGTGAAGACATTATCAACAATTATAAGGAAATAAGAATATTCAATTCATCCAGCTTTCATTAACCAAATGTGATCGAAAATCAAGAGAGTTAATAAGCTGTATACAACCTAACCAAGGTTGAATCAGTTATTCAAAGGGAAGTGTAATGCATTATTGAGTAAGATCAGAATCTTCAGCGTGGTCGGTAGCACTTAGAGAGATTTTTAGATTTTCATCTTCCAAAGCATTATAGGCATTTACTGTTTAAGCCTCTTGCTTTAAAGAGACTGTAAAGAGATATTGGCCCCCACGACAGGGATTCTTACCCCTTGTTTCCCCTCAAGCACCTGTAGGATACTGAGAGATAAGCTTAATGCTCCCCCACCTACCCACACAACCAGAGCTTTGCAGTGTTCTTCTGAAACAAGAGGCAGTGGGTCTGAGGACTGAGTCTTTTCCCTGCCTCCAGGAATAGAGGGGGAATGAAAGTACAGCTTGCAGGACTCAATCCTGGATGTTCCTTCATTTGCCTTCTCCTGCAGCAATGTCTCTACCTGTTCTCTTCCTGGGATTTTGCAGCTTGACACAGGAAATGAAAGGTACCTGCTGAGTAAAAATTGTTAAGCTCCTTGGTTGTCAGTAAAGAGACTTGAAACCCTGGAAGTTTTCATTAACTCTGGGCTGTCAGTTGAATACTCACTGTCCTGAAGTCAGCTCCAGTGTCATGGTGCTATCCTCTGAACCACAACTCTAAGAGTAGTTTCTCAGTTCCATTTTGTAATAAACTTGATTTTTAAATTTTCCCTTGGTAAGTGTCACTTGCATTTATTATGTATCTTTAATGTATTATTTCATGGTTTATGCACATCACTGTGCATGTCTCTTGCAGTATAAAGGAAAATATGTAGCTTTAGTAAAACAGCTAAGTGTAAACAGTAAAGAGGACAGTATAATGAAGCTGCAGAACAAGATTCTCTGATTTCAGAAAATCAACAAGTTGGTACCCTTCTCACTAACCTCAATTATGCTTACTGTGACAATTTCCCTCCTGCGGAGCTTGAGTAAAACAACTTGTCTTTTACCCAGAATTTGGATATTGCTGTCCTTTTCTTCCCCACCTCACCTCTAGTACAAACCAGTTACTCTGTTTGACTGTTAAGATTAATTAAAATGATAATTTTGACATTGTTATGGTCTCCTCTGCTTTAATTCTTTACTTAACTTGGTGACGTGTTTTTGAGGTTTTGTTTTGTTTTGTTTTTTGGTATGAGAGCTTCACTTTGGTTTCACATGGAATCAAACCACCCATTAGTGGTTCTCTTCATGGTATTCTTATATTGCTTTGCACTGTGAGTCCTCTTTCTAGAAATTCCTGAAAAGCCTTTCTTTGTCTTTCCACAATTCCTCAATGGCACTGAACTTTTTGAATTCCTCTGCCTTTTTTCTAATGATGGAACACAAAGGTAGACATTTCTAACTTTTGTGTCGGAGGTACTTTGTATCCAGTATAAAAGGGGCATTATTGTGAACCGCGCACAAAGTATCTGCTAGACTGTTAAGTGTTCAATAATTAGGTACTTGGTGTTTTAAATGCTTTATAATATGATACACATTTGGAGGATTGTTACATGGGCATTTAACAGTGTTTTATAAATATTTTAAGAAATATTGGGACTTTTAGATGTGGTGGGAATGCATTATTGCTTTTCCAACCTAAATAATGGAACAAAGATTCCTACAATTCAAAATTCATCATCCAACAAGTTTTCAGAGATGGATTAGGGTGCAGATATGAGAGATTGCCTGATAGCAAATTCACTTTGATGTAAGAATTTTAGGGGGGAAAAATGAAGAACTTGTTTGAGGAAAGTAGGAACAATCTATCCCCCCTCAAATCTAGAGAGAAAAACTGGTATTATATTAAGCAGTGACCGTGAAAAGTATCAGTAGAAGTGAGGTTGTACTTGAATTGGGCAGGTGAGCCAGGGCCAGGGAATCATAGGGTACTGATTGAAATACTGTAAAAAATAAAGTAGATGAGGCAAACCCTTTTGAAATTTTAAAGGCAACAGATTCCCTAGCAAGCAGACTCAGAAAAATAAATAAATAAATAAAGGCAATTGACAAAATTTTGTATATCATCTGATTAATGTTGTACTACCATTGAAGAGCTGCTGATTAGTATAATGTGGCTGAAGTGGAGGGTTGGCTGATGGGGCATATAATTTAAAAACTATCCAGATTTCAGTTTCTTTGTATGCCAAATTCCAATTTAAACTACGAAAGCTAAAATGAGAGAAAATAAATATATTATCTAGTGTCATTTTCTCCTGTTTTGGGCCCCTTTTGATTCACATTACACTTTTATAAAAGTCTCATCTGCTTTCTCATAACATTTTTCCTATTTAATTTCAGTGTTTTTTATAGCGGAAGTAAGAAACCATGATGAAAATCCAGCGAAACCTTTTGTCTTCAATATTATAGACCCATGGAATGTCCTGGAGAGAGCCTTTGGGGATCGGGGTAGTCCAGTGATTTTAAAACCTTTTTAGCAGTAGAATCTCACGTTTTTTCTCAATGAAATAATAAAACAAAAGCCAGACATTTAACATAAAACATGTAGTGTTTTATTAGTCCTCTTCTATGCTAAAATGGGTTTGTAAATAGCTTCCCAATTGATCATTTTAGGCTAATAGGAGAGTGAGTTTGCATTCCATGTTTATTAGCAAGGAGGCTGGTGATGCAGGAGCACACGAGACGAAAAAAGAAACAAGTCAGGGTTTAAAATTTAGCCTTTAATATTCCAGAAAGTAGAACATACTTTCTTGGAAACATGGCCATTCTTTCAAGTTTCTTTCTTCCCTCCTCCTAACCTGGAATGTGTTACAACTATCTCATAAAGTGGGTTGTCATGATGCACACTGTCTTTGCTTATAGGGGAGTTATCATTACTGGGGATTGTGTTCCTGACCAAGGACACCACACCAAATAAACTGTAGATATAACTAAAAATATGTGGTAACAGCTAGTATATAACTGTAAGTCTCTGTAATCATTTAAAGCAGCAAAATTGTTCCAAGTCCTATAAAATAGGCATAAATGTACCATCCACACTGAATTTATAAGGGGCCTCAGTGTACTATAAACTGTACATGAAGCACATGAAAGAGCCAATTCTACATAACTTTAATCCATTGTTTATTATTTACTTAGAATTTCGCTCTTGCCTGCATCCAGAAAAGATATGAAGTATCTTACAAAATTAAATGCACACAAAACTGTACAATTAAGCACAAATAAAAACAAGACAAAGCCAGTTCAAAGCACGGGTGAATCAGACCTAGAACAAATGTATGCTAGTTATAATAAACCCCTAATTACATATTTAATTAGCGGTACTTTTGTTTGCTGCCTTTGGTGGTCTAAAGGCTTTGAGGAATGATTTGAATGACTCAGGCCTCTTAAAGTTGGTATCCAAGGAAGTTTGAGCTGATGTAATACATCTTCCTATAGCAAGCCGCAGCAACCACAAAATGAAGAACTAAAGGTTGCCAGGATCATCATATAGGTGTTAATGAGCTGTCCTAAAAGGCTACAGGACTAGGTTATTTTGGTGTGCCTGCATTTTAATATGCTAATGTATGTGTCTGTGAGGCATATCAGTATGCAATTTTCTCACAAAAATATTTGCTCCTTGCTAACTTGTAGCAAGAGGTTGAAGAGTTTGGACTCTTTCTTAGATCTGGAGTCACTTCTCTTTGGTCGAGTCCAGTTTAGATGGTGGTGCAATATGGGGTAAACTGCTTAATCTTTCTGTGGCTTAGCTTTTATGTCTCTTAAATGAAGCCAGTGATGTGCCATTGACTCAGATCAGCAGTCTCATCCAGCAGGCCTTCACTGGTATCCCATCTGGGCTAGACACCCTTCCCCTAGGGTTCCCAAAGCACCCTGTGCAAACCCTTGCTTCTCATTTGCCACATACTGAGATCATTAGCTTGTGTATCCCATTAGGCTGCAAGAGCAAGGCCCTTAGGGCCTAGCACATTGCCTGGCCTGCCACTCAATATATGGTGGCAGAACTACCTTAGAAGAAAATCACAAAGGCTGAATGAGAAAATAGATTTTTAAACACATATTTTAAAATGAGAAATATGCAGGTGGGAGCTTATTTTAGTATCACTTGTATACATGCCATGATATTTGCTATCATCACTTTCTATGTTTAGATGTGTAGATAAGTTTTACTATATTCCCCTCTCAAAAAATGGACTTAGCAATTCAGGTGCATTACCAGTAGGCAATAATAGGCAGGACTGCCTCATTTCTTCCCAGAGGACTGTAGATTTTTCTAACTCACACAGAGGCACCATATGTACTAGGAGGAGGCCCATATTGATTGTGTGGTCTTGAATTACTAGTCTTCAGTCATGAACATAGTTAATTTTAATAAAAATGAGAATGATGAGTTATCTACCCAGGTCTTAAAAAATCTAAAATGCACATTTATTAAAATACTCCAGCATAATAACACTAAGAATATTGCATTTAAGTATACTATATAAGAGAGCAAGTTTAAACAAATAACTACGTAGCATTTAGTAACCTTTTCACTAATCTTAACATTAATCAGAATTTTATCTATTTCTGGTAGGCATTTCACTTTAATTGAAGCTCTTGACTCATTACCTTGGTGTCAAATTTCTCCTGTACCTAGCACTTGAATTTGGAGCTAGGTGTCAGGACTATTCCAAGGCTCTCTCTTTCTGTGAGGACTGAGAAGCAACAGCTAAGCTCTGATGTTCCTTTGGCAGCCCAAGTTTTATCTAAAATAGCTTTCTACTAATTACAGAAAAGCCTTAACTTGTTTCACCAACGCCTCTGATCAGATTAGCACCCTAAGCTTGAAATAGTCTGGTCAGGAAGAGAATATGAAGTCTCCAATCAGAGAGCAGGAAACCCTAACAGCCACCTTGTTTCCAATCAGGAAGGAACAACTTTTCCTTTTAAATGAGATGGAAAACTTCTGCCCCTTTCTAGAATAGCTGCAGGGCAAGATTACCACATAAAGTTGTATAGGTTGTGCACTATATGAGGGTGTCCTGTCTAAGGGGCATCTTTCACCTGTAGAAACCATGGATGTATATATTCATTGTGACACTTTTCTAGCAGATAGAAGGCTAGTGCCTTATTTTCACAAAATTGGTATATTGTAAGGGAGTGTAGACAAATGTGGGCAAATAATGTTTGGGAAAATGGACAGGAAAAAAATACTGAATTAGAGTTTGAAGTATTGGAAGCAAATGAGGAAAAGAAAAGAATGTGTAATTTTTTAAGGAACATTTTCCTTTAAAGGGTTGATCCTGAGTAATTTTTTCAATAACTTTTCTATTTTTTCCTTTGACTATTTTCTCTTTGTTGATGAAAATTCTCCAAATGGCTTTGAAGGGAAAGGGAATATTGTTAATGCGTTGTCATTGGATGGAATGCAAGTGCCTTTTCTCTCATTACCCAACTGCTTATTTATAAGCCTTGGAATATACTGTGTTTAGGGAAACTAGTAATGAAGGTTAATATTTATCCAGTTATTAATAGGAGGAGCATGAAAATGCTTCTCTTTTATTAAAATAATGAGACTATATTGTTCTGTATATAAATATTCTATTTTAATGTTCTTCATACATAGTAGGTACTTAATAACTGCTGAATTAACATGAACAACAAAGCAGTCATAGATAGATAGATATATACAGATATTAAAAGATCTCCAAAGACAGCAAGCTAAAATATACCTAAAGCACTATAAGATTTGCTCTGAAAATGTTGAGGGAAAATGGGAACTTTTCTTAAAGAAAACTGGTCTTACTAAGTCAACATTGTCTTTTAGGTATCAACTGAATAATAAGCTCCTTAAAATGGCTGCAGACAGTGGAGGAAACAAAGGTAAGGCCAGACAGAATAATCAGGGAATAAATCAATACCTGTTTGAAAGTGTGAACTGAAGACCTAGTAGGTCCCCAGTTTGTGGAAAGAACAGAATAGATGCAAATTCTGCAATCTCATTTGAAAGACAAAACATGTACATTGGAGACAGATAAATAACAATATGAGGAAAGATATGATTTTGTTACAGGATATGTAGTACAGAGAATACTGCTGTAGAATTATAAAAGAGGACCAATAAAGGATGGAGGAAGGCTTTTTCTGTAATTAGTAGAAAGCTGTTTTTGATAAAACTTGAACCGCCAAAGGAAAATCGGAGCTTAGCTGTTGCACCCCAGTCTTCACAAAAAGAGAGACCCTTGGAACAGTCCCTACTGACAATCTACCTCCAAATTCAAGTTAGGGAAGGCTTCCTGATGGAGGTGAGATCAATTGAATTTAGAACTGTGGAGAGGAGAAAGCATTCCACTACAAGGGAGCAAGCAATATACACAAAGACTTGGAAGCAGCAAGAACCCTATTAGCTGATATCAAAGAGCTTTGAGAGAAAGGCAGAGGGATTTGGACCTTATTATGTACAGCAGATATTAATTAAAGTTCTTGAGTAGGAGAGTAACATAATGAAAGTACTGTTTTTAAGATATATATTGTGACAGTGCAAAGGATAGATTGGAAGGGAACAATACAGAATGCAGAGCGATTACTTGGGCTGTTGCAGAAATCAAGGTGAGAGATGATGGTGGCCTGCTTACCTCAAGCAATGATAATCTAAAATCATTCATTTAACACCTACCCTGTGTTGAGCACTGTGCCAATAACTGTAATTTGCCTGAAGGAAATTATAGTCAAGTAAAGGAAATAAGACCAAGTATACAAATAACTGTAATCTCAAATAGCAAATGAATATGGCCACAAGAGAAACTCAAATTCAATGGAGATAGAATCGATTGGGGCCTAGCAAGATGGGGTAGACTTGGATTCAGCAATGAGTAAAATGACATTCTAGAATTTTTTCTTATTTGGGCAAAAGTGCTGAGAGGAGTGATGAGAAGGGAATTCTAGGCAAGCAAAATAGTGTGAGTGAAGGAACAGAGATGGGAAAACTGTTATTTATTTATTTATTTATTGGAATCCAGAGGATGTGAGAGAAGTGGGGGAGAACAAGTGAATGGTGGGAGGAAAAAGAGAAACCGTCAGAGGAGGTAGCATAGGATTTTGATAATTTCTCATTCTCTCTCTCTACTCTGCAACTCACCCTTTTCTCAGGCTGTCTGGATTCTTTGTGGGTGCTGTCAGAGGGTCGCAATGCTTTTGTTTCCCCCTCTGGATTGCCCATTTCTATGTACCACCTTTCTCTGACATGAGAGCATCAGATCTTGATTGACTTTCAGAGATGTCCTGGTCTGAGAAGGGTAGTAACTCCCCCCACGCATTCTACACGGGGCCAGTTTCTACACGAAGGAGCATCTATATTCAGTCTTTGGTATTCAACAGAATCTTTCAGTCTCAGTTTTGCTGCCTGTATATGTCTGTTTGTCATACTTTTAGAAGGCCTTGTCATGCTTGTAAGGAATACTACTTCTAATTGGCTTTTTCTGTGAGGCTTATAATATTGAAATTGCAGAATGAGCCTTCGGAGACCTTCTCAATCAGGCATGTTATAGTCAAAAAATGTAGTTGTCTTTCTAGACTACAAATTGATTTTTGTACCATATTCTACTGCCTTAGACACACATTTCCCATGTCCGTGAATTCTCACCCCAATCCTGTGTAATTAGCCACATTCATTTAATTCCCATTGTGCAGATGAGAAAAACTAAAGCTAAAGGCAACTTAACTAAGAATCAGAGTCAAGATTGAAGCCCAAGGCTCGGGACTACAAAACCACTTCCTAGTTCACCTCAAGATAGTTTGAGTACAAGGTTTTCAAAGCAGCCTCCTTGAGCCCAGAAATGATCTAGGTTCCTCTAAACAAAGTGGGATAATGGGGGCCACTTGCCTGCCTTTTAGGACTCATTATCTTTAGGCTAAACAAATCCAGACTTAAGATGAGATACCATGTTAAGGTGGTTGTAATAGTTGATTCTTAAAAAGTCTTAAAATTGTTTTAAAATGCTTATAATGATGACTCATCATTTAAACTGTTTGAGACTTCCTGAGATCAGAATTCTCAAAAGGTTCTACAATTCCTAAGAGATTAAAAACACACCAGTCTTGTGCTGTGGGCCCAGAATTGAAATTTAACAGGTTAACTCTATTCCTAGCTGTGCCTTTGTGATTTCAGACAAATCTTTTAACCTCTCACTTCTTATTTATCCATTTGCAAACAAGCATATCTCCCACACTAGAATATCTGGGAAGCAGTTTAAAATTCTAGGCTCAAAGGTATTTTAAAGCCTTATGAATTCTGTAAAGCACTTTGCATAGCTTTAAAATGAATGTGACACCAATACATGGTAGAATTCATTCACTAACAAAAGTAAAGAGCATAGGGACCAGGTTAGAGTCCAAATTTCTGCCTGCTTATTACTGTTTTTTAAAACATGCATCTCAATACTATGTTCTGCTTCCATCTCAGCCACAATATGGTGTTGTGACAGCAAATTGGATTATTTTGTATACTGCCTCCTGTAGAGCACTATGTCACTAAGACGGATTGCTGGGTAGAGATTTTTCTTAGGTACAAGCCTAGTGAAGAAGAATTCTCTATTTCACTTCCTCGCTTTGAAGCCTACAGATTATATGAAAGAAGAAATGTTTTAGACTCTTTGGAATGATACTTCTCTGTCCTAGGACTTAATGTCCTTGTCTATAAAATGTAGTTAAAATTTGCTTCTACCTACAGAGAGTATGGTGTGAGGCAAATGAGAGAGTTGTAGTGTAATATAGTGGGCTTCTGAGTCGGATACATTTGGGTTACAATCCCAGCTCTGTCATTTCCTAGCTCTGAGACCTTGAGCAAAGACCCTCACTTACCTTTCTGAGTCTCATTTTCCTCATTTATGATATCAGTCTAATAATTCCCACCTTGTAAGGTTGTTCTAAGAATCAAATGATATATCAAGTGCTTAGTTCAGTGCCTCATACCTAGTTGATTCCTTAAAACAATGGTAGCCTCTATAATGTGGATAACACTGACTTCATTTCAGACAAATGCTATACTTGCTCACGACTTCTGGTCCCCTTTGCTTTCAAAAGGGTAAGTGCCCTATGCAGAATAAGGAAAAAGTTAGAACAGCAAGGATGGCTATCTTAGCAAATGTATCTTAACATCAGAGTCATATAGCCACTTTAATTCCCGCTGTTTCTTTTTCTTGTGGTTAAAGGAGCATGTTAAGAGAAAGATCCACAATTCAACAAGCATTTCTGAGTATTTAGTATGTGCCTCTCTGACTTTTTTCATAATACCTTCTTGCGCCATAATTTATCACAGAAAAGTGGCAGATATTTCATTGATATTAGTCATTGTAGGATTTCCTAAGTTTTTAGTCAATAATTATTTTAATCTTTCCTGACATCTGAGCTACAAATATCTGAATATACATATAAATTATATATAAATATATAATTTCCAGAGTGCATAGCATTGGCAGCAATTTAATTTATACTTGTCTCATGCAAGAATATTAGTAACACTTGGGTGATCTGCCTTCAGTCATTGAGGATGATGATGAACTTTGATCATTCTGGAAAATAATGAACTTCTTTCAACAAAGATGATGGTGAACTTTCATGATCAATGTATGAGAGTTTACAAAATTTCATATTAACTTTATTCCAACTGCGAAGAAATTGCTGGAGAAACCTAAGTCCTGAAAGAAGCTCTTTTCACTTGGAGTCTCTCCTAGGTAGATTTTTCAAACAGATAGAAGCACTAATTCAATATCTATATGGAGTTTTTTCCAATTCATAGAGGACTAGAGAAATGCCATTAAATTTCAAAGTACCCTTTTTCAGTTAGAGAAGAAACTATTTTATGTTATCTACTTCCCTGCCACCCTTCTTGATTAGAGTTGTTCTGAATCTGCCACCAAAGAACACTGAAAACTATGTTTCCCTAGGATAACCTTGTAATTTGAGATTGCAGCATAACAAACATGGTGGACACAATTTCTGATGCATGGATTTATATCCATGAGACGAATTGGAGGAAACAAGGCTATTCTGTTTATGCATTGACATTGCAACATCTGCTCCTATTAAGAGACCTGAACTCTGATACCAAGTTTGGCTACCCTGACAAGGTCTCCAAAATCCTAAGGCTCCTCACAGTTGATGGTATCATCTATAATCAACTCTACATCTCCAGGTGAAATGAAGACAGATTTAGGTATTTAATTCATGATCTCAAGCAGCCTTGAGATTTCATAGAGGAGGCTCATGGCAGAGCATGCCTCTTGTCCTCTAGGAAGTACTTTGACTCAGTAGTCTAAAAATAGCATGAATTCCAGGGATAGTCATCTAGAGACTGCCGTGGTCAAATGGCTGTGTTTGCTAAGCACACATCTTAGTAGACAGACAAATGATTAAAAATGGTTGTGAAGAGACAGCACTGACCTTCTGGGAAGTGTGAGGCAAATCTCGCTTATGTGTCATCCTGCAACACGATCAAGTTCTGTACACAGTGGAAAGCTGCCACTTAAAGCCCACCAACAGAACAAGGTCAGCCAGATAAAAAAGGCAGGGCAGCAGCATCCAAGTTCGCATCACATTTCCACTCATCTGAGTTGGTACTCTGTGTTTTATAAATGGCAATTGGAAACTAAACAGCTGGTGTATGATGTGGCGAGGTAATCAGAATCCTAGAGGATGAAGAAAAGCTTTCTAGGACACACTAAAATACAGCATGGCTTGGCCTTGGACTTCCAGCAAATGAGAGTGTATGTGCAGACCATTCTAGTCAGAAACTCTCAGAAACAGAATGTCTTTTTACATATGGAGTCAAATATGAATCTTAGTTGCAAAAGTATGAAAAATTTCAAGCATGAGTAGTGGATAAGGCTGGCCTCAAGAATAGGGTTTGTGTGTAGAGCATGAAAGAGAGGCCCACAATTATTTGCAGCCATGTGTATACATGACTAGTCATCACTCTCACCGGTACGACATTTCAGCATTAAGGACAACAATGTGTGCCTTGTTTCTCAAGTCCATATCACAGAAGGCTGATGTACACATTTTCTATGCTTTAGAAGAAGAAAATATTAAAAAGAATACCACATACAGTTAGTCATCCTTTTTAGGCTAAAGTCAATCCTAGGAACTGACTCTTAGTTGCCAGGGGGACTTTTGTGGGAAAAGTTAAAGTACTGTAGTTGGAGAAGTCAGTCAAGAAAGCTTCAACTCAGTTGTAGGAGCTATTGGGGCCCTCTATACTCCATGTGTGTCTGAGCAAGGTCATGGTGCTAATGGTGTAAACAGTAGTACAGGGTTGGCTGTGAGCCAGCCCAGCTCTTGAGGACAGTGTGCTTTATCATTGCCTTTTCTCTCTAAGGAGCGTGGTCACTAGAGCTATGTATGACCCATTGCATTTTTTGCTCAGAGGCAGCATAGGGTTTCTGTCCTCTGGCATGTGGCTTCTATCTCTGGGCAGAGGGAGGAAAAATAAACAATCAAAGTAGTCCGCCTTCTCTCTCCTTAGTGTCTTCTAGTCCCATTGCCATTGAACTCTGTCTTAGCTGTTTTGATCAAGGCTTCTACCACAGCAGACACTTCCTCTGTGGGATGGCTATTGATGAAGTATTTGAATATTTCATCACCTTTGGGTGGGTCTTTCCCCAGCTTCTTCTTAAGAAAGGGAAAAATGGGAGAAGTGAGGGAGGAGAGGAGGCTCCAAGTGGATTATATCTCAAATGCTGTTACTTCTGCTATCTCCCCCTCTGACTACTCCCTTGGCTGCCACCCTAAGGGGTACATGGTTCTTGTTTTGTTTTAGGGTGTCACCACGTGGTTTAGCGTGCCACTCTCATTCCAGAGCTTGGTCTTCCTGCAATGTAATGGTGACCTCAACAAAGAAGGAAACTGACATGTGCAAGCCAGTGTGGGCAGGTTGTTGAGGCTGTGAGCTGACAATGACCTCTACTTTACCCTGCCCCTGCTCTGGGATAAAGGCCCCAAAACTCACCACAGGTAAAGATGCCACTCAATTCATTCTAACATCCTAGCAATTATTTTATCAGGGTGAATACAGAGGCACTTCCCCATTTCTGGCTTCACAAATTCCTGCAGTCCCTTTGGGACAGTGAAGACTATTAATCCTAGGGCATCCTGCAGGGGGAGTTCTAGGTCAGGAAGCAGATAGAAGCCCTTAGCCTGGTTCACTGTTGGGACACCTTCAACTGTGACTCATAGTAGGCATCTGATCTTCTGAGTTACCACTATTAAGGGATACTGGTCATCCAGTGCTCATTGTGAGCTCTTGATAGCTATGCAGACTTTACATACTCTTGGAAGAACAAGAGAATCTATTTTGAAGCTCACCACTCCCTTCCTCTCCCCCTCCATGCATTACTGAGTCAATTTGTGGCTCTCTGTATACTTAGGCACAGTCATATGGATTTGCCCCTGCTGATGTATGTGTGTTTCTCTTCCTACTAGTATGAGTTAGTATTTCTGTGTAGCAGTGTAGCATTATGTCTTTTAGTCAAGTCCTGCGAGGGGCATTCTCAGATAATTAATAGACCAATTTGTTTAGGAAGCACTTCCCACCCCCAGATTCCCGAAACAGACTGGTCTGATCAAAAAGAAAAAAATCAGATCAGAACTCTTTGGGGAGCCCTCAGAAGATCAAATAGTCCAATTTCAGATCAGCCATTTGGGATCTAGGAAATAGTATTGGGACTAGAGCCTGCAAGATGGAAGTACTGGGTATGGGATGGAAAAGAAGAGAAACGAGCTTTAAGCATGAAAGATAGCAGAAAGAATTTCATGAAGAATGTTTCTCCAAAGGCAGACAGCAGAAAGAATTTCATAAGAATTTCATGAAGAATATTTCTCCAAAGACTATATATATATATATATATATATAAGACTCTGTGTTGCTAGCAGATGAGCTAGTCAGACTCTCTTTCACTGGCTTTGTAGAAATAAGCAAATAAGCAATCATGAAGTAAGTGGTCATGTTGGAGAAGCCCATGCAGCAAGGAACTGTGGGTGGCCTGTAGGAGCTAAGCATGGCTGCAGCAAAAAACAGACCTCAATCTTGCAACCGTAAGGAATTGAATTCTGCCAACAGCCTAAGGGAGATCGGGACCATACCTCTCCCCAGTCAAGCTTCTGATGAAAACATAGCCCTGGAAGATAGCTAGATCACGGTCTGGTGACACCTTGAAGCAGAGGACTCAGCTAAGCTGTGCCTGGACTTCTAACCTACAGAAACTGTGAGTTAATAAATGGGTGACTTTGTAAGCCACTAAGTTTATGTTAATTTTTTACTCAACAATAGAAACTTAATACATACATGAATCCCCTGCAAGGTCCTACTTAGAGTTGAGGCCACAACCCACACAGATCTATTCCACATAATCTGTCTCATCATCCCGAGACAGAGAAATGTCAAAAAGGTAGCTTCACACATTTTTTTGCTGACCATGTCCTGAAATAGTGTTGTTTCTTCTTATTATTTGTAAAGAGGATACCTTGACACAGCTGAGCCAAAGTTTTACAGCCCCATTGTCAAACTGTAATCAACAAGTTCAATAGGGTTGCTTGTTTAGGATTTTGTAATAATCAGTTCTCAGTTTCGGCATGACTAATCAAAACACATTTATCTTTGGCTTTTAGAATGTGTTTTATGCTTTCATTTAAATACAGTTACATAAACCTGAGTGACTTCACATTCCATTCAGAAAATAGATGGCGTTATATCTTGGAATCAGGCAAAGTACCCAACTTAAGCAGAGTGCCTGTTATGAGACTTGAAAATGGGCATTTCACATGCTTTTTAGCTCTTAGTTGCTCTAGGTTGTTTGTTATGTGAAGAAATGGCCTTGTGATATTTACCTTGAGGAAATTAATTGAACATTCTGATTCAAGAAGCCTCTTTGGGGCCGTAGGTTGCATTAGAACACAGAACTCAACAAGAGGTTAAGGAATGTTATCTATGAAATTTCTCAAGATCCATTGTTGAAGTGTATCAATGAGACCTTGAAAGCATTTTGACCCAGGAAAATGGAATCATTTCTATTTATTTATATCAATTTATTAAAAGGATTATACTTAAGCTAATATATATCTACACACACATTCTGTTAAAAACTGTGTAAGTGGCAATAATACAAAGTGAATATGGTCTGTAACACTTTGACATTCTTAGAAATAGATGCTATTTAGAAAATATGACATTTTACTGCACTTTAAACTTGGAGAAAGGAACGCACTCTCTAAGTGTATCTACTGAGGCGATGAGTTAAGGAAATGATAACCTACTTCCTCAATTACCTTTGTGGGATGTTGAAAGGACAAATCAGACAGAATGTATAAAACAGTTTAAGCATAGTGGAAAATGTGTGCTTGATACTTTTTTTCCATACAGTAAAAGGTTCTATACACGAATTTTGCCTTCCGGAAATCCTTCACTGACAGCTTTTCCTTTACTGCTTCTCTTTTGATTCTACTATTCACTCACTCCAGAACTACCTTCTCTCATCCAAATATTCATGTACCCACTTTAGTTTCAGGCCATCAGTTAGAATGTCCTCTTACCTCCAAACATGCTATTTGGAGAACATGTACATGAGGGATTAAATTAGTAAACCGAGATTGACCAAAAGGATTCCAAAGCACCTCTGAATCCTTGAATGAGGAGATAATATGTGTATGTATTTAATACATTTTGAGATCAGAGACAATGTCCCCTTGCACACTTACCTAAGGTTTATGAGGTTTTCAGCTCATGTTTCTCTGTTATTTATCATTATGTAATTTGCTACTCCTGAGTAAAAATAGTTCAGTGAACCATGAGCCTGGAAAAGGGTTTCACCATGTCTCCAGGTGAGAAAAACCTGGAAAAGTCAAAAAGCCCATCAAGTTGGGAACACTAAAATGGAAGTTCTGCTCATCAGGAAAGTCATGAGGATTGAAGGCAAATGGGGAGTTCCCTTATAACTAATTTCTCTGTAATAATCAGAGAGAGTTTATCAGCATAAGCTATGTGCACCTACTCTATACTCCCTTCTCCACATTAAAAGTTCTCTTGGTTTCCCACTGGTCTCTTGTTGGTATAGCAAATCTTCAACTTCTCCTGACAGAATTGAGAACTAAGTAGAATTAGTATTTTCTGCCTCTGCATCAAAGGTAAAAGAAGGAGGAGGAACTTCTAAGAAAGGTAAGAACAGCCATTTGGAGGGGGATAGCTTAAGTATATAGTCATCACATATAGCCATGAGCAAGGAGATGAATTTTTTACTGTGACATCCACTCCAATACACTCAGCTTCCCAAAGGTATGCAGTAAATAAGAAGATGTGTTTGCCAGTTTTCATTGTATAGCTCAACATTTAGACTTTCCTTGAGAGCCCAAAGCACATGAATGACAAAATATAACAGAATAAGATAGGGTTGGACATTTGGTTTAGGCTAAGTGCATGACAGAAGCTGTTACATAGTGTATAATTGTAGACTTCCAGGTCTTGTCCAGCAAAGTCATAGATCTTACCGATTGGTATGATAAAACCCTGCTCGTCATTGTTGCATGGAAAAATGGCCCTGTGATATGTACTTTTATGTCACTTAACTAATTTTGGGTTTGCAAAGTTAGACTCTAAAAGGTATTGCTTTCCTCCCTAGGTTACTGGCCTGGAATTACATTATACTATGACTAGAATACATTGATACTGGGTAAATGGTGATGCCTCAGTTATGGCAGATTATAGCAGCTCTTGAAACTACGGTTTCCATAACTGTGGCTGATGGAATACAACAGAAGAGGATATTTTCAACTCAGCCCTTGTTTGGAGCCTTCAAAAATTGCCTTGATGTTTTGATAATAAACATTTGAGAGTATTAGATCAAAATGTCTATGTACTAAATTTAAAGAGATACAAACACCTGGGTTCACTAATACTAACTGTTATCATCCCCCACTTGTTCTAACACTGGTTTCTCTTCCAGGCTTGCATAGAACATTTCTTTCAACTTACCTTAAGTCTTCATACCTATCATCAGAAGCCCTTCTGATGTAATAGGTTCTGTTTTTTTCTCTGGGGACCTCATGGGTCCTAGCATTATGAGTGTCTTTATAGGGACAGTAAGCACAAAGTCTTCCATAGACATAAATTTGATTTTCTATTTATAGTCTTTATTTCTTTTCCCAGTGATCTTTTCTCTGTTACTCATGGTAAGGAAAGAGTCTGTGTTTGCATGGACTAATCCACAAAAATCAAATGCACCTTAACCTCTGGTAGTAAAGTCCCCCTGGGGTTGAACTATTTAAATTATGCTTCCAAATTTGCGGCAAAACATTAATATCAAATTAAGCCCCCAATACCCTGTTGCAACCACATATACACTTACACTTGACAAGAATTGTGTTCTAATTAGGGGTCAAAAATATAGCCACCATATTCACAGAAAGAAAGAGAAATATGTATTGCATTTCTACCTTACAATAGGCACTTTAATGCATTATCTTGATCCCCTACTGACAGTTGAATGTCATTATGTATATTTTTACATATAAAATTGCTAAGGATTTTAAGTTAAATAACTTGCCCAAGGACACATACCTAATTAAGTGATGAAGCTATCTTTCAAATTCAGGTTTATCTGAGTCCAAAATCTACACTCGTTTTTGCTGTACTAAAGTGGTTTTGCATAAATACATGTGCTTGGATATGTTAATATAAGAATCTTCAGCGTATTTCTTCCAATAGTGACTGGCTTTTAGGAACCAATTCATAGAAAAATGAATCCGGGAACATTTGAGAACACCCTTTTTCATTGTTCTCTCCATGTGTGTTTTCTCTCATTCAATTTCACTTTATAAACATCCATCAAGTGCTAATCATGGGTAAGTTGTGGCACTTTGGGCACTGTGCCTGACAGACATAACTTGGCTATGACACATATTTGTGATTTACCAAGAGAGTTTTATGCTGAGGCTTGCCTTCCTGACCTGCTCAGTTTTGAAATAAGTTCTATTCCTGGGCCCAGGGTCTATTCCTACAGTATTAAATTAAATAGGAGGCTACTTTATGGCAACAGACCTGAGCAATATTAATAGGTTTTTTTCTGTTATGTCTTGGCTTCCCTTGATGAATCAAGTGCCAGATTTTTATATCTTTATCCATAGTTCCTAACGAGGAGATGGCAGCTTGGAGAAGTGATATGATTTGCTCACACATCAGGTTACTGCTGGTGGCTAAACTCCATGGAGTTTAGAATCCATGAAGTCCACTCTCTCTCTCCAGGTGCCATATCAGTGCCCATATTGTACCTGTGTGTGTATGTTTCTGTGAAAACTCACAAGTGGTATTATTCAGGTGTCTTGTGGTTTTGCAAACTAGTCACCCTCTCTTACCTCAAACCACTCCTCACTTTCCAGGAAAGAGAGGCAGTGTGTGTGATACAATGAGTAGAAACGTGTCTAGGTTTTGGAAGCAGACAGACTTGAGTTCAAAGTCATCCCTCTTTGTAACTGTGTGTGGTCTTGGAGAAGTCTGTTGACCATTCTGAGCTTCACTGCCTTATCTGTAATATGAGAATGATAATAACTACCTTGCAGTATTATTGTGAATATTAGCACTAATGTATACAAAGTGCCTAGCATAATATTTCGGAAAAGGTGTAGATATCAGATGCCAGTCTTATTAGAACATTACTTTTTAATTATATGCATGGAGGGATGGAAGGGGCAAGAGGGGGGATAGCTGTTTCATGGTATTTGTGTTTCAATTTTGGGTGTGCACATTGCTGTTAGTGAATTTGTTTCAAACTGGACTCTCCCCTGTCATCTTCCTTGCTCCTTCCCTTTATTAAGCTTTGTTGTTTAGGCCCTGTTTCCAATTAAAAAGACAGTCCCCTACCCCCACAGGGCAATTTTGCCCACTGCTTTTTTTTGTGTGCAATTCAAGACTGGCTGTCCCCCAGATTGCAGCTGATAACCCTTCTCTTCGCAGTAGCTACTACTGCCTCTTCCCAGCAATTTTAAACAGGGAGCAGCACATATGGATTAGGGCACAATCTCAGAGTCAATGAAGTGGTGGCTCAGAGATCTTTCCAGGACCAGTGGAAATCCTATGTGTCACTGGTGGGAAAATAAGCATCTCTTGTCATCTACAAGTCTATGAGTGTTTGCTGCCACCCCTAGCCCTCCAATGCAACATGTTCATCCTGTTCTTATTTGTTTTCTACTCCTCTTCCTCCTCCCTTTCCAGGCCTATCAGATTGAGTTATAACACCACCGATCTCTTCCTTCCCCTCCCACTCCCTCTGTTTCTCCCTTAATACATTTGTACTTTTTATGGTCACCCCTTCTGGATACGCTATCAACAGTTGAGCTGCACAAAATCCAGATGGTAACAGTCAGTCTTTCTCTAAGCCCTGGCTGGTGGGTGTTAGAATTTGATTACTGTAGTTAGTGTCCATTTAGGCGTTGAACAACCTTAATCCTTTAAACATAGCCTAGCTAGAGAGGAGTGGAGGCGGGGTGGTAATTTTACCAGGTGTTTGCCTGCAGGGAGAAGCTGGAAAAGGATGCATATCTGGATGGTGTTTCCACAGGGAAATAAATGGAGGTTCAACACTGTGAAAAAGGTGGCAGTGGGTTCCTAGGGTAAAACATCTGAACAAGCTGCAGGAGAGTTGCCCCTGGGAGGGGGAGGCAACACTAAGAGCTGCACTTTCCGTCTTTCTTAGTAAGATCCTTGTGTGATGCTTTTGTGCAGTAGTTGTATGGCCAAGTTATTTTTTTTTTTTATTACCAGGAGCTAGGTCAAGTTAATTTTTTTTTTTTTTTACCAGGAGCTATCCAGGTCTGAGAAGAGTTTCCCTTTGGGTCCAACGTGGTATTATCTTTGTTAACCAAGTGAATGCCTGCTACTGGCACACTTGATTATGTCACACTTCTTTAACAGTGGTGATGGCAGAGAGTTTTATTGCAGGATAACAGGAAAGGGAAACTAGGCTTTGAAATATGGACTACTAATTAAAATGACATCAAACAACACAGAAAATATAAAGTGTGGAGATAACAGTGGAAAGAGCCTTGTACTGGAACTCAGAAGCCAGAGCAAGTTTACTACTTAATGACCTTGGGCAAGTCCCTTTACTTTTTTGAGTCACGGTGTTCTTATCTGAAAAACAAAGGCCAGTAGCATTACTTATCTGGCCTATCCCTCAGGGTTGTGTTCAGAGTCAAGTGAGAGTCTTCAAGATCTTTATAACCTATAAAGTGCTATATAAATTAAGCAATTATTACTTTAATTACTTTAGCATTTAAAATTAAAAATAAAAACAAAACTGAACCAACAAGCTGTGATTCACACCACCAAACTCCTGCCAATTCTGCCGCCTTCTGTCGATTGACTTAGAATAGGATATAATTTCCAATAAGACCAGTGGTTTAAACCTTCCTTTTTTTCCTTCCACTGAGGGGACAAATATTCATGTCCTTGTGAAACCTCAAGAAGGATTTTAGCAGTGCCATTTATTAACTCATTAGGAAAAATACTTCATCTCTCCAAGACTCAGATTAGCATGGCATCTACCTTTCAGAGTTACTAAAATCAAATGAGATATCCAATGTAACATAATTAGCATAGTCTTTCCCACATAGTAAGGACTCGCCAACTGTTGGCAATTCATTTTACTATTATTATTGCTCCATAAGCCTTGCCCCTGACAGCCTCCTGTTACCAAGAATACATTCACATTGGCACAGCTTTTCAGTTTTGTTACCTGGCCAGTAATTTATCTGAAACCAAGGCCCACAGCATAGTCTCTTCTTTGGCAGATTAGTGTCTCATGCAGTCACTTCTCTTCCCTCTCTTTCCCCTCCAGGTGGGATAGGCTGTCAAACAACCGTATCTCCCAACTCCATGTGAGGCAATTGTGTTTGGCCAGGGACAATCTTCTGTTCAGAGGCAGCAAGGCTATCCACAGCTTTAGGAACTGAGTGAGGCCTCCCATCAATCTGTCATCATCCATTATACCCCCAAGCCAATCCAACCCCTGAGGTGCTCTTACCTGACACTTTGCTCTCACCTACCACTGGTGAGACAGAGGCATTCTCTCTCTCTCTCTCTCTCTCTCTCTCTCTCTCTCTCTCACACACACACACACACACACACACACACACACCCTTCTATTCCCCACCACTCATACACAACCACTAATGAGTGAATTTCATCTTCCCTAGACCTCCACTGCTACAAGATGCAAGCAAAACCAACTGGTCTAGCATCAGTTTCTGTCTACCCTCCTCATGATTCTTGGTAATACCACTTCATAAAACTGAGAAAAAGTAAAAAGCAAACCCACACATCCCCTCTTTATAATCTAACCACTTCTTCCCCAGAGGACTTTTTAGTGAATTTATTCTCAAGTATTATTCAGGCCTTCAGATGGCTGTCTGCATGGGTCCGTTTAGCAATAAAACATTCTCCCCAGCTCAGGAGTAAACATGTACTTCCTAAGTACATGTGATTAGGTGATGTGGGCTCACCATCACCACATTCTAAGAGGCATTTAAAGCCATAATTGGAAAGAGATGGGTACTTTTAAAAACCAGAGCACACAAGGCACCAAAATTGAGTTTCTCTGCTTTGCTATTTGAGTGAGTTGTAGCCAAATAAGCTACATTCAGGCATGCGCTGCATAACAATGTCTCAGTCAATGATGGACCTCTTATACTATGGTGGTCCCAGAAGATTATAATATTGTATATTTACTGTACCTTTTCTATGTTTACATACAGAAATACCATTGTATTTCAATTGTCTACAGTACAGTAATATGCTGTACAGCTTTGTAGCAATAGTCTATGCCATATAGCCTAGTTGTGTAGTAGGCTATACCATCTAGGTTTGTGTAAGCATACTCTGATGTTTGCACAATGATGAAATGGCCTAATGACGCATTTCTCAGAACATATCTCTGTCTTTAAGTGAGGCATGATTATATTTGCATATTTACAAGCTTCCTTTTTGGCCTTAGGTTGCAAGCACTTTTAAATACCTCTGAAGGCTAAAGTCTTCAGATTTAGAAGCTCCCAAGCATGGTCCAGCATATTGTTACAAAGTATTACCGTATGCAAAATTTGGGATTATGACATTTCAGGTACCTCTCTAAAGGACTGTGATTTTTTTCCCTCCCTATTTGTGAAAGCATTTGCAGTACATGGTTCCCTTCAAGAAATTTAGCTAACCAGTGGGAAATCTGCAGACATCACTGGTCCATGGCTTTTCCTGCTGGGTGAAATAGTGGCCCTTGGGTAAAAAAGAAGTGAACTGAAGTGATCCCCCAAGTTAGATCTGACACCCAAGTCAGATCATAATAACTATCATCATATGGTTATTTGGTATGGGAGTGGGGTGGGGAGAGGCAGTAGAGTAAAAAAGATCAGGCTTCAAACCCCAGCTCTGCTATTCACTGTGACTTAGAACTAGACACTTAACCTCTCTAAGCCTCAACTTTTTCACTTCCCTCACAGGACTGTTGCTGTGAGCATTAAATAAGATAACGCATGTAAAGCAAGGGCAAATAGCAGGAATTTGTCAGCCAGAAACAAATATTTTCCTTTGGAGAAGGAGGGATGAAGAGAAACTTAGAGAAGAAATTGCTGCTCCTGCTGCTTCTAATGAGGGCCATCACCAGAGTCACAACAGGAGCCACTGCTCTCATAGTAGATGGTTAGGATAAACAGGGGTATGTTGCTTAGTGGTGGGAGCCCAGGGTTAGTTAGAAGCAGTGAGGAAAGTGTCCCTGAGAGAATAAACGTCCACAGAATGTTAGCTTTGTCTCTGGTAGCTTACAGTCAGGTAAAAGGATGGAAAAGAAGGCAATTTGAAGCAGGCATTGTTTTGTCACTTTTTGTAAGATGGTGGCTCTAGATAAGCTAATTGATGTCCTGACCTCTGTGATCTTGCTTAGGTTGAGGACCAGGGTCCAAGATACCCTGGTATCTTTTTGGAGGGACTTTGTGTAACCACAAAACTTCTTTTCTAGGCCAACAGCAACTACTGCTGTAGCCGTAGAGTTCTCCCATGAAGCTTCCACTTACACTATCCCTTTCACTGGATTTCCTGTTGCTAGGCTTTTGGCTCCCCAATGCTCAGAAACAGTCCTCTTCACCTGCTCAGAACCTTGAGTCTTCCCTGCATTTGTGGAGCAAAGTCAACCTCTGCAGGAAGCCTTGTCATAAGCCACTTTTCTCCTCAAACTCCCAAAGCTCTTACCAGTCCTCCCTTTTGATCTTACCCATCTTCCTGCTGGTTTCCTCACATCCCATTCCATGCTATTCCCCTGGAACTCTGTAACTGTGCACCTATTCCAGGAGGCATTCCCAATACAGAGAAAACTCAATGGTTGCTGTTATACGGCACCTTCGCTCACCTGAGGGAGGTCAGTGAGGAGTCCCGACACAACTGAAATACGGTGGCCTGAGGCCCAGCACTCTACCACTAATTTGCTTTTTGACGAGTAAGCACAGCCTCTCTTGGAGCATTATTTTCATAACCTAACAGGGCGGGGAGATCTAAGATTACTCATTGCTAAAGTCAAAGTTAGCTCAGAAAGTTAAAAGGTCAGTTTTGTGGCATGAGAACAGACTTTGAACTACCAGAGACCAGAGCTTGTATCTCTATCTTACCCATTTAACAGTGGCCCCTCACAGCAGTGAAATGCCTTGTTCAAGGCTGCACAGTTAGTAGGCAGCAAATCCAGCATTCAAACCTATGTGTAGTTCTTGGAGGGCACAGCAGAGCTCTTCCTCTTTCCTGGATGCAGCTAGTAGCAGGTCAGTTACCAAGGGCCAGGTTACCACTTTCTGTACTTTGCCAGCCTGGGCTCACATCGCTCACCTCCTCCCCATCCCCCCAAACAATTAGTGGTCCTTATCCTTCCTAGGAAACTCCAGTAATAGAAAAGAGGAAGGAGGAAGGGGCAGAGAGATTTGTTCCTTTCACTGGATTTCCTGTTTCTATGTTTTTGGCTCCCCCAAAACTTATAGGTGTTTAGGCTCTATGGTCCCAGTGGACTAGTTTTTTTTTTTTTTTTTTTTTAAGACAGAGTCTTGCTCTCTCACCCAGGCTGGAGTGCAGTGGTGTGATCTTGGTTCACTGCAACCTCCGCCTCCCTGGTTCAAGCAATTCTCCTGCCTCAGCCTCCCAGAGTAGCTGGGACTATAGGCACCCCCCACCACGCCCAGCTAATTTTTTGTATTTTAGTAGAGACAGATTTCACCATGTTGCCCAGGCTGGTTTCGAACTCCTGAGCTCAGGCAATCCACCCACCTCGGCCTCCCAAAGTGCTGGGATTACAGGCATGAGCCACCAAGCCCAGCCCCCAGTGGACTTCAAAGTCATCAAGCCTTGATATTTATCAATGTACTCACACCAGCGCAAAATGACATGTATATACAGAGTTCTTGCAGTGTCATTGGTAATAAAATAAGATTTGAAACCACTGTCTTTCAATAGGGAGCTGTTTAAATAAATACATATAGCATCATGCTTAACTTTCTTCTATTTCATTGATAGAGAATGGGGACACCGATGTTCATCTATAGCTCTTCCTTAGCACAGGAAGCAGTGGGAGGAGATTGGCAGATATAGTCCTTGCAGACCTGCGTAGTAGAAAAATATGGCTTCTCAGTGTTTGGGTGACCACGAGGTCTCAGTTTGCCCAAGACTCTCCTGATTGTAATGCTGAAACTCCTGGGAAAACCAGGACAGTCGGTCATCCTATTCCTCATCCTGCTGCTGCAGCCCTTAGACAGCCAGGAGGGGAAGAAACCAGTAGTGCCATGAGTGGCGAGATGGCAGCAGCCCTTGCATCCGCAGTCCACAAGAGACAAGGGACTCAGAGTGGCAGGCACATGCTCTGAAGATATCCTCATCTGACAAGGAAATTGAGGCTCAGAGAGGTTAAGTGATTTGTCCAAGGTCACACAGCTAGTAAGTGCTGGAGCCAGTCTGTCTGACTCCTGCCATGTCAACAGGACCCTGGGGGAATGTAAAGCTTTCAGTGAAGCAGTGGGTCTGACCTTCTTAAAGCCTAAAGCACCCGGAGTTGCATTTTAACCAAATCAAACACTGTTGCTTTGAATCAACTTTGGCAAGCCAGTGTTAGGAAACGGCTTTCTTCCCAGCACTTCAACCCAAGCAAAGAGAATAGATGTTCCAGGTCTTTGGACTGAAGGAGTCATAGACAGAAAACTAGCCTTTTCAGTCATGCCCATAATAGTTCAGTTCTCACTTGGAGAGTGATAGCCTACTCATCCCCAAACTTGATCCAGCCTCCCACACGAGAGCAACAAGAGAAATTAAAACAGAAGAGCAGCCAGCTAATAACAGGTAGCGGTGCATGTCATGATGTTTGCCTACTTTTTTAGTGGGTGGGGGTGGAATTCAACTTGTCTATATACCAGTGGACCCTTTTGCTAGGAAAAGGTAAAGAATTCCCCAAAGTCTTATGCATCAAAAATGCACCAAGCAGGCTGGGCATGGTGGCTCAATTCTGTAATGGGATTACAGACGTGGGAGTATTGCTTGAGCCCAGGAGTTCAAGACCAGCCTAGGCAACAGAGCAAGACTCTGTCTTTACAAAAAGATTAAAAAATTAGCCAGACGTGGTGGCGGGCGCCTGTAGTCTCAACTACTCAAGAGGCTGAAGCAAGGGGGATTACTTGAGCCAGGAGTTTGGGGTTACAGTGAGTCACGATTGTGCCACTGCACTTCAGCCTGAGCAACAGAGCAAGACCTTGTCTCAAAAAAAAATGCACCAAGTGACAGAAGAACAGATGTAGCAGATAGTAGAAGCTTTGGGAACTTGGGAGGAGCAAAGGAAAATGTCACAGCAGCAGCTGTACTTGCCCCTTTCCCAATTAAGCAGCAGGCGGGTGTTAATTATATACAGGAAATTGGGCTGCTTTACAGACTCTGGTGAGATATTTTATACAACATATTTATAAATATGGAGTGAGGGAAATGCTTATCCTCATTAATTTATTAATTTTTACATGTTGAGTTGTAGAGAGCACCAGGGAGAGATACTACCTGTGCCAGGGTATGGGAGTTTCTGGGATCAATGGATTTGGGTATTGGCTTATCAAAGAGGATTCAAAATGAAACTGAAGCAGAGTTTTCCAAAGCTTTAGCTTTCTCTGTATAGGGTGCTATGGTTTTGGCAAAGACCATTTTGTGTGAACAGTGTACACAGGACCTGAATTGCGTATGCCTTGGAGTACTACATTCTTGCATTTGAATGAAGCCAATTGAGCTCTGTGGTAATTGAATTTGGGACAATAGACTAATTAGCACCATACTCACTCTCACCACAAAACAATCAACCTTGAGGATTTAATAGCAGAAACCATAATGTTATTTGGGTTTTTATGTCGAATAGAGCAGGCAGGAAGGCCAGGAGGCCTGCCTGAAGTGTGCTGTGGTTTAATAAGCGCCAAGTCGTAACATGGCATTTCAATATGTACAAGAATTCTACAGCCCTTCCTAACTTCTTTCTATCCGAAGCATCACAGATATAGCCACCGAAATGTGGCAGCTTGGACCAAGAGGATTACGTGTGTGTCCCTTCTTATGAAATAGCTGTGTGCCTATAAATGTGGCCACCAAGCAAAATTTCCCATGTAGAGTCCCATTCCTCATTGCCTTTTGTAATAACATTAGAGATACATTCTTCTGACAAATATTTTAACTCCAAGATGTTGCAAAGTCTCAAAACTTGCAAAACAAACATGGGCTATCTTATTTGAGAGGAAAACTTCCAACTATTTCCTAGGGCAAGCCACTTGATGAAACTAATTTCAGGGTGTCTTTTGTAGGACAGAATTGCGTTAGAAGACGCCTTTCACTAACCGCTTCAGAGGGCTGATGAGAGGATTTAACCAAAGCAAAAGCACTTTATCAATTGCAAAGTGCTGTAGACATGGGAATTCTAACTACTCTTCCAAGTCAATCTTGGACTATCACTTTAAAAAACCTGGAGACTCCCTTCTCACCCACCATTGAATGCTAGGTCTTTAGAAAAACAAGGATTACCATTTGCTACTTTGAGGGAAGCTCATTAAGAGTTCTAGTATGGAATAGTCAGAGCTGTTCATAGAATACTTTTTAATTCTTAGCAAGCTATGATCTTGTCTTTCAGGATAAAGTTTGGCAGGGGGGATGGGGCAGGGTCTGTGTTCACCCTGCTGTGTACGTACTAATTAACCAGGCCCTCCCAGTTTTCTCATCATGGGACGAGGAAGCACAGAGTCCACTAGCATTTTGTAATTGTGGCTACTTGAGCAAAGTAAGGGAAAATTCCCAAGCCTCAGATTTACTGTCTGGAAGTCAGACGTGACACTGCATAGTTGTGGTGAGAAGGCAATGAGATGATATTATTTGCAAGAAGCCAGGAACCAGGAAGCCCCATGCAAATCTTAGGGGACAGGCAATGGCTGTCCCTTCAATGCCTCCCTTTAAAGGATGCATTTGCTTGTTTCCTTACTTTTTCCAATTTTTGCCTCAGGAACTTATTCAGTTTAGTAGTCCCAAGCAGGTAAAGATTGTTTTGCATGCATATATTTTATCGACTTGTGGCAATCAAGTGAGTGATTTTTAGCTTCTGCCTGTTCAAACTGGCTTCCTGGGGCTGCCTATTGGTTTGGGGGGTTTTTACAAAATAAACAATGGTTTATTTAGAAATAGTAATTGGGTTAGTAGGAAAGTTTCCCTGAAGGATAACAGAGGTCAAAGACTACAGGCACTTTACGTTTTCCAAGATCCAGGTTCGGGCATTTGTAGAAGTTCAGAGCTGATGACACAGAGCCTCTGTTTAGAACTGAAGGAACGCTTATTATAGCATTCTAACTTAATTAACAAAAACTAGGTTTCAACTTCATTTTATCTTATTCAAGGCAATACTACTTCATTTGGTTCTTTCCAACAATGCCTTCTTGGGTCTTTTAACTTGGTGAAGAGATTTATCTTGCTAAACAATTTGAGAACCACAGAGCTTACCTACTCCCTAGCCTTGACATTCTGTTCTTGTCATGGTTGACTGTGTCCTCCTGTTTCCAGTTTCCAGATGGTAATTTGGCTTTTGACAGAAACAAAGTAACTTGATAGGTAAAAGAAAGTCAGTTCCCACAAGCTACCAACCCTGTTCTGGTGCCAAAGGATTATAAACTTCGTGTTGACAAGTCATAGTATCTGTGAGAGTAAATCCAGATCTAAGATGTGTTCATAATAATAATAATAATTTATTATTGGAAAGTAGCTTCACAATTTCATCCTCCACTTCAGAAATAAATCCTCCTCATCTCTACTGGTACACACACATTGAAACTCTCCCCTTCTCATACCCTCAGACCTTGGGTATGAGGTAAAATGAGATTACTTCATTTCTGCCATCTCTTTTCCCTTAAAGAACTCAAACAACCACTCTTCCAAAGAGCCAGCGTGTAGACAAAGTTTTGCTTTCTTTTTCAATGAACATTCCACATACTTATGCCCCTGCCATATCACATGGGTATATGTTTACGTTCCTTTAATAATTTTAACATTTTAGTCCCTTGAATTATTTTTTTCATTATTATAGCTTTATACTAGGTTTTAAAACCTAAACAGCAGGTAGTTCCCTCTTCATTACTCTTCTTTTTGGAATTCCCAGGCTATTTTTGCTTGCTTATTAAAAAAATTAATAGACCATTTTTTTTTAACAGTTTTAGGTTTATAGAAAAATTGAGTGGAAAGTAAAAAATGTACCCATACATACCCCCCCACCCCCTCCCAGTTTCCCCTGCTTGGGGCTACTAAACTAAACTGAACAAGGTCCTGAGACAATTATTTTATTTATTTATTTATTTATTTTTGAGACGGAGTTTCCCTCTTGTTACCCAGGCTGGAGTGCAATGGCACGATCTCGGCTCACGGCAATCTCCGCCTCCTGGGTTCAAGCAATTCTCCTGCCTCAGCCTCCCGAGTAGCTGGGACTACAGGCACGCGCCACCATGCCCAGCTAATTTTTGTATTTTTAGTAGAGACGGGGTTTCACCATGTTGACCAGGATGGTCTCGATCTCTTGACCTCGTGATCCACCCACCTCGGCCCCCAAAGTGCTGGGATTACAGGCCTGAGCCACCACATGACAATTATTATTATTATTAACATCTTGCATTCATGCAGTGCATTTGTTACAATTGGTGAGCCAATATTGTTTTTTTTATTATTAACTAAAATCCATCATTTACATCAAGCTTCATTCTTGGTGTTGTACATTCTATGGGTTTTGACAAATGTATAATGACATGTAGCCACCATTACAGTATCATACAGAGTAGTTTCACTGCCCTAAAAATCTCCTATGCTCCTCCACCTATTCATCTCTTCTCAACTGCCCTTGAACTTCTGGCAGCCACTGAGCTTTTTTACTGTCCCTATAGTCTTGCCTTTTCCAGAATGTTATGTAGTTGAATTGATATAGTATGTAACCTTTTCAGATTGACTTCTTTACTTAGCAATATGCATTTAAAATTCCTCCATGTCTTTCTGTGGCTTTATATTGCATTTATTTTTATTACTGAATAACATTCCATTGTCTGGATGTACCACAGTCTGTTTAACCATTCACCTATGGAAGGACATCTTGGTTGCTTCCAAGTTTTGGCAATTATGAATAAAACTGCTGTAAACATTCACGTGCAGGTTTTTGTGTGGACATAACTTTTCAACGCATTTGGGTAAATAGCAAAAATTTCAATTGCTAGATCATTTGGTAGAAGTATGTTTGATTTGGTAAGAAACCGCCAAACTGCCTTCCAAACTAGTTGTACCATTTTGCATTCCTACTAGCAATGAAAGAGAGTTCATGTTGCTCCATATCCTTGCCAGCATTTGGTATTGTCACTGTATTGGGTTTTAGCTATTCTAATACATGTGTAGTGGTATTTAATTGTTGCTTTATAATGTATTAATACTTTTTAAAAGTTATTTTTCTAGTTGTTGCTCTGGGGCTTATAATATACATCTTTACTTATCAAAATCTATTTCAGATTTTTATTAATTTATAGTGAGATATAGAAAACTTATTCCTATATAGCTCTATTGTCTCTAAGGTTCCCCTGAGTGGTAGAGCTTAGTTAGGGTCCCCTGAGTTGAGGGAGGTACTGATTTTTGGGAGTAGTCTCTGAATAATCAAGCAGGATGATTTGCTGAGGAAGGGGATGTGGTCTACAGGCAGAAAAAATAGGAACTTGAACAAAGATAACCATTTCTCCTTCTTGCTCATAGTAATATCATTAAAGAGCTTATCAAATGCCTAAGCTAAAATCTGAGTCCTCCTGGGGTATCATATTCACAAGTTATAAATTGGGAAATTTTAGTTTACTAGCCTATGACTTGCAATGCCTGAAAAATGGGTTCTTTAAAAGTATGTGCTTCTCAGAACAGGCCAACAGAATGTACTTGTGTAAGTATCTGACAGTCTGAGCTGCAAAGCTTTAATCTGCAAATGGAGGGGAAGGGAAAAGTAGCCAACCAAAAACTGTAAAATGAGCTGGTACAGGGAACATTATATATGACAAAATAAGAAAAGTAAAGAAAGCATTTAACAATTTTGACAGAGCAGAATAAGTTGGGAAAAGGGCAGAGATAATGGGTGTAGATTCAGTTGTACAGATTTGGAGCAGTTAAAATTTGGAATTTAAGTCTTTAGCAGAAAGGAGTAAATAGGACTGCCTAGGTATTATGAAGACTTAGTGTGGAGAAGTATACGGATAGAGGTAACAGGGTTAGGATACAAAAAACCAAATGCCATTAGTGAGAATTATACTTTAGGCCACCTGGCCAGAGAGCAAAAAGGAACAATATATTCTTAATGCTTAGAGAAGTTGTTTTCTCTTGGATGACTCAATTTCAACAATTTAAATATAATTTCTTACTCTCTCTCTGCAGTCTCCCTCCTTCCCACAAGGTCTTATTGTTCTCTTTGTTCTGACTTCTCAGCATCATTCTTTTGCATTGCAAAGGTGTTATAATAACCATGAAACTCCCACAAGTTATGAAGAAGGCTCAAATAAATTGTGATTGCTTATGAACTGACTTTTTCCAGTTGAGATAAAGAGGCTCTGTCCACTAGTACTATCCAATTGGTTAGAGAATTGAAGAATGTATAAATGTATGAGTATGTGTACGTGTGTGTGTGTGTGTGTGTGTGTGTGTTTGTGTATTTGGGAGAACAGGAATGGCAAATAATTGTTTAGATCAGGGAACTAAACTCAAATGCCTGCTGTCAGGCACGCCATCTGAAGGGAGCAGCTGCTACTCAGTTTCTGCATATCATTGCCATGTGAGAATATAAATTCAATGTTACCAGATGTTCTGTTTTTTTTAAAAAAGAAACAGGAAACCTGCATTTTTATATAAAATATTCTACCTTTTAAATATTACCAACTAATTTAAAACTTGGAAAAACACTAGGTAGGCCAAACAAAACACTTCTCCAGCCACCCAATGGTGAACGCTAATTTAAATGATAGATAAAATGCATGGTAGAGCCTTGATTTGGTGATTTTAAACTCAGTCTGGCCCTTTGTCCATTAAGTATGGGTTTGGTTCCTGCTTGGTGGGGTTGAGTACTTCTCCCAAATGGCAGTCTGGCATGTTGGCTTGTATCCTATAACTTAAGTGAGAACTTCTTCAATGATGAAAATGGTAAGTAGACTCTATGCTTGGTTGGGATCAGTCTGTTCAGCACGTAACTGAAAAATCAGTAGTTACACTATGAGGTGTAAAGAAAGTAATCAGAAGGTAGTTTTCTTGTGGTGTCCTTTTTATGTGCTTGCTCCTTCATGAGATCATGAGTCCATTGAAGACAAACCATGGTAAGGACTTTGGATTTGGCTCTAAAAGTTTTGAGAAGCTATTGGAGGCTTGAGAACAAGGAAGGAACATGATCCAACTTAATATTCTAAAAGGAAATCTCTAAAAGAGCTGACAGAAAAGCCCTGTCTAGAGCTACAATATGGAGACTTCCAGAAAATCTGGCTTTACAGGCTTTTTCCTCTACCATGCATTCTTTCTTAGAAATGCTGTTCTTACCTTTATGTGTTCATGTCCTTGCCCTCTACCCTCTACTGCAAATAGAGATGTTCTCCATGGTTTTGGGGCCATGTAGCCTGATAAATGTGAAGTCTATAACATCCTGAATGAGTAATGCAAGGGCAACCAATGTCTCCTCTGATTGAACTAGCTTCACTGTGTTCTAACCTGGCCTTCAGGCCATTTCTCAGATATGTGACAAGATAGAGCCTTCCAGATATCTGCTCTTTCCATCTGAGAGAACAAGTGGTATGACCTTACGAACTGATCTCATTGCTCAACACCATGCTTTTGTCTTTCAGAAAATATTGAAGGAAGGACCTCTGCTGAAGAACTGTAACTCTTTGAAGAGATGGAAGCCTAGATATTTTCTGATTCAAGGACAGAAGCTCTACTTTGCACACCATCCCGCGGTAATATATAGCATCTTGTCAAAAGGATTAATGGGTGGGTGCCAGGAAATGTTTGTGTGGAAAGATGGACTGACAAGTAAAGACATGTCAGCAAACATTAGGGTGGAAGTCAAAGCCCTCTACTCCTTTTATAACTTGGCCTTTTGGGTCAAATGGGAATCTTTCTCTCCTTTCCCTTTTCTGTATACCTTTCCTTTTGTATTTTTCCCAGCTAGCTTCTGCACCCAGAACCAACTATAATTTTGGGGATCCAGTGCAAAACGAAAATGTAGTTCTCCTTATTAAAAAAGCAGGGGGAAGTTCTAGTAAAGCTACTAACATATAACGCTTTATGTTTATACTAAAATGTTAATATAAAGCAATGACGTCATGGTGTTTTATTTGCTATTTAATGTAATTCTAAGTAAAGAAAAATAAAATTTTAGATAATTAGCATGAATGTTACTATTCATCTGCATACAACACCAGTTTTAAATGCAAATATAAGAGCATTTAATTCATATAATCACTAAAATTATACAATTTGTATTTAGTAGCTCATACAAGTTTATGTATTTTGTTCTCAGCAGTACACAGAACTGCACAAAACTAGCTCAACTGTTCATATTTCATTTCTTGATACTTGTACATTCTACCAACACTTTTCTAACTGAAAGAACTATGGGTTGCCTTATCTTTCCATTTCCTTCCATGTCATCATTTTTAGCAGAAATGGTTGGCTAACACAGGGGTGTAACGAGCAAGAAAGAATACAATAGGGCTTCTTGGTTGTTCGTATTTCTTAGAAACCATTATTTTTTTCTATGTCTGAAGCAAGTTCTGGTTCCAACAGAAAGTATGACCTCTCAGGGCTGTCGGCTCCCCCTACTGCTTACTCGGTAATAGACGTAACACACTTATCTTGAACTTGCTTTGAGTCTTGCTAAACTCCCACTTATCATGGTTCCACTAGAATTCTATGTTCATGGGCATCACAAATCCAAATGGAGTGACAAGACATGGGGTGGAAGTGTATATTGCGCCTATCTCCTCTGCTCATATGCACAATCTTTTGTCCCATTGGACTTCACTTACAAAGCACATGCTCAAAGACAAAATTATGAATTAATTTTAAGATGACAACAGCAAACCATTAAACTAAGTGTGGGGCCCTTCTGAACACGGGGACCTGTGTGACTGCACAGTTTGTATACCGGTGAAACTGGCCTTGCCTGTATCCGTGATACTGATTTCCTGCTGCTGGCTAGGTGGTATTTACTGTGGCCAGTGAATAAGGAGACACAGGCCTCAAACTGGATGGGACTAGCAACACTGTCAAAGGCTCCACCCAATAAAATAGGAGGAGCTAATCACAATCTGTTCCACTAGGACTCTAGTTAAACCACATCCCATTATCTTTTCCAGGATAAGCCTTTATGTTTAAATAATTCTGAACTCACCAACTCAAGCCTTCCTATAATTCCACATAAATGTCTATAAAAAGTTTATTTTGATTTCATTTTATTTGTTTTTGTCACATGATGTATTAACAAAAATCATGTTGCTAAATAAATTTTAGCCCTCGAGTCAAAGAAATGATTGGATCATGACTGCCACAAGTGTCTGTCAGTGAGTGTGTGTGTGTATGTGTGTTTACCTTTTAATGTCTCTTTGCATAATTAACCACATGGTTTCTTGTCCCTCTCCCTCTTATATCTTTCTAGTTTGCACACTTTGACACGATTGATCTGTCTGAAGCCGTCGTGGCAGAAAGCAGCTGTAGAAACCTTTGCCACAGGTTTTGTGTAAGTATGATTGGGAATGACTGAATGGGCAGGGGTAGGGGCTAGTTGGGAAGACAGCTTTCCATAACCACTTTTTGCTTCTTTGAACTTCAGGTTTCCAAAGTTTCCTTTGATCTCAAATTGTTATCATTCATGCAAACATTTTCTAGCAGCCCACTGATAATGAAGAAAAAAAGTGATGGTCTTGTTCCTTATTACCAGTATAAAGCTAAGCTGACTTAAAGGAGAAGGGAATATGTGACTTATAAAAATTAGTCCTCCTAGTGAAGGTGATTTAGAAGAGTATCACTGGGAGTCTTTCAAAGAGACTGCTAATATGTTATAGAAAATGGCAGGATAATTGAGTTACATGACATCCTCTCCTCTGATGAGGTAGATAAGAGCCCTAATCCAAAGTGAAATCTACCCCATGTTGAGATTACTAATAAAAGTGCCTCAAAGAAAGCAGAGGATTTTCTAGGGAAGTATCTGAGGGCTTAGTGTGGCTGAAATGTCACATGGCTTTGGTCATTCAACTGAATGCAGACCAGAAAACTCACTGAAAAATAGAAAGCTTGGTGGTCCAGGAATTCTTCTACCCACCTCTTCCAAGAACTGTCTTCTCTCAGCCTCAGTAGTGAGTTATGGAGACTGGAGCTCCTGTTTAGGCAGGTAGGGGATAGTACCTAATAGACTAAAGAGCTGCAGACCCAATATCCTGCTTCCATGGTGGGTTCATGTTCCATCTTCTCGTGAAAGGAGAGTGGCTGGGTCTAAGAAAAAGACTTTGCTTTTGTTATTCTCTCATTACATCACCCTGACACAGGGTAAAGCTGAGGGCTCTGTTGACCAGTCCCAAAAAGCTGGGCCTTTGGGTGATGAGCCTATAGGCTAATGTTTTTGGTCTGCATTCTACAAAGAAAGAAATCTAAGGGCTAGGCTGCCCCTTTACCTAATTAAAGCACAGAAGCACTAAACATCAGCCCCACTCAAGAATGGGTTTAGACCAAAGGAGTGGCTGTTATCCACAATCCCAACTAGCTCCTAGTTCCATCTACCACATAATCACACTGTGCTACATGCAAAAGGAGAAACAAATTCCTTGTTGGTGTGGTGAGCTCTAGCTTCAAGACTTGGGGAGCTTGTAGTAAAGGCAATTAGGGCAATGGAAGCAATGACTGATGCTGTAGCTATCCATGATCCTCCTGCCCTCCGGAAAAAGATCAAGTCCTGCCCATGGTCTATGTCTGCTAGACTCTCACTGTGGCATTCTTATTATTCCCGCCTGGGTTCTTGTGCCAAGCAGGATTAAGAAAGACAACTGTAAAATTCTCTTCAGGTTGTCCCTAACCATAAGAAAGAAAGAAACTGGATTTTTAGACATCTCACACTCCCACTAAACAGGGACTCCCTAATGAACCATATACAATTTTACCACTTCAAGTAGACAGAGTCACAGTAAGCAAGTAGGGTTTTCAGGCAAACTAACTTGAGTTGGTACGTGGTTTACTATTTAAAAGAATGAATTCTGAAGCTAAAGAATCTGGATTTCAATTCTAGTTTAGTTTTTTACCTGCTGGGTGACCCTAGGCAAATCATTGAACTCTCTTTGCCTTGGTTTTCTGGGCTATGAAATGGGAAAAATAATAATGCCCATCTCACAGGGTTGTAATGAAGACTGAATAAAGTAATATGCATAAAGTGCTTTAGAATAGTTCCTGGCACATAGCAAGTGGCAATGAAATGTTAGTTACTGCTATTAGCACTATTACTGTTTTGGATGGGTATCAAAGGAGCTACGAGTGGCTTTGGCAATGTCTGTTTTATATTCAAGAAGTGGCTTGCATTGTGCTTGGTACGTCTGTCTAGTTTCTTAGAACGTTCACAGACTCTTTTTGGAGGCAAAGTTATGGAGTGAGAACCAGCTAATATTGTGTCTTTTTGTTTAGGTTATCACACCACAACGAAAAATCACTGTGGCTGCACCCAACCGAAAAGACATGGAAGAATGGATTAACATCATAAAAACTGTCCAACAGGGAGAAATTCATAAGGTAAGGAAACTAGTAAAGAAGCCACACAATTCTTAATAGGTAAATAATTAATTGCATTCGTTAAGCCACCTTTACAGCAGGGAAATAATAAGATGGACGTAGAGACCACCTGGTTAGGAATTATAGACAGAAAATCTCTTTAGAATTATTCATAAATAGGAGTAATTAACTTGGACTCAGACCTTTGTAAGTATGTGGTGCAGACACCTCTATACATATCCACTTGATATGTAGATGTCAATCTATCCTCAATGGATGAGGTACTCAAGATGTAGGTGAGCAGCTAATGTAGATGCCCTTAGGTTATGAAAACCACAATCAGCAGTCTTAACTTCGGTCTGCTGAATGACCATAGTAACAGCTAATGAAACTGAGCCTCAGAAAGAGGAAGGAATCGAGTCCAAGGCGGAATCACTATTCAGCAGGGAAACCAGGATTCAAACACTTGACCACTATACTATTTGCCTTTCTGTTTTCTGTCTACTACAAAAGTAATACAGAGGGAAGAGCAAGAAGTTGTCCTCTCCAAAGCTTAGCAGGGTTCTTTTTTACCTGACAGTACCAAATCTCTGGCCACTGCCCCCTGAAGTAACTGGTGCAATCAAACTCCAGGAGATACACTCTGACTGCTCTTCTATAGATCTACCATAGTTAGAAGTTATGTAAGTTCCAAGAGAAGAGAGAGCTGTGTCATTTATTTACTTAGAGCAGTCTCTGGCACATAGTAAAGGCACAATAAATATCTTTTGAATGAATAAACGAATCTGCAGGAAATCTTGGAACCAGGGTTTGAACAGAGAATTATACATACTTCATCCTGAAGTAAAGTTCTGCTGTAAAGGTCTTAGAGATAAAGAGGAAGGTGAATCCAGACTTTAAAATAACCTGAAGTCTTAAATAACTAGCAATAGGTAGAAGATTATTGTAGGCAATTGGGATGGAGCAGTGTGTGAAGTGGCTTGTTGATAATGAGGTTTAGAAATAAAACTAATGCCATAGAGAAGAACCATCCATACCTACTCCCCCGAGGACTTCTCAGGCTTTTGACCGCTTCATCTCATAACTATACATTCTGCTCCCTATAGCAATTATGGGGAACATGACAAGATGGATGACTTGAGACCTTTCCAAATATCATTAAGGCCTCTCCAAGTCCCACATTATATATGCTTAAATTGAGAGATCCTTTGCTTAGCATCTGATGGTGATCTTTATACGCTTTAGCACTCAGAATTTTACCTCTTTGCTATTTTCTTCTTCCTTTTACTTTTCCATAGAACAGAGATTATTTTACCTGTCATTTTCTTCTTCCTTTCCTAATGGAGAAGCACATCCCCCTCTTCGCCCTCTGCCCCCACCAATGAGGCCACTATGGTACGCATTAGAGGCAGTCATAAAAAGTTATGAATTCCATGCCCCTTTCCTATTTTCATCCCTGTGGACCAATATCTTTCCTTCCTGTGACTTACCTCTATTCAAACTGGAGTGTTTCTCATGAATCATAGAACATTTACATTTTGGCATAAAAGGTCACATACGATATCTTGAATTTTAATTATTGCTCTAGGAACGCAAAAACTACTAGAGAAATTCTGACGACTACCAGAGAATTGGTGCACCATTCCTGAATTCATTGAATTAAACACCTAGGTATTGATTACCCAGCACAAACTAGAAAGGAAAAAAATCTCCCTGTTTACTCTCTTGGAAGAGTTATATCAGGTTGTAATCACAACCTCTGTGGAGCTTCTCCAGGGACCTAAATCTATTAAGGAACACTTTCAGCTGATAGTGAAATGTCTCACCACCAGCATCTTAGCAATTCATCTTACTTGAGGCTTAAATAGTCAAATATGCTTTCTCCCATATGTACCTTATCTCTAATGGTCCTTTCTGTCCTCTGTCACCACCAATGCCTGACAAATAGGGTGAGGGAAGATTAATCACGGATTTAGTAGTCTATTAAAGTGGTGACAAAGTAATTGGATAATCTATGGGAAACTAGTCAGTACACATTCATAAACCGCCCCCTACTAGGTGCCCAGTTCTGTTTCACAAAGAGTGGGAAAAAAAGATGCAATATTGACTCCCAGCCTCAATGAGCTTTGTAGGTAATAGGGAGAACCTATATACACAAAAGAAACAGTTAAATAACAGTACTCAAGATAAATGCCAGTTTTCATAGATGTTACAAGGCAATATATGATTGATTGTCAGATGGATGAAACAAATAATAAAGTGGTATGGGAGTTCAGAGGAGGAAGAGATAAGTATGGGCTGGAGTCCTCTGGGAAGAGTTAACAGAGGAGAGATTTGAGACTGACCCTGAAAGATAGATTGTATTTTATTGGTGGCAGGGAATTAGGAGAAGTGGGAGGTCCTGAGCAATGGAACTGGCATAAGCAAAAGCTGAATAACAGGAAAACACAACCTTTTTGGAATATAGTGAAAGGGAGAATCCATTTCACCAGAACAGTTTAGGAAAGTGAGTCCAAGACATACGTCTTAAGAGGTAGATGGGGTCTGACTTTGGAGATTTTTCAATGTCAGGATAAAGAGTGGGGAAGATTAGCAATGTGTTCAAAGTTCAGCTTAAGGATGGATTCAAAATGGGAAGAGAATTGATAAGAGGGATACTTTAGAAATACAGGATGGATTAGACAACGGAAAAACTAGAGGCCAGAAGTTCAGAGAAGAGGCTATAGATTAATTATGGCAAGACAATATTAAGCCCCAGAATGGGGCTAGAAAGAGAAAATAAATGTGGATACTGAGTTAGGGGTGGAGGAACCTAAATATAAGAAAGAGGCAAATGAAATAGAAAAGTCATAGACAGATGAAAGGTGTGAGCCTGGGAGATTTAAAGAAAGAATAGAAAGGAGAACATTAGAAATAAGAAGTTGCTTAGAAAACTAGATTAAACAGTTAGCTCTTCCTAATGAATTGTCATGGAATCATAGACTACGGAAACAGAAATAGACTTTAAAAGTTATCTGGACTCCAGAGACTACATTCTAGAGTATCTGGAGATGTAAGTCATGTGGCCTTTATTTGAACTCTTCCAAAGGCAGGGAACTAAGTTCCTTGCAAAAAAGTCCATCTAATGTTCCTAAAGCTCTAAATCTTGGAAATTTTTTTCTGAAACTTTGGCCTAGTTGAAGAAAGAACTTTCTAACATTCACTATAAGCTACAGGAATGGCATCATCTGCCTCTAGAGGTAGAGAACTCCCTGTCATTGGAAGTAATACAAACAAGCAAATTGAACAACTGCTTGTCAGATGTTGTACAGAAAATTGATTTTTTCAAGTGGGTAAACTAGATGAACTTCAAAATTCCTTTCAATTTGAAAAGCTTTCATTAAGCAGATGAGAAAACTGAGCCTCAGAGAGGGTCAGTTGCCTTGCCTAAATTCACAAGTTGATTCTGGCAAAATTAATATCTTAGTTCTTTTAATTTTTAATCTAAGTTCTCAGAAAGATATCTTCAATTCTGCCTAATTACCTTCTACCTTTCCTTTAATCTCCACCCTCTGTGATTATAGGGCAGGAATACTAAGGTAGACAACTGAATTGTATAGATCAACAAATAAATTCAAAGTGGCTAAATGAGTAGCTCATGCATAGTGTGTCCACGGCTAGTGATTTGCTCAGGATGAGCCCAGTTTACACTTGTCCCAGCATAAGTATTAAAAGCTCCCCTTTCACTGTGGAAAGTGGCTCAATTTGGACAATATGGTCACCCTACGATGGCCAACCTGGGAAGCCATAACACTTCAGTAATTCCCCAAACGTTGATAGAACTGAGCAGTTGAGTTCACATTACAACACAAACCACTGACTTCATTTTATTTAAACTCAACCTTTTATCATATAAGCCATCCCCAAAGACTCCTTTACAGAATTATATCTGTAGCAGACTTTGTGCTTTGTGGAATATTTCACCTGAGACTTTTAAGTACCTTGCAAACACTTGATATTGCTAAATCCCCACATTTGGAAAGTGCTTTGGAGTTAATAAGATTTCATTTAACTAATAGACAAAAAAATCACTCTACATATCTGACTTCTGGATTATGCTGAAAGGAATTCAGGAGGTAGGGAAAGTACCCTTAGCTGCCCTACAACAGTGATGTCTTAAGTTCAGGCTGCTATAACAAAAATGCCATAAACTAGGTGGCTTAAACAACAAACATTTCTCACACTTCTGGAGGCTGTAGTCCAAGATCAAGGTGCTGACAGGTTCAGTGTCTGATGAGGGCCTGCTTCTTGGTTCGTAGATGGGAGTCTTCTCATTGTTTCATCATATGGAAGAAAAAAGAACAAGAAAACTCTCTGGGGTCCCTTTTATAATCTCATTCATGGAGGATCCACCACCTCCTATAAGGAGTGGGGAGCACATATTCAGTGCATTGCAATCTGCCCCTGAACACCCCCGAATTAATGGCCTTCTCACAAGCAAAATACATTCATTTCACCTAAAAATTCCAAAAGTCTTAACTCATTCCAACATGAATTCTAAAGTCTAAAGTATTATCTAAATACCATTTACATCAGATATGGGTGAGAGAGCCTTGGACAAAATTTCTTTCCAGCTGTGAACCTATGAAGTCGAACAAGTTGTGTCCTTCCAAAATAGAAATGGTGAAATAGGCGTGGGATAGACATTCTCATTCTAAAAGAAAGAAATAAGAAAGAAGGAAGGAATGACAGGTCCCAGGCAAATCCAAAACCTGGCAAGGCAAGTTTCATGAGATCTTAAGTTTGGAGAATACAGACGGTCTCCAACTTATGATGGCTGACTCACAATTTTTTGACTTTACAATGGTGCAAATGCAATACACATTCAGTAGAAACACTACTTCAAATTTTGAATTTTAATCTTTTCCTGGGGTAGTGATAGGCAGTACCATGCTGGGCGGCAGCAGCAAGCCACAGTTCCCAGTGAAGCATTCAATCTTAGGGTAAACAACCCATACTCTACAGTGTACTTTGTTGCCAGAGTTTTGGGAGACATTGTGCTTTGCGTTTTTGCATCCAATCATGTCTACAAAACATCCATTTTTGACTCAACAATATTTCAAACTTACTGGGTTTATCAGGATGTAACCCCATAGTAAATTCGGAGCATCTGTAATCCTCTGGCTCGATGCTCTGCCTTCTAGACCTACTCAAGTAGCAACATCACCCCCACAGATCAGTGGGGCGCTGCCAATGCTGTCGCTCTCTACAGTGGCTCTGTTCATGGCATGGTTCTCTGTTGGAATGGGGGCAAGTTCTCACGGCTCTGCTGGACTGTTCCATCCCCACAGCTCTGCTGGTCATTGGTTCCACCCTTTGAAATTGAAGTGGAGACAGCCTTGCTACCTAGGACTGTGCACTTTGAGCTTGTGATGGCAGCCCTACTGATCTCTGAATCACCTTTGGGATCATTCTTTGCTTGTCTTGAAGAAGTTCACATCCGAATAGTTCTATGGTCTAGTCCTGTAGGGTCTTCCTTCGTTTTGTCCCATTTTCTCAATTTCCTTTAGTCTCAGGTCACAGTGGTTCTGCTACTACAATCCCATCTTAATCCCATCTCTATTCCTGGCTTTTGTAGAGATGGTTAATTCAGTCTGTGAGTCACATCCACACTAATTTCCTTGTCAAATAGTGGGTCTTCCACACCTTTTCGAACATACTTTCTCATTTTTTATAATGTGGATAGACTGAGAATTTTCCAAATCTCTAAATTCTAGGGGATTTTTTGCTTAACAGTTCCATCTTCAATTCATTTATCTCCTGTCACATTTTTCATTTTAAACATTTTATTAACCAAATATGTCCCAAATATTATAATTTTAAGCATAATCAAAATAAAACTGATTAATGAGCTATTTATGTATGTTACATTTTAAAACATTATTAATTTTGGTTGACAAATCATAATTACACAGATTTATGGAGTAAAATGTGATGTTTTTATATATGTATACAAGTTGGCATGATTAAATCAAGCTAATTAACATATCCATCACCTTGATTACCTGTCTTTTTTAATGGTCAGATATTTGAAATTTGCTCTCTTAGTTATTTTAAAATACTCTATATAATTCATTGTTATTGACTATAGTTACCCTGCTGTACAACAGATCTCAAAATCTATTCTTCCTGTCTATCTGAAACTTTGTACCCTTTTGATTAACATCTCCCCATTCCCTCCTCCTCTCCCCTCAACCACCATTCTGTTCTCTACTTCTATGAGTTCAACTTTATCAGATTCCATATACAAATGAGATCATGCAGCATTTGATTTTCTGTGCTGGCTTATTTCACTTAGTATAATGTCCTCTAGATTCACCCATGATGTCACCAATGACAGGATTCCCTTCTTATTTAAGGTTGAATAGCATTCCATTGTGTATATATACCACATTTTATTTATTCATTCATTTGCTGATGGACACTTAAGCGGTTTCCATATCTTGACTATTGTGAATAATGCTGCAATGAACATGGGAATGCAAATATCCCTTTGACATATTGATTTCAGTTTCTTTCCACATATACCTAGAAATGGAATTACTGGATCATATGGTTGTTCTATTTTTAGATTTCTTGAGGAACCCCTATACCGTTTTCCATAATGGCTATATTAATTTGCATTCCTACCAACAATGCCTGAGAGTTCCCTATTCTCCACATCCTCTCCAACACTTATTATCTTTCATCTTTTTGATAAAAAAACCATTCTAACAGATGTGGCATGATATCTCACTGTGGTTTTAATTTGCACTTTCTTAACGATTAGTGATATTGAGCATTTTTTCATGTACCTATTGGCCATTTTTATATCTTCTTTTAAGAAATACCTGTTCAGGTCCCTTGCTCTTTTTTTTTCAAATTTTTTATTATTTTTAAGTGTAAATTTATTTATTTATATTTTTTGCTATACTTTAAGTTCTGGAGTACATGTGCAGAACGTGCAGGTTTGTTACATAGGTGTACACGTGCCATGGTGGTTTGTTGCATCTATCACTCAGTCATCTACATTAGGTATTTCTCATAATGCTATCCCTCCCCTAGTTCCCCAACCCCCAACAGGCCCCAGTGTGTGATGTTCCCCTGCTGGTATCCATGTGTTCTCATTGTTCAACACCCACTTATGAGTGAGAACACGTGGTGTTTCGTTTTCTGTTCCTGTGTCAGTTTGCTGAGAATGATGTTTCCATCTTCAACCATGTCCCCTGCAAAGGATATGAACTCATCCTTTTTTATGGCTGCATAGTATTCCATGGTGTATATGTGAAACATTTCCTTTATCCAGTCCATCACTGATGGCCATTTGGGTTGGTTCCAAGTTTCTGCTACTGTGAACAGTGCCACAATAAACATACGTGTGCACATATCTTTATAATAGAATGACTGATAATCCTTTGGATATATACCTAGTAATGGGATTGCTTGGTCAAGTGGTATTTCTAGTTCTAGATCCTTGAGGAATCGCCACTTGATCATGGTATTCTTTTAATGTATTCTTAAATTCAGTTTGCTAATATTTTATTGAGTATTTTTGCATCTGTGTTTCTCAGGGATATTGGCCTGTAGTTTTCTTTTTTTGTTGTGTCTTTGTCTGGCTTTGTTGTCAATGAGCATCAGAAATTACTGGATCATCTCTCTGCTGCTAGGGTTGGGTGGGGCCAGGTGTTCCCTACATGGATGATCGCTGGCCTAACAGGTATCCCTTAGCCTGGGGAAGAGTTAATCAGAGCACCCAGGTTGTGTGAAGAAGCTAGCTAGAGATTCAAGCCTGGAAGTCCCATGGACCATGTTTCATGCAGCATGATGCTACTGGCTAGCTCCTCTGATGTGGTACTTCCATTGGCAAGGAACACAGAGCAGCCACCAAGACCTATACATTGATCACTGTGAGCGCCACCCCATTTTTTGTTTCTAACTCACCCCAGGTGATCTAGCCCTGCTGGTACTCCCAACGTTTCCCATGGGACAAGACAGAAGTGGACTTCCTGTGAAGGATCCCAAAATGTGAGGAAGCTGAATATCTGCCTTCAACTTTCTTTTCCCACTTAGAAACCATAAGTCCAGGGAATTTTCTGTGGCACTGCACCAGCTTGAAGGAGAAGCAGCACAGTCAAAGAAAATCATTCCTCTTACAATTTGATCATGGCTTTTCTGAGTACTGTGGTCCAAGGGGGTGTCTCAGCCTCACTCCCAAGTTCGGGGATATTCACAATGGTATTCTTGCCTGTGGATAGTTGCCAATTGGATTTCTGTAGTGCAAGGAGTGAAGCTGGAGAACTCCTATTCCACCATCTTGCTGATGTCACTCTGTATCTCACATTTTACTATAAGCAGTCAGGAGGAACCAAATAACCTCAGCTAAATGTCTAATTTCATCACTCACAAGTTCTACTTTCCATCAAACACTAGAATACAAACACAATTCAGGCAAGTTCTTTGTCACTTTTTAACAACAATCACTTTTTCTTTATTGTCCAGCAACATGTTCTTGGCTGGTCCATATTTCTACCAGAATTCTGTTCATGATTACTTAGGTATACTCTAAGAAGACAGAAGCTTTCTCTACAGTTCTCCTTTTTCCTTTCTGAGCTCTCACCAAAATCTCCTTTAAAATTTTATTCAGAGCAATTTAGGCTTTCTTGGCATGTACTTCAAAACTCTTCTAGCCTCTACCCATTACCCAGTTTCAAAGTTATTTCTACATTTTTAAGTATTTATTATAGTAGTACTCCTCACTTCTCAGTACCAATTCCTGTCTTGGTCAGTTTGGGATGCTATAACAAAATACCACAGGCTGGGTGGCTTAAAATAGGAAACATTATTTTTCACACTTCTGGAGGCTGGAGCATCCAAGATCAAGCCACTGACAGACTCAGTGTCTGGTGAAGACCCACTTCCTGGTTCAGAGACAGTTGTCTTCTTTGTGTCTTCATATGGTGGAAAAGGGAGTGAGATGGGTCTCTGGGGTCTCTTTTATAAGGGTACTAATCCCATTCACGAGGACTCCAATCTCATGACCTAATCACCTCCCAAAGGCCCCATCTCCTAATACCATCACTTTGAGAGTTAGGATTTCAACATATGATATGAAGGTGGCATACAAGCATTCAGTCTATTGCAAGTGAAGAATCTGATTGGAGCAATAGGCTGCATGAATGTATTCACCTAAATATTTTAGAGACTGTAAAAATCAAACACAAAACTCAACAACCACACACTGAAAGCTTTAAAGAAAACTACTTTCTTTAGCATTTAGAGATCAGTGGTTTGTGTGCATGCCACAGTTTTAAATCTGTCTTCAAAATGGATTTTTAATTTGTGCCAACAACTAAGAAGACCTGTAGACATACTGTATTAGTTTCCTAAGGCTGCTGTAACAAATTACTGCAAATTTTGTGGCTGAAAGCAACAGAAATTTATTTTCTCAGAGTCCTGGAGGCTAGAAATCTGAAATCAACATATCAACAAGGCCATGATCTCTCTGTAAGATTTAGGGGAGAATTTTTTTTTTAGCCTCTTCCTAGCCTCTGGTGGTTGCTGGTAATTCTTGGTGTTCCTTAGTTTGCTGACACATCACTCCAATCTCTACTTCCATTATCACATAGTATTCTCCACTGTATCTGTGCCCTCTGTATCTTCACATGGTGTTCTCCTCTCTGTATGCATCTATGTTGAAATTTCTCTTTTTTATAAGGATAGCAGTCATTGGATTGAGGCCCACCATAATATAGTATGATCTCATCTTAAATTTATTATATCTTCAAAGACCCTACTTCCATATAAAATCACAGTCACAGGTACTGGACGTTAGGATTTGAACATATCCTTTGCGAGGGGACACAATTCGATCCACAAGAATCCACCCTCTAGTTTCCCCAAGTTCATGTCCTTCCAATGTGCAAAATACATTCACTGTCATCTCAACATCCTCAAAAGCCTTAGCAAATTCCAGCATTAAATCTAAGTCCAAAACATCATTTTGTAAATAATCTAAATCAGGTATGAGTGAGACTCTGTGTGTGGTCCATCCTGGGCAATATTCCTCTCCATCTGTGGACCTGCAAAACCAAGAAAACAAGCTAGATGTTTCCGAAATGCAATGTTGGGACAGACATAGGACAGACATTCCCATTTTGAAATGGATAAAATGGAAGGAATAAAGTTGTGGGTCTAAACAAAATTGGCAAACCAGCAGGGTAGATTCCATCAGGTTTTCCAGGCCTGAGAATAATTCTCTGTGGCTTGATGTTCTGTTCTCTGACCCTACCCTCTTAGCTCACTGGAGTGTCAATCCACCCACAACCCCCTGCATAACCAAGGAGGTAGCTCCACCTTCTGGAACCCAGGAGACAACTCCACCCTCTGGAACCAAGGAGACATTTCTGGGGCCCACATTCTTTGGGCCTGTGAGGGCAACAGCAGCACTTCTGGCTCTCTGAGACTCTCTCAGCAGCCTTGCTGGCCTCTGAGCTACCTCTGGAAGTCATTCTTCCATTTTCTTGAAGGATAACACATGTTCACAGCTGAGTCGCTTTATCAGTGTGTTTCATGCTTATAGAATCTCCGAAGTCTGACAGCCTTCCTTCATTTTATCCCATATCTGTCCCCTTCAGTCCAAGTTCAGTCCAAGCTGACAGTGTTCTGCTGAAATGGGTAATTGGAGCCAGGTGTCCCACATCTAATCTCTCCAGCAAAAGTTTGTCCAGCCACACCCTTGGTGTTCTCTGCAGGGCACACTTTCTTGTGTTTTGCAATATAGATCTAAGGCTAAGAATTTTCTAAATCTTCTAGTTCTGGTGACTTTTTGCTTGATAGTTCTGTTATGGACTGAATTGTGTTCCCTCCACCCAACTTAGTATGTTGAAGCCCTAACCCCTAATGGGACTGTATTTGGAGACAGGACATTTAGGAGGCAAATAAGGTTAAATGTGGTCATAGGGTGGGGACCTAATCCAATAGGATCGGTGGCCTTATAATAAGAGGAAAAGAAAGAGGTATTCTTTCTCTCTTCTCTCTCTCTCTCTGTCTCCACATGCACACATTGAGGGAAAAGCCACAAAGAGCACACAGTGAGAAGGTGGCCTTCTACGAGCCAGGAAGGAAGCCTTCACCAGGAACTGAGTTGACTGATACCTTGATCTTGGACTTTCCAGCTGTAAACTGTGAGAGAATAGATTCCGTTTTTTAAGCCATTCAGTCTATGGTATCTTTTTATGGCGGCCTGAGCAGACTAATAGAATTTCTTTCCTCAGTGTATCACTTCTCTATCACATATTACTATAAACAGCAAAGAGAAACCAAGATGCACCTCTTATACTTTGCCTGGAAATCTCCTCAGTCAAATATTCAAGTTTACTGCTCACACGGTCTGCTTTCCACCTGATAACAGAGCAAAATCAGCCATGTTCTCTGCTACCTTATAAAAGTATTACCTTTCTTTAGTTTCCAATAATATGTTCCTCATTTTCACATGAGGCCTCACCAGAAACACCTTTAATGTTCATATTTTTAGCAACATTCTGTTCAAGGCAATCTAGGCTTTTTCTAGCATGTGTCTCAAAATTCTTCTAGTCTTTACCCATTATCCAGTTCCAAAGCCACTTCCACATTTTTAGGTATTTGTTACAGCAGCACCCCACTTCCCAGTACCAAAATCTGTATTAGTTTCCTAGGGCTGCCATAGTAAAATAACTACAACTGGATGGCTTAAAACCAACAGCAACTTATTGTCTCACAGTTCTATAGTCTAGAAGTCCCAAATCAGGGTATCTGCAGGGCCATGCTCTCTCTGATGACCCTAGGGGAGGATCCTTCTTTGGCTCCTCCTAGCTTCTGGTGATTGCAGGCAAACTTTGGCATCTTTTGGCTTACAGATGCATCACTCCAATCTCTGCCTTCATTGTCACATGGTGTTCTCCCCTGTGTCTGTGTGCTCTGTATCTTCACAAGCTGTTCTCCTCTTTGTGTGTGTGTCTGTGTCCAAATTCCTCTCTTCTTATAAGGATACCAGTCATTGGATTAGGCCCATTCTAATCCAATATGACCTCATCTTAACTTGATTATATATGTGAAAATCCTATTTCCAAATAAGGTCACATTTATAGGTACCAAGGGGTAGGACTTGAACATATTTCTGAGGGGACACAATTCAATCACCACACATACTCATCCAGGGTTGGAAGCATCAAATATTCCTTACAGAATAGGATGTCCACAAGGAATATAAATTCCATCTCCTCAACTGCTGAACCTAAGCAATGTCCATTTTACATATTTCTTTGTATTCTGTAGGAAATCTGAACCATGAAATTTAATATTATACCCAGGCAGAGCTCTGAATTTCTTTCACGCAGTCCTGTAAAACCTTGCACATTCTAGAAGAGCTCACTTGTCACTCTTTACAGGAATGATCTGTTTTAGAATTTGTTTCCTCCAGCAGACTATACATTTCTTGAGGGAAACAACTATGGTTTATTCGTTTCTGCATCTCTAATGCCTACCATGGTAGATGATACATAGTTGGTTCTTAGTAATTATTGGAGGAGAGGAGATTGGGAGGGGAAAAAAAAAGAAGATGCTTGTAGAATTACAATCTAATGAGTTGAGGGAGTAGAAAGGTTCTAGGAGCTCAGAGTGCCAACAGGACTCCCCATCTTCTGTTCTAATCACCCTAGAGCTTTTCAGTGTCTTAATGTACAATAAACATTGCAGTCACAAAGCAGTCACAGAACATGTGAGCCTTTAGTTCATCAAAGTAGCTTTCCTTTCCAGAAGGTTCCAGGTCAAATCAACAGTAGCTTAACACATAGCCAGCATGCTAGAAGTGCGAAGGAGTGATCAGAGAGGGCTATGTACAGGCTATGTCTTGGATGGCTAATTCTTGTAAATTGATCAAGGATGAATATTTAATATGCTAGAGCCCTCAATAGCTCTCGCTCACTCTCTCTCTCTCTCTCTCTCTCTCCTGTCAACTGACATCAGGAAGAAATGATAATTCTTTTTAAAGCCTTGTTATACCCTTACACACCCAACTCATTATAATTTGAAGAATGAAAAGCTCTGTGTACGCCTATGTCTAAAGTTCATGGGAAGGCAGAAAGGGAGAAAATCAGACATTCACAGGAATTAGAGAAAAGTATAAGAGTCCTTGGAGTTTTTTTATTCCCCACCCTTCCCTTCTTTCAATTTCAAAACTGTTGCTAGTATACCCCTGTGCCTTCTCTACATGAAAGTCAGGCTGTGATATACAAATGCAGCATTTAACAAAAAACGTTAAGGCATGTTAACAAGAAATGTCAAACTCAATACCATGAAAAAGGACACCAATGAGAATGCCACTCCATGTGGGCAGGGGTTGTGTCTTATTCACTGTATCTCAAATGCTTTGAAAAGTGCCAAATACAAAGTATTTACTCAGTAAATATTTGTTTAGTGGATTATTGAATGAACTAAGCTGATTAACCAGCAAACTGCTGTAGGCAGTCAGAGCGTGGTATTCCTAAAAGATTACTCAAGGGATTCCTAAAAGAATCCCGTGAGATGAAACTGTTGTCCAAGTAAAGCAATGCTCTGCTCACGTGGCAGCCAGGAAGGGAAATGTATACCTCCAGGAAGGAGTTAAAGCCTTACTGAGTATTTCTTAGCCCAGAGTCAGAGCCTTGCTGCCTCTCTTTATTCCCTGGCTAAAACATTTGGGTATCACTGAATTTCCAACTTAGTACCTCCCTCTACTTACTACTTAAAGAGAACCAAGGCCAAGGCTAACAGAACACATTTTTGCTTGAACTAAGCCAATAGAGTGATTGGCCAAGCAGTATAAAGATCATTACTCTTGCCTTCAGCTTCTATTCCAAGATCTACCCCTCTATTATTTTTCCTTTCTAAAATGACTGGAAAAACAAACAAAAATGCACACAAAAAATCCCAGGTCCCAGGAATTGGCTCCAACTTTCAATCTTCCCCTTCACACGCTCTGACACCTATACAGCAGGCCATTTTAGACTCAGCAGCCAATTTTCTGACCCTCTTTAATCTGTCTCTGTGATTCATCCTCCATTCTCTCCTCTTATTTATTTTAGATACCTGCAGCAGAAAACAACCCTTTTCTTGTTGGAATGCACTATTGGTACTCCAGCTACAGTCACCGGACCCAGCACTGCAATATTTGTCGAGAGAGCATTCCTGCCTTATCTAGAGATGGCATCATCTGTGAAGGTACCTTTCTGATTCCTTTAGGAAGTGAAGCTCAGTGGGTAGATATGGGGATGAAGGAACTCATGTGGCTTTAGTATCATTAGCTCACACTAGGTCACTGACTCTGGTGTGAAGTTAACCCCCGACTGAGGAAAAGAAAAAGGGAGGAAACTAGCATGGGGGGGTATTAAAATAGAGGGATGGTTATGGGGGGGATAGGACTATATGATCACAAGTATTAAAAGACAGAAATCACCTCATTCTTACCGTCAATTTCCATTCAAGTTGGATAGTAAAAAGATTAGCTGGTAAGAATAAAAAGGAACTGGATTCTATTGGAAATAGGTCTTTGGAGGTGCATTAGAACTATTTAGAATGCATCGGTGTTCTAATTTTCAGAGCAGCTTAGGAAAGGGAATTAGAATCTTCACTGTCACCAGATTCACATCCATCTTTTTTTCTTCCTCTTCTCACAGTGTGCAAAGTGAAATCTCACAGATTATGTGCTTTGAGAGCAAGCAAAGACTGCAAGTGGAATACATTGTCTCTCACTGATGACCTCCTCCTGCCTGCAGATGAAGTAGTAAGTATCAGTCATGTCTTCCCACAGTTGCCCTCTCCCATCTCCCCTTCCACCAGGATACACAGGAGAAGGAAGACTTCTTCCTCACTCCAGATAAGCAAAGTCCCAGGTTCACAATCCATCTTATCTGGAATAATGAACCTCCCCTCTTCCACTTGTCATTGGTCACTAGCATTGGAGTAGGCAGGGCAGGACCATAAAGGACGTGGGGGCATTTACCTAATGTCCTCCGTGGAGTAGTACAGTTATTCCAGCTGCCCCTTCTTCTCCTTATGTCTCTAACTTCTACCTTCTGTGTCTTTTTACCCTTCTGCAGAACATGCCCCATCAATGGGCAGAGGAAACATGCCTGTTGGCTCTCAGTGTGCAGTATGTCATGAGAGCTGTGGCAGTTATCAGAGACTTCAAGACTTCCGGTGCCTCTGGTGTAATTCTACGGTAAGACTCTGCCGATCTTCTTGAAGGGGTGGATTAGAGCTTGACCATGCATACACATAGATAGAAACCTAAGAAACCCTTATCTCAAAATAGGTTACACAGATTTCATAGTATAAAGCTTAGTATCCTGACTTTCCAGATCTGGCTATGGAGCCTTTGAGAGAAAGATTTAAGATCATCTTTGTTGGTTCTTAATTGGCAAGGCCCACTACTAACAAATGGGAAAAGCTGAACTCTCTAATGGCAGTATGGGCAATTAAAAAAGAAGTTCTGAGTCTGCCTTTGAGAAACCTTCTCCCTTTCTCCTTCACTATTTCCTAGAAACTTGTAATCTTTGTTAATTAAAAATGGTTAATAATATTAACACATTATTATTGCCACTATATACTGAGTGCTTTATATACATAATCTCATTCAGTCCTTCCAATAAGCCTAAACCAGGCCTCATTTTTCCCATTTTACAGATGAGGAAAGTGAGAGTCAGAAAAGTGAAGTGATTTGTCCAAGGTCATTCAGCCAGTAAGCAGGAGTCTTTATTTATACATAGTTCTGCAAATACTATGCTCTTTTTTGTTTTGTTTTGGTTTGTTTTTTGTTTTTGAGGCAGGGTCTCACTCTGTCACCCAGGCTGGAGTGCAGTGGCAGAATCACAGCTCACTGTAGCCTCAAACTCCTGGGCTCAAGTGAGATGGTCTCCTCTTACCTCAGCCTCCTCAGAGTAGCTGGCACTACAGGCACATGCCACCATGCCCAGCTAATTTATTTTTTATTGTTTTGTAGAGACAGAGTCTTGCTATGTTGCCCAGGCTGGTCTGAAACTCCTGGGCTCAAGCAATCCTCCCACCTTGGCCTCCCAAAGTGCTGGGCTTACAAGCATAAGCCTCCATGCCCAGCTGACCATACTCTTAGCTACAACACTACCATGCCTCTAAGCCAGTGGTCCTCAAATGGGGGTAATTTTGCACCCCCAGGATGGAGACATTTTTATCGTTGCAACTCTGAGTGTAGGGAAGTGCTACTGACATATAGTGGCTAGAGGCCTGGGATTCTGCTGGACCTCCTACAATGCACGGTTCAGCCTCTCATAACAAAGAACCATCTGGCCTGAAGTATCAGTAATGCTGAAGTTGAGAGATCCTGATCTAGATTTCTAGCCTTTCAGATTCTTCTCGCAAACTGAGTTTTCTAGACAAGAAGAAACTGAAGTATGAGCTTCTTTTAGAAGACTCTGTTGTCCTCTGGCTTTTTTTCACTTACGTTTGAATAACCAGGCCATGTTCATATCCCCCTAAAAACTGTGTAATTTTCTAGGAAGTGGCACATGAAGATGTCAGAAATCTGGAAAGAATGGCCACTTGCGGGAAAGGCAGCGGAGTCTCAGCTCTGTCACTTCCCAGCTATTTGACCTTGGGCAAAACCCTTTACCTCTCTGAGCTTTGGTATCCTCGTTTTTAAAATGAATCCAACACCGGTTGTTGTAAGGACTGAAGTGTAATATTACATCATTAGTATTAACCCTTTTATACTGCAAGTAAATTCCCTATTCTGTAGGCCACTAACGTTGTGCCTTAGGATTGGTGACTTCTCAGTGCCTGTAGGTGGGTATCTTCTGAAAGCCACCTTTGAAAGGATCAGAGTTCTGAGGTCACACTGAGGGACAATGTAGGCTCGAAGTAGAATGGGGTGTTCAGGTGAGTTAGGGGTATATATATGGCACCAAATCTCAGAAAGGGAGATTAAATACTAAGAATCTAAATCTTGGTATTGGAACTCAAAACTGATCAATGGTATCCTTTTCTCTCCCCCTTCCTTTTTTTCTCTGCTCTTGTCGTTTCAGGTGCATGATGACTGTAGAAGACGGTTTTCCAAGGAATGTTGCTTTGGAAACCATCGCTCATCGAGTCATTCCTCCGACTGCTCTAAGCGATCCCAACGGCGATGGTGAGTAGTTAAGTCTTAACCTCAGAAGCACATTGGGGATGGAGGGAAGGTGCAAAGGCTGGGAAGAAGGGCTACAATTAAATTATTCTCCTCAACCAGTCAAACATTTTGGGGAAGTAGAAATGTGCATGTGTATATAGATAGCTCATGGTTCTCTTACCTTTGATATTGTGAATGTTGTTCTTTCTGGTGTATATGTATGTGGGCATATTCTCTGTAGCTTGGTCACAATTGTTTCTGACTGATCAGAATTGATTTCAGCTTTTTAATGATTTTCAAATACTAAGATAATTCATGAAATAAGTTTGTGTCCAGGTGGTCAAGGAAGAACTACATGAAGGCCAGATTATGTTATTTTTAAAATGGAAACTAACACCAACGTTGTTCCTAAATGTGAAATTAATATGACCATTGTGCCAACACTCTTCATTGATGCTTTATCAATTCCTGGACACTACTGATTTATTAAGAACTCCATTCAGAAGGTGTCTGAAGGCTACAGAAAGGTCTAAGACATGGGCATGGCCAGAGCTACTAATTATTGTGGATTCAGGCTCTTAATATAAAACAAAAATGAACAATTTAATGTGTCATACGATAAGTGCCAAAGGAATGGTAGAGACATTTGGAAATAAGAAATATTAGGAACGTTAACCGTTTATAGGAAGTTGAGCAGAAAGGAGGTAGTAATGAAATCAATGCAGCAAGAATAAACTTTGTATAGAGTCTTCTATCAAGAGGTCTAGCAGTGCTAGAACCAAAAAAGCAGGAGCCAAGGAGAAGGGTATTTTGTATAGCTTTTGTGAATAAGTCAGACATGGAGGTAGCATGACATAAGGAAAAAAAAAAAAAACAAGAGCCAGGCAATTATGAGTTTTAGTCACATACTAGATATGTAATGTTGGGTTAGCCACTTACATTCTCTGAGCTTTGCTTTCCCCATCTGTAAATGGGAATGAAGCTATCTACTGTGAGGATAGGTGATAATATGTAAAGGTCCTAAGTATCTAAAAACATAACCTCAAAGGACCATAAAATTAAATCCCTCAACTTCTTGGGCAACTAAATACCTAGTCTCCTAGCCTAATAAAAAGTGCAGACCCCAGAGGGATGGTTCACTCTTTGGCACTTGCCTTTTGAGTTCACCTCTCCTTCCCTACTTTTTCTTTGCTTCTTCTGAGAGACTCTCCTTTTTGCCATTGACTTGTTCATTTGCTTCTCCCATTACTCATTATTAAAGAGTGAGAGCTGTCAAGATCAAAATCACATATCACAGCTTAAAAGACCTAACCTATTTTACTAACACTAAGAAATTTAGAAATCTAATATACTTACCACTGGCATGCTACTATTTCACTAAGCCAGAGAAGAGATACACTGCTCATACATTTCAGTTTGTGTATGGTTAGTTTCATTCTACATATGGTCAATTTCACTTACTGGAGGAAAGTTCAAGAATCTCCCTGAAATGTTTTAATCTATATTTCTCTAATTTTCCAATTTGTCCATCTCTGACATGTGGTATATCCACTTGTCCAAGAGTGATTCATGAACTCTCATTTCACTGACTTACAGATTATTCCCATATAGACGCTAGTTGCTCACTTCATTGCCAGGGGAAGAGCCAGCATTAGCTGGAAGCAAAGAAGAAGAGTGGATGGTTTCCTTAGAGAACAGAAAGGGGCAAAGATTCCTGTAGCCATTACGACATAGTTTTAGAACTAGACATACCATATGTGTATCTGCGTGCTCATATATATGCATGCGCACACACACACACACACACACACACACTCACATACACAGAGCCACTGTAGACTGTTTCAGTTATTTTCCAACCCTAACACAGATATAGCTGGACCTTAGTACATGGAATGAGTCCCCATAATGACATGTACAGACACAAAACTGAATTCACTCAGGTATACATACATATATTATTCTCAGATCTACTCAAATAGTTATCCACATAGAGTCATCCACCAGGTAGCTGACCAAAGAGGTGATAAGATTGATGACTTAGTAAATAAGAAATACTTGCCTAGATAGGAGAATGCGGGACTAGGTGAAGATGCGGTTGATACAAGAGGAAAAGTAGCAAACTGGTGAGCTGAGCAAAATCAGGCTACTAGTGAAATCAACCTAGTTTTGAATCTGAGACATTTTGCTCAACACCACAGGGACCTGACGAAGATGTCTTTAAGCAGATGGCCCACCTCAGCATGCCACTAATCACCCCAAATAAGTGTTAAGAGGGTTGCCACCTCTCCTTTGTAACTGGGCCAAACATATTCTGTGCTTCCTGTCCTTGTGTTGGTGTTTTAAAAATTTATTTCTTCCTATCCTATATCAGTTCTTATTCTTGTTGTAGACTGCCAAATAATGGCATTGTTGCTTTCTTTTTCTGTCCACTAATAATGTAATATTACTTAGGCACATGTGGGCTAATCTATTCTTTTTGTGTGGTGTCTTATTTAACACCCCATGAGCCCGCTTTTAGCTTTTCCTCCTAGTCATCTGCAATCTTGATCCAATTGATCTCACTCTGCCAGCACTTCTTTCTATCATGCATTACTTGTCCTGGGTCTTCTTTGAAATGTCTTTCAAGACTTCCCTATCTTCCTGACTCTTCCTGGCTTCTTGGTTGTGGCCATGTGCCCTTTAATGGGTAAGTTTCCTACTGGAAGGTCCCATCCCAGAGGAATATTTTGAAACTTCCAGTCATAGAATCTTAGTGACGTAAGGACCTTAAAGATGATCTGGTTCAATGCCCCCTGGCTGAGCTAGAGAATCCTTTCTTCAGCATTCAGCTGAAGTCATGAAGGCATACAGCTCATGACTTTCTGAGAAAGGCCTTGCTAGCATTGAGTCAACCCATCCATTCACACATGTATTTATTCAGTCAATAGACTCTAATTTCTGAGAATTCCTTCCAATTATCCCTTTTTCCTATCCGGTCTGCTTGGTAAATTCCTTCTCTCATCCTTTAGGGTCCAGCTCAAAATCAAAACATTTTGTCTTCTCTGTTTGACAGCTTCTGTAATGGCCTCTTCTCACTCCCCCAAACAAATCAATTACTTCTTTTGCTATAAACCAAGAACACATATCTCAAAGTACCTAACACATGACATTATAATGGTGTCCGTCTTCCACCCCAGACTGTGAACTCTCTGTACCCCTAGCACTTGACTCAGAACTGGGTATATGATATACACACAGCCAAGATTTGTTACATGAGTTCATTAATACGTTTACTGAATACTGCCTATATGTAAGGCTCAGTGCTGAGCAATGACTAAGATAGTATCACTGGCTCATATGGAGGAAAAGTAGTGAAGTGCAGTGGTTATTGTATCAGAAGCATCTGAAAGGCTTGTTAAAACACAGATTTCTGGGCACTAGCCCCAGAACATTTGATTCAGTAGATCTGCGTGGGGCCCAGGAATTTGCATCTCTAACAAGTTCCAGATGCTGCTGATACTACTAGTCCCAGAAACACACTCCATAATTGAATGTATGCCCCCGGACAAGTTACTTAACCTCTCTTAATTAATCTGTCATTTGTTTTCTGCCAATAAGGAATGATAATTGTATTCAGGTGTGTCATGAAGGTTAAATGAGTTAACATTTGTAGAGGAGGATTTTAAAAGTATGGGAAGAGAATGGTAAGCCAACCTATGCCGATTTAGCATCATTCTGTGGAGTGAACAGAATAAATTTGATTGGGACTGTTGGCTCCCTGTTTAGGGCACTGTGGTTGTATTAATGCAGCTCAAAGAAACATGAGCTTTTTTTGAAAGGTTCTTTCAGGCTGTTGACTCATCAGGAGCTTAAAGTCAACTAAATCCCCTAAGCTCTTTTCACACTTGATGCTGCCAAGTCAAGTTCTTATTGTCCTGTTCTGGAACAATTTATGTCCTCGAGCCTAAAGGGCAAGCTTTATATTTATTCCCTTTACAATTTCATCCCTGGACTTTGACTGATCAGCCTGTCGAGGTCATTTTTCAATCTTGATTCTGTCATCCAGTATCTCTTCCTCCAGCTTTGAGTACTTCAAAGTTCACAAGCCAGCCTTCTATGTTTCCATGTGAATTGTCAATTAAAATTGTGGAATAATACTGGACAATCCCTTATGATTAACATCAGTCTATTCAAAGCAATCTTGTGGGAAGGATTGTTTACCTGGTTATAAATCTTCCTAACATTATTATATTTCAGCCCTCAGTGGCACTCATCTTTGTCACCTTGTTCACAAGATTCTCTTGACAAACTTGGCCTTGCCCAATCCTCAGGGGAAAATGCTAGATGGGGCTGCCTCTGTAGTCTCCTGGGACTGCCTTCCTGCCGGGGCTACTTCCCAGTGTCTTCCCATCTGTGACCAAATGAGGTTTTATGCTAAAGTTCAAGTTACCTTAATTACAGAATTTTCTCTTTATTTAGAAGCTTCCTATGCTCACTCTAGTTTACACCCTCATGGCTATTTATAGACAGCATTAGTATAATTCTTTTTTCCCTATTTCTAAATTCTTCTCTAGCTAATAGATTCACATGGTTCAGTTTTTTAAAAAAGAAATACACATACACACATAATATTTAATGAAAAGTCATGTCTGCTATCTTTTCTCTGATCTTCTCAATCTCCTACAGCCCCCATATCCTTACTCACAGTTAAATACTGTCATTATTTTTTTAAATACCTTCCAGTAGTTCTTCGTGTATATACTAGTAAATATAAATAGATATTATTATCCAGCCCCTTTAATACTATGCACATTGTTCTGCGCCTTGCTCTTTTTCTCCTTCACAGGTATATTTTGGACACCCCAGACAGTCTCCCTTTTCAGGGTCCTGGCACTTATTCTAATTCCTGCTCCCCCCAAAAAACTCTTCCTCAGATATCTGTATTGCTCACTCTCTCACTTCATTCAAGTTTCATCTCAAATGTCACCCCCTGAGAGAAGCCGTCCCTGACCACTCTGTCTAAAATAACACCCCCTTCCAATCTCTACCCCCTTTCCCTACTTTATCTTTCTTCACGACAAATTCTTTTTTATAATTATTTGTTATGGTCTGTCACCTTCATTAAAATATAAGTTCCACAGGGGCAGAGACTATTTCTATCTTGTCCACCACTGTAGTCTCAGGACACAAAGCAGGCACAGAGAATGCCCTCCATACATATTTATTGAATGAAGGGATTAATGTGTTTTAACTACCATTGTGTCAACATATTACTTTAGTAAAAAAATGTTGAAAGGGGTACTACACTTGGATAATGTGTTCAGGGGAAAGTAACTACTTCTGAGCTATGCTACTGAGGGGGACCCAGCTTGTACAAGATTCCCCTTGTAGCTGTGAGTCCTTGCAAGTCCTAAAAATTTGGTGCATGACTGGCTAGCTGGCTTAGGATGCCTTCAAGCTGCACTGGCCAGAGAGTGGGAACTGACCCATAGAGGAAACCTGCCTTCGATTTTTCCAGGCAAACCAGTAATGAAATCTGCTCAGGGTAGATTTCCTTCAGGCTCCCCTTTCACCCAGGCTAAAACAAAGGGGTCTTCTCAACCCACCTCCTCCACCCACAGCTGGACAAATACTTTTAAGCCCTTCTGGGTGGTATCTTGACTTTTCCTCTGCTCCTCATTCTCAAAAGACTGAGACTCATACTCAAAAAGTTATTGCAAAATGTGATGTTAAGTCATGTCTCATTTCCATCTCAACGGGTCTGTTCTTTTTTTTTCTTCTTTTTCAGGTCAATTAGTAGTATCTTCAGACTTCTGGAATCTTGACTGGTCATCAACCTGTTCGTGTCCCTTGCTCATCTTCATCAACTCCAAAAGTGGGAGATCATCAAGGGATCGTCTTCCTCCGAAAATTCAAGCAATACCTTAACCCATCTCAAGTGTTTGACCTATTGAAGGGTGGACCTGAAGCAGGGTAAGCATGTACCCCATGTGTATGTAAGGGAGTCTTCCCTCTATACTAGGTGGGATATTCTAAACTAGGATAGGCTTCTTGGAATCAGTTCTTGTATTTGGGCAGGAAAAAGGTCTATTTTCTCAAGTCAGAACACAAACACATAACTACAGAGCCTTTTGGGTTGGCTGGTAGGAGGAGCTTTAGCCCTCTCCCAGAAGTCCCTTCAAGCCCATGTCCAAGTCCCTCCCAGATTTGCTTTATCTTTTCTGGTTGGAAAAAGTAAAACTATGCTTCAAACAGAAGCGGAGAAAGAGGCAAATGGATACTGCTATCTACTTTTCCTGCCACTCTCTTTCCCAGGACCAAATAGATATATCTCCACTACAGACCTGTTATATTTTGGGACCATCTGGCTGCTCAGTTCTGATTCCTGTGAGCCCACTGGCCACTGGTCACCATGCAAGTGGCCAATGGCCAATGGGTTTGGTTAGGTTACTAGTGTTTTCCAGAGCAAAGCTGGGCACAGAAAGAGGATGAGTTGAGGCAAAGCCTGATCTCTGGGGTTGTCTATGGTCTTAGATACACAGAGAGATAAGGGATAAGGGAACGAAGGCAGGTAGTCTGATACCAGAGTGCCAAAGCAGCAATCCTTGTGTCCTGACACATTGTAGGAAAAGTTACAAAATCCAGCTGTTCATGAAATGACCTCCTTTCCTCTTTGTCTTTCCAGGCTGTGCATGTTCAAGAACTTTGCTCGCTTTCGCATTCTGGTTTGTGGTGGAGATGGCAGTGTGAGCTGGGTCTTATCTCTGATTGATGCCTTTGGATTACATGAAAGGGTAAGTCCCTGGATAACTCAGTTTAGCCATTGCTAGAAAGAGTAGGGGTATGAAACTGCCTATCCCAAGAAGTCTGAAGTCTTCACCCTCCATCTCTGTAAATATGTTTCCCACAGGTTTCATAGTCATCCTGATTGGTAGATTCCCAATCTAAGCCTGCTCATCTAGACTATTTTCTGGTTGTCTATCTGTGTAAAGTTGACAGAAAGAATGAGCGGTGCTCATTCCCTAGGCTTCAAAGTGAAGAGTTGAAGGGGAGGAGAGCAAACAAAACAGAAGTGGTCATAGACAGCACTCGTCCCCAATTTCCTTCCCCTCTTGAGGCCACTGATTTTCTTTCTTGAGTCTCAAGAGTGGCAGAAACTTTCCTCCATGTCTCCTTGCTAGGCAGCCCCCTGCTCTTCTCACTCCAGTAGTTTTGTCTCCTGAGGTACTTCACCTCCTTGGCCCAGCCCAGATAGAAATTCACAGCTATATTTCTCTTTTATAAGCATGGCCATGAATATTGACATATTCCAGCAACTTTTCCCTTTACTTAGTAGGTTCTGTGTTGTTAATATTGGGGTCCAACTCCTTAGGGAAAATTTCACCCAATTGCAAACACCCTCGCATTACCTTCCCCAGAATCTGAAGTGCTTTAAAACTGCTGGCTTTAAGACCATAATTCTTACCAAAGAGTTCCCTCTAGGTTCTTTCATGGGTGAAGCTTGGTAGGACTGTCTGAAAAGGGTATCTCCTTTTGTTCTTGCAGTGTCAGCTGGCAGTCATCCCACTTGGAACCGGCAATGATCTGGCTCGTGTCCTGGGCTGGGGTGCATTCTGGAACAAAAGCAAGTCACCTCTGGACATCCTCAACAGAGTGGAGCAGGCCAGTGTGAGGTTTCTAGACAGGTAAGTGGCTGAAAGACCAGGCCTTTGTGCCTGTTCCTGTCCCACATCAGTTACATCATTTCAATCAGGAATACTTTAACCTCTCTGATAGAACTTCATTTCCTTTCTGGCTTCAGTGCAGAGCAGTTTGTGAGTTGTGTGGGGCTTGTCTCTTGGGAAGCCGGGGTCTACCATGTATCCTTCAAACATCATTGAAGCCCCTCTTCAAAACTAAAGGATTCTACCGGGAGCTCAAGGCTGCAGTGGGCCATGATCATGCCACTGTATTCCAGCCTGGGCGACACAGTGAGAACCTGTCTCAAAAAAAGAAAAAGAAAAAGAAAAAAACCCACCAAAAAACTAAAGGATTCTAGAGTAGGGGCCCCATGGACAAAGTTCAAGGGTTCTGTGAACGCTCTTCAAATTGCAGAGCCAATGATCTGTTTAAGCATATTCTCTCTTAGAGAAAAGTCTATAATTTCATCAGATTTTCAAAGAAACTAAAGAAGGGATGGAGGGAGAGTTTAGAAATAACTTGCTTACATTGTCACTGCTCTAGAGAAGAGAGAGTATTATTCTATCTCCTGAGGAAAAAAAAGACTTTCCATGCTGGTGCATATATGAGTATTTGATTTACTGCTGCCCATAAGGATCTCCTGGGGAGCTCTTTTAAAACATCAACCTGGGCCCCACCACAAAGATTTCAGTAGGTCTTGGGCAGGGCCCTGGATTGTGTATTGTGCAAAAGCACCTCAGGTGATCTTGATGGTTACCTCTGGTTAAGTAGCACTGCTCTATGAGAACCCTGTAAAGGGGAAGGGAATTATTTCCATCACACTGGCCTATAGAAGTCATGAGACAGAGGTCTCTCTTATGGTATACCTTAAGATTAGGTGACCAGAGATAGCTTGGGCACCCCCTACAACCCACCTCCCCCCCCACCACATAAACATTTTTATTTCTATCTTCACCTTTGAAGCATTAATTCCTACCAGTGATGAAACAGATCCTTGAATATCTGTCTTTGAAATTCATTTCAGATGGAGTGTGATGATCCGTGAGACTCCCAGACAGATCCCACTGCTAAAAGGACAGGTTGAAATGGATGTACCACGATTTGAGGTAACTACTGTTCAGCTGTAATTCAGGCCAACATCTTTATTACACAGTGAAATAATTGGCAAAACCCAGAGAGAAGCTTTGGCTTTGTCCATGGATGAGGATGAGATCATTGAGGGCTGGTGATGTGTCAGTTAGCAGCTATTTACCAAGAACTATGTTAAGCATTGGGGATATAATTCATTCACCTATTTACTTATTCATTCAAAATATTTATGGAGTAACTACCATATGTGAGATATTGTTCTAGGAACTGTTTGTATATGCTAGTGGGTAGAGAAGAATGACATAGTCTACTTGAAGAGATGGGAAAATAAATTGTTTTAATCAAGTAGTATAAGTGTTAGTATATAAGGAAGTAGAAGGGGTTGGGAACACATAGGAGGAAGATTTATCTCAGTCCGGGGAAATCAGGGAAAGCCACTCAGAAGGAGTGCCGTTTCAGAAGAGATGAGATCCAGAGGGAGCTAACCAGGAGAATAAGAAAGGGGAGGCCTGTTCCACACAGATGGAACAGCGTGTATTGTTCCAAAGGCAACAGAGAGCATGGAATATTCACAAGTCTGAAATACATTCATAATGGCTAATGCATAGGGGCCAGGGAGGGGGCATTCAGGGAGAATGACTAAAGATGAGGCTAGAGAAATAATCAGGGGCCAGGCCAGGAAGGGCCTGATAAAACCCAGTAGGAAGTTTGAGTTTCATCCTAAGAGCCATTAGAATTATAGAAGGGGTTTTTCTTATATTATTATGAAAATTTCTACATTTATGAAGGTTGAAATGGTAGATCTACTACTAACATTTTCCTATGCATGCTTTATCACATATCCAGTCATCTATTCAGTCTGCTATCAAAGAGAAGGGGTTTAAGCAGAGGAGTGCCATGATATGTGGAGAAACAATTGAAGGAATAAAAGACTAGAGGAAAGGAGAAAAGCTAGAAGATGTAATTGTCTAGGCAAGAGGTGATGGTAATTTGGACTGGTGAAGTGGTAGCAGGGATGAGTAGAAGTGGATACATTTGAGACATACTGAAGAAATAGATGTATCAGGTCTTGGTAGATGTTTGAATGTCAAGGGTGATAGAGAAGAAGGAATAGAAGTTGTAATTAAGAGCACAGACTCAAGAGCCAGATCACCTGGAATTGAATCCTGGCTCTACAACTTACCATCTTCCCTTCTCTGTGCCTCAGCTTTCTCTCTGTAAAATGGAGATAATAATAGTCTTTATTTCATAGAGTTGTTATGAGGATTATATGAAAAAACATATACATGTGGGTTAGAACAGAGCCTGGCACATAGTCAGTACTATGTAAGTGGATGCTGTTATTATTAATGGTAATACTATTAAATAAGTTACATTCTAGAATTGAAAAGATGTAGATTTGAATCTAGCTTTATTCCTTACTAGCTATGTAATATGAGATTGTTTGTTCATTTGAAACATGAAACAAATAGTACCTCCTTCATACGAGGTCTTGATTATCAAGAGAAAATGAAATACATCTAAATTTTTAGAATGAGCATAGATCTAAGATCAACTCTGTTGATCTTCAACAAGAATTCTTTGATCACAATCATTTCTAGAGAGGCAGTTGAGTTGCTGGTAGAGTCAGTAAGAAATAATGAGGCTGTGGGGGATGAGGATGGGCAGCACACTGTGTTATAGTACTAAGAGTCCAGGGCTAAGAACTCCTTTTGCCCCTAGGCTGCTGCCATCCAACACGTAGAATCTGCAGCTACTGAGTTGAACAAAATCCTGAAGGCCAAGTACCCCACAGAGATAATCATTGCAACCAGGTCAGTCTTCCTTTGGCTCTCATCCTTTGGGGTTGTTCCCAGGTCAGACATGGGGCTCATTTTGATAAGTGGGGGTGTTGAGGCCAAGGAAAATATATGTTTATATTCCCAAATCAGATTTCTCCCAACTCAAACCCCCTGAAAGGAAAGTTTAGGAAAGAAGGATAACATTGAGGTGAAGGCTTCTGCTGCTCCAAAGAGTCAAAATCGCAAGCCAGAGATTTGGAAATAGGATTATAGTAGGGAAATACAACATTTTCCCTATTTAAGAGCATAGCATAGCTCCCTATAGTATAGACACCTTGCTTTCCATCTTTGATATCAAGAAAGGTCTCTGTAGAATCTACCTATAGCTGCTTTCTCATAACCTGAGGAACACATTCCCCCTTCTAAATATGTGGGTCATTGGTTCCTCCTGGGAATTCTTAGGGACTTCCTAGGGACTTCCTGCCCAGTCAACTACATTCTCCTTCTAGAAGAACTTCCCACAGGAAGAGTCCTCCCAGTATAATTGTTTGTTCTGAATTAGCTGGGCTCTTGAAACATAGCTGATTGACCTGGGTAAAAACCTGACCCAAGCTGGACCAAGTGAATTCTCTTTCTGGAAATTCAGAATTAGTACTAAGAAATGCTGGTCAAAATCTCTTAGGCACTTGACTTGGGAAGTGGTGTGAAACTGGACTAAAGTGGGGATGGAACATATTTCACCATATGAACAGAAAAAAATCAGAGAGAAAAAGGCTGGGAGGAGAGGGTGAGAGAGAGAGAGGAAGAGAGAGAGAGGAGGAGGAGGAGGAGGATGGGGACTGATGACTTAAGAGAGAGGGCTCTGGGCCTCATGGTTCATGTAACGTGCCATCTATCTTATCTTTCCAGATTCCTGTGTTCAGCTGTGGAAGATTTTGTGCTTGATATTGTAAAGGTCTGGGGTCAGATAAAACAGAACAATACAGCAATAGAGTCTGTGATTTTGAAAGTAAGTTTCCATTCCTTTTGTCTTATACTCTTTGTGGAGCAGCCAGGAGCCCCTTTTTAATAAAAAGCAAACACGTTTCTCACTGGGAATTGTAAAAGAAAAGGAGGGGCAGCTGTTAAGCTTCCCTGATGAGGAAGGTCCAACCTCATCAACTTCCATCTTTTGCTAAATGAAGGATGGCACTCTGCATGCATACACACATGCCATCTACCTAAGCACATGCCAAGCATCTGCCCACAACTAGACACAAGTGTACATCAAGCAGGTATGCACATGGTTGTACACCAGAACATGTCTGAAAGTATGTACATACAAATACACACTACAAATACGTTCACATTCACCTCTATAACAACAATAGCCAACATTCACATAGCACTTACTCTGTGTCAAGGACTATTCTGCTTTTAATGTATTAATGTATTTAATCCTCACAACTACCCTAGAATATGGAGACAGAAAGAGGTCAAGTAACTTGCCTCAGATCACAAACTATTAAGTGATGGAGCTGAGAATCAAGGCCTTAAATCATGCAGCAGATGTAGGTTCCCAGACCTACACACATACAAAGACACACACCTAGCACCCAAGCAAGGACACATTCATATCCATAGGAGCATGCCCATGAAAATGCAGAAATGTTTGTCTTTCCTTGAGTTTGCATGTTACATGTCATTTTATAGGCCAGTCTGACACAAGAAAGACTCAGTTATATATATTGATGCATGGGGACATTCAGAAACAAATATGTATTTGATCCCCTAACACCCTTTGGCTATCTCATCACATCTGCCCACCTACTTTTTTCTCTAAGTATGTCATCTTCTCACATGTAGTTTTCTATGCTCAGCATTTATGGACAACTTCTACCCCTCCCTACTCTTCCCCATATCATCCCCCACTCCTCATTCTGTCCTCTCAAGCATGGGTCCCTCATAACAATATCCTGTCTCCTTCCTTTCTGTCTAGAGTGACTTAATGTATGATAAGCTCAGTGTCGTGATGGATGTCCTGGCTGAGGAGGCAGCAGATACTTCTGTTGAGAAAAGTGCTACAGTACCTGGAGACAGCAGCAAGGCAGACAGGAAGCCCTTCATTCCTCAAATAGACCACATAGCCAAATACAGGTTGGAGCTGACCACAAAGGCCCAGAATCTCCAGAAATCCTTGAAACTCATCATATTCCAGGTTGAACAAGGTAAGGTGGCCAGGGTTGTAGTGACTGAGGTAGGAGAAAAAAAGAGTTCCAGAGGATGGTTTACTGGCCTCACTCGACTCAGGGTTTGCTATCTGACTCTGCTATAAAAAGTTGTCTAAATTCTGCATTCGTATTGCATACAAAGTTAATATTCAGACTGCCGATTTGAAAAGCTTCAGTCCTGCTAAGCTGCCCCTTTGGCTCCTACTACCTCGCAGACAGTCAACTCCTGCTACTCATTTTTGGAAACCAACACTCATCCGAAACAATTATATTAATAGATGTTAAATGGCCTGGCTCAAAGCTCTATCAGCTTCCACCACCAGCCATAAGACCTTTTTTCCTCCTGTTCCTGTTTCTTTCCAAGTGCCAAGCCTATCACTATTTTAGAAAAAAATGGTGTTCATCTCTACATGTGTTGCACAGTGTTAATCAGGCACAAGGGCCCTGAGACTGGTCCTGACAGTTCTGGCATTAATTGCCATTGCCCAGAACTCACGACAGTCTGCAGACTTCCCAACTCAGTGGGAAAACTCTTCACTCCCTCAGTTTCTTCATTGAATGTTTTCCTACTTCTTTCCCACAATACTTCCTTGAGAAACAGATCAGAAGGTGGTGTAAGACCGAAGCGTGTTCTAACTGAGCTATTGGAACTGAGCAGAAGTCCCATGCAGCAAGGAAGTCCCTTTGGCTGGCCCTTGACTTTTAGCCATGGTGCCTTGCCCTGCCTTGGTACCTTCAGGTACAACCTCAGCCAAGTTTCCAAGAAAGAACAAAAATCTCCCTTCTGCACAGTGGAAGGATTAAACAGTCCATTTGCCTTTATTTCTATAATTAGTTTCCAAGCAGTGGGGGATCAGATTAAACAGATGTAGCCGTAACTGTCACAAGCAACCCTCAGTCTGCTCCATCAACACATATGTTAGATTCAGAGGTATAGCTTGTGGCTATGAGATAGAGAAAGATCCCTCTGGTAGGGGTAGAGGTTAAACCTATGAGCTTTGACACAGGATGAGACTGAGTATCTGAGCTACACAACATACAGGCTGGTGAAAGAAAAGAGACTTCCCAAATGCTCCAGGTGTGGAGTGAGACATTTGAGTGAAAGAGTGGCACAGTCCTAGAGGCTCAATTGTGGACAAAAGCCATGTAAGTAAATGAACTAATAGAATGGAGGTAGAAGATCAGAGGGTTTCCCATGCTGATACCCCAATCCACAGCCACAAGCTTCTACTCCCAACCACATGTACTGGGTGACAGAAAAAAGAGTAACCAGTAAAACAAAGAAATCTCAGGCATAAATATGAAAACACAGAAACACTGTAAGTAAGCTGAGACTACAAACAGTATCATGGAGGAGACGTGATGGTCAAATGGGAGTCTCCATCATCTACCCATTAACTAAACAAAATAGATGCTCAATAAATGTTCAATAAGTGTAATTAATCTTTCCTTCCTTCCATCCTCCCTCTCTCCTTCCTTCCTTCCTCCTTTCTTTTTTGCCTTCCTTCCTCCCCACTTTTCTCTATAGTTCTGGATGAGGAAAGCAGACAGACAATATCTGTTAAGAACTTTGGTTCAACTTTCTTCTTGGAAGATGACCCCAAAGATATTAGCCAGACAAGCCCACGACGTCGTAAGGATCTTTGTGTCTTCTTCCCTTATTCTAGCCTTCATCACTGTTGTTTAGTTCCCAAAGAATATGTATTTTTCTTGCATCCTCTTTTAGCCATAATCCTGCAGTAGATACCGCCCCCCTCCCAGAAACTCACACTATAAGATCCCATGCCAATGTCCAGAGTAATGATCCTATTACGAACATTGAAGAGGCTGGCCTGATGAAATCCAAGTTTTGAAGCTGTTTTCACTGCAGCAAGCAAGGAGCCCAGCTTTACTTTCTCTCCAGTGGAAGTCCCTATCCACCCAGGAGAATCCCTCTTTGGAATGAGAACCATGAATATTAGCTAGGAGAAAGTCATTGAGCTTGACCCTGCCTCCACAGAGAAAATAGGGTGAAATACAAGTGAAGGGAAAGGGGTTTTTTGTTTGTATCTGACATCCAAGTGATGTCTTTTGTGTCTAGGTTCTCATCGTGGCACTTTGTCTTCTATATCGTCTCTCAAAAGTGGGACCTAGACAACCTTAACTTGGATCACTTACATTTTACACCTGAAACTATGTAAGTATTTAACTCTATCACCATTTAATGGCTCCTTTCTTTTTCTTGTCAAGAGCACGATCTCAGGATATCCATAGTCAAATCTTTTCTCTATTTACTAGCTTTGTCACCTACACAAGTGACTCAACCAATTTGAGCCTCAATTTTCTCATATGTAAAATAAAGACCATCGTAGAGCTTGCATCATGGGTTTGTTGTATTTATTACATTTATATATGAAAAGTGCTTGCACTGAGCAGTGCTTGGCAGCATGAATAGTTAAGTGTTATATGCATTTGCAGTTATTATTATTATAAACAATTAATAAATGTTAGCTGTTATTTCAGAGGACTTGCTTTTTTTTTTTACTGTTGCCTTTACCAGTAAATGGTTGAAGATACTAAAAACTAAATGATCATTAGGGGACTAGGCAGCAAATCTAAGGACATCTGTCTCACCAGTTCTACGTCTTTAGAATATCCCCAGCAGCCAAGTTCTGCCATGCTCACCCATTTTGAGTTCCATTAAGACAATCAGGTTTAGACGTTAGTTAGAGAACTCCAATCTCTGGACTGTGGTTGAGGGAGGTAAATCTCATGTCAGAGATGTAGGGTCAGTTTAGTAATGAATAAAAAGGCAATCTAAGATTAAACAGCTAAACTGTATCCATTTTAATTTCTCAAAAGGATACAGCTAGCAATTATTTATGTTTTCTTAATAATTTATTTAAGAAAACAATTTTTATTCCTGTCTCCAATCCCCATTCATTCTCACCCCCCACACTTCACCATTAGCTCAAGTTTATGTCTGAGCTCTCATGGATCTACCTAATGAATTTTGATCAATAGTGTACTGGCAAGTGTTTAATGACCTGCTCTCTTGGGGGAGAAAGCCCTGATTCATTTTGTGGTGTAAACTCTTCCACCATGGCCTATTTAAGTTACTGATATAATGCCATTGAATGTGGAGTTGGAAAGAGATATGTGTAATCAGTTTACATGAGCTGGTGCCAACTGGCTATGGCACACCAGTGGTTTTGATGTTTACACCTTAGATAGACACAGGAGACTTGAAAAACAGCCTGGCTTTTTTGTTATGTTCATATTACCCTCTTTTATCAGTCTTCTCCCTCAAATGTGTGGTCACTTTGCCCTTTGATGTCAGACGTCACTGAGAGCAGTGGTGCAGACGGGACTGTCATGGCATGTTTGTATCTAGGATACTCAAAAGTTCTTTATGGGAATAAGCCAATGACTTTATTTCCCTTCACACTGTATGTGAAGAAAAACATGGGTCACTCATATATGAGGCCTCCAACGATGACCAAAATCATGAATGTTGCTTCTTTACTATGAGTTACAATCTCACTGAAGCTTCCCAACTGGCTGGGCACTCCCTCCTACAGCTAATAAGCTGGTTGTTCATACAAAAAGATATCTGCACATGCCTCTCAAAAAATGTTACAGTTAGTGCCCAGTGTGGAGGAGGCCTTCCCTCACTGGTTTTCCATCATGCAGATTCATCTTCATGCCCAATGATAGTGGCACTTCTTTCTTGCACCAATGTCTGTCCTCTTCTTTGATTAATTTCAGACGTTTTAAAGAAAAATGTGTCATGAACAACTACTTTGGAATTGGACTGGATGCTAAAATTTCTCTGGATTTCAACACCAGAAGAGATGAACACCCAGGACAATACAAGTAAGGAAAAGAAACTCCCTTCCCTACATGCAAACACACAATCACAATACACATATATATTCCTACGTTCTCTACCTTTCAAACAAGCAACAGAAAGAAAGGGACCCATGGGAAGTAAAATGCATCCGTCCCAAGATTAGCCTAGTGGGACAGTGTGAGCCAAACGCTGGATGACTGCACCGGCATGCTAAACTTGGAGCTGCCTTCAAATCCAGACCTGTGGATATCTGTGTAAACACAGCTACCTGTGTTATTGTTACTGAGAACAGATTATGTTGACTCAGTTTAGCAAATCGCCCATCTTTGTTCTGTCTGTGAGAGCTTAACCAGGTTTCAGTAGTGGCTGCATATCTGTTTTTACTTGACAAGGTTGCAAAGTATCAAAGATCCCTCTATTTGTTCTTGGTGTTCCTAACCTGGTTCCTCTGGACCTGTGAATTTTACCCCACCCAGTGTTGGCTTGCATGGCACCTTCTCACACTTTCATACTTCAGACATGACCTAAGTCAGCCACAGAGTTCTTGTGGTACATTGAAACTACAAGTAACAAGAAGCATGACACCCCACCCCACCCTTGCCACTGCCACTAGAACCTCTTTCTCGAAGCAGGCCTGGGTTGAGAAACAAGTATTTTGTCAGATATGTGATTTGTAAATATTTTCTCCCAGTCTGTTGCTGGTCTTTTCATTTTCTTAGTGGTATTTTTGAAATACAAAAGTGTTGAATTCTAAGGAGGTCCAATTGATCAGTTCTTTTCTTCACAGACCATGCTTCTGGTGCCATCTCTAAGAAATCTTTGCCAACCCAAGATCTTAAAATTTGCTCCTAAGTTTTTCTTCTAAAGTTTGTATTGTTTTAGCTGTTATTAATACATTTAAATGCATGATCCACTTTAAGTTTTACGTATAGTGTGAGGGTCTAAGGTAAGAGTTTAAGTTTGTCTTTTTGCCTGTGGATATCCAATTATCCCAGCACCATTTTTATTTATTTATTTATTTTGGAGACAGAGTCTCACTCTGTCACCCAGGCTGGAGTGCAGTGGTGTGATCTCGGCTCACTGCAACCCCTGCCTCCCGAGTTCAAGCAATTCTCCTGCCTCAGCCTCCTGAGTAGCTGGGACTGTAGGTGCACACCACCATGCCTAATTTTTTTGTAAGTTAGTAGAGACGGAGTTTCACCTTGTTGCCCAGGCTGTTCTCAAACTCCTGAGCTCAGGCAATTTGCCCACCTCGGCTTCCCAAAATGCTAGGATTAAAGGCATGAGCCACTGCACCAGGCTCCAGCACTATTTTTTAAAACAGCTATCCTTTCCCCCAATGAATTGTACTGGCACCTTTGTCCAAAATCAATTGACCATAAATGTAAGGGTTTATTTCTGGACTCTCACTTCTGTCCCATTGATTTATGTGTCTATCCTATGCAAGTACCACACTATCTTGGTAACTGTAGTTTTGCAGTAAATTTTGAAATTGGGAGATGAGAGTCCCCCCTACTTTATTTTTTTTTAGAATTTGGTTTGTTCTAGGTATTGTGCATTTTCATATACCCAAACTCCTATTTTTGTAGATGAGAACACCAAAGTGCCCAGAGAACAAATGGTTTAAAAATGTCTAAATAATTTTGTGCTAGCATTCTGACATTTCCAAAACTCATTCCATGTGATGGCTCATTTCTGTGGCTCTACTAGCTCAAAGTAAACAATATACAGCATTTCTAGTGATCGTGAGCTCCCCCACCTATTTCTATCGGAGATCTCCAGAGTCAGCAAGACCCTGTCCTCCCCACCTCCACCTTAAGTCACCTGATATCCTTTCCTGTCTGGCTCCTCCTCTAAAATCTCCCTACTAAGCTTAGATCTATTCCATGGCATTGAACTAAGCATTTAGTATATGGATCTGGTGTTTGGAAAAGAACTTCACATTGCCAGAAAAGTTGCTGCTTCAAAAGTTTCAAATGAAATTGATTTGAAGCAGCTGAAATCTCCTGGAGTAGCACAACCAGGGTAGCTGGTGTGTACCAGCCAGCTATGCGCACAGCTTTTTATGGACATTGCTGTCTGAATATAGCCTGTTTCTTCCAAATCTGGACCAATATCAGTAGCAAGGAGAAATGGAAAATTCATCAATTGATAGGATACTGAGGCTTAAAAGGGGCCCAGGAACCCATTTCTGCAAGTGTTTGCATGGGATACCAGTTACATTAACTGCTGTCCAGTTACCATTTACCACGACTCCTCTCTGTAAGAAGGCATTTGAGAAATAAGACGGTTTTCCTTCCTGTCTTTCTCCTATCCCATTTATCAATATATCATTCACCCTCTGACTATCTTTCTTGATGCTTACCTTTCTATAGTAGCCGCCTTAAGAACAAGATGTGGTATGGCCTTCTGGGAAGCAAGGAACTTTTGCAGCGCACTTACAGGAAACTGGAAGAACGGGTGCATTTAGAGGTTAGTGGAAAGGAGGATGGTCTTTCCTAGGTATGGAGAAGGAAATCCCACAGCCTTGGGAATACCCTATATGCTGGTTCTTCCTAGCTTTAACTCTGTGATCCTCACAACTCATGGGAGGAAGGCATGAAGATAGATTTCCATGTAATGGAAGAGAAGACAGAGCCCATTCCCCATCTCTGTAAATGTTCCTTCATGTTACTACCTAAAGATCCAGCTAATGAAAGCTACTCTTTTCTTTCAGTGTGATGGAGAACCCATCTCTTTGCCAAACTTGCAAGGCATTGTAGTGCTCAAACATTACCAGCTATGCCGGAGGTATCAACTTCTGGGGAAGCAACACAGCAACCACGGTTAGTATGGAACAAGGAATGGGGAGGGAGAAAGGCATGATCCCACTATGGTCTCTCAGAAGGAAGCACTGTGCTGATTTAAGTGAAAAATGAACAATGGGAGAATAGGAGGTGGGCTGAGAACCTTTATTAGCAGCAGCTACATGATCAGTTTTTCGGGCAATTACCATCCCAGAGCAGAAAATTTCCATCAAAGACCTCAGGAGAAGGTCAACTCTTAGGTGTTGCCTGGGCTTCAGATTTTCCATTCCTAGGTCTGACAGATCCTTTAAAGGCTATCTAGACCATGCTTTTTTTTTTTTTTTTTTTTTAAGATAGAGTCTCACTCTGTCATCCAGGCTGGAGTGCAGTGGCATGATCTCGGTTCACTGCAACCTCTGCCTCCCAGTTCAAGTCATTCTCCTGCCTCAGCCTCCCAAGTAGCTGGGATTACAGGCGCTGGCCACCATGCCCAGCTAATTTTTATATTTTTAGGAGAGACAGGGTTTCGCCATGTTGGCCAGGCTGGCCTTGAACTTTTTAGCCTCAGGTGATCCACCCGCCTCGGCCTCCCAAAGTGCTGGGATTACAGGCGTGAGCCACTGCACCCTGGCCAAGGCCATGCTCTTTCTCCAAGGAATTCTGTCAGTACAATCTCCTGGGAAGCTGACCATTACCCCTTTACTCTGAGTTCACCCAAGAAGGTTATAAGGCAAATGAGACTGGTCTCGGGGATTTATGATGCTGAATTGGACAAGGAGGGAACTGGCTAAGAGTTCAGTGTCCTTTTCCCAGATTGGCTTCCTGACCTCATCTTCTCCCCTTTTAATAATGCAGTTTTTCCACTCTTCATGAGCTAGAAAAATTCTCACCAGGAGCCTTTAAACATGTCTTCTTGTTATAGATAATGTGTGGTTTCTCAAGGGTGGGAGATGTGACACAGTCTTCCTTCTCAGGAATATGAGGCTCCTGCAATAGATGATGGGAAGCTGGAGGTAGTGGCAATCTTTGGTTCTGTGCAGATGGCAATGTCCCGTATCATCAACCTACATCATCATCACATTGCCCAGGTAGGCAGGAGCTGGATGGGCACCAGGAAGGGGCTGAGATTTCTGGCTGCTACCAAGGATGTGGGACAGTCCCAGGAATTAACTGGGTATAAGAATGCCAGGGTGGAGTGAGCAGGTTATCTGGTAAGCAGTAAGGTGCTGACTGAGGTTGGAGGCAGAGGTGGCAGAGACCAATGGAGCAAAAAGCCCATAGTAAACAGCTGTTTCTTCCTGGGATGATCTGATTCACATCTTTCGAGTCCCACTTCAGATACACATTTGAGGCCATAACTATGAAATTATCAGATAGAGCTATAGAGTTGCCTCATTTTTCTCTCCCATTCTTCCTCATTTTCTCTGGCAGTGCCGTGAGGTGATGATAACCATTGATGGTGAAGAAGGTATCCCAGTGCAGGTGGATGGGGAGGCCTGGATTCAGAGACCAGGGCTTATCAAGATTAGATACAAGAGCTGCCCAGATGCTGACAAGAGATCGGGTAAGCGGGGAAAACTTGTCTTGGGCTCCTATACTGCCTCATCTATAGCTGTCACTTCAGTACTGAATATTTCTACTCAAGCAGAATTCCTCAGAGGGATGTTGGTGAGCCCCTGGCATCAAAGTCACTTGAGATTCTGGTTATAAATATATATTCTTGAGCCCCACACTAGACCCACGGAACTGCATAGGGATGCGTAGTTCCCAGGAACCCAAATTTGCAAACAAGCTCCTCAAGATATACTGACATTTGCAAACACTGTTCAAGATAGACAAGGAGCTTCCTCCCCAGGTTTTGGACAAGGTTATCCTCCTCTCTCCACTACAAAGAGAGCTAAAGGCCTCAGATGATTATGGAAAATTTTTTTCTTTCAGCAACAGATTCTGCATTGATTATGGTCTTTAGGTGTCTCTAAGGTTCCTTAAAATGCTGCATTCGTAAATGTCATACACTTCAGCTATACCTTCTAAAGCTTAGAAAGGTGCTATTATTGATCACATATTCAATGCTTGGAGACTATCTTGCACTCTGACCTGTGAAAAGTCCATAGAAACAGCAATAGAGAAGGGAAGAGAAGCCCAGTTTGTAAACCGCCTGTTCTGTGCTAGGCACTTTACATTTCTCTCATGTAGATACTCCCCACAATCCTATGAGGTGGATACACTTATTCCCATTTACAGATGAGGAAAATGAGGACCACAGAGATTAAATAATTTGCTAATGGTTAGATAACTAGTAAATGACAGAAACATGATTCAAAATTAAATTGGATATGTCTGGATCTAAACTGTGTCACCACATATTGCCTACATTTGGTAAAGAAGGGAGCATGAAAGGTGCTCCACTGTCTTGTCAATCATGATGCCTTCATATAGGAGCTTCCAGAAAGCAGACATGTGTTTGACCCAAGCCTGGTATCCAAAAACCCAGCATACTGACAACAACAAAAGCTAAAAGGGCAGAGTCCAGAAAAGATATTGAATAAAATGATGGATACTTGTATAGGTATATAGATGAGTATGAGAGGGGGAATGATCAGGGGCTCTCCTTCCTCTTACCCACTATACCTACATACCCATTGCCCACAAATGTCAGACTCACAGACAGATCTGTCATGTGCCCTAGTAGCTACAGCAATCATTAGGATATGCCACTGTATTCATCTCCAGGACTTTGAGAACTCAATGAAAACATGGGAGTGCAAGCATACTGAGATTCAAGCTGCTCTTCAACCCCAGCTGCACTCCCAGGACTCTCAAGAGTGCCTCTCTGATGAGGAGTATGCCCAGATACAGCACTTAGCTCGGCTTGCAAAAAACCTCATCAGCAGGTAAGTGGACTGGCCTAGACACAGAGCTGAGAATCCCAAGGAGGCATAGGGAGAAGAAGCCATTTTGTGTCTATTGGCCACCAGGAAGCCTGACCTAGAGAGGAATTTAGCTTAGAGCTCTAAAGATTGAGTGGGACCCCTCACAATCCAGGCAGGAAATATTCTTTGTGCTCAGTAATAAGCCAGCTTAGACATCTCTTCATTAGACCCAGGGATGAATTTGGATCTCTTGATGCTGCTCCAAGCCCAATAGAACTAAGACTGTTCACCCTTGCCCCTAAATATCAGGAGGGCCTTGGAGTTCCTGGAGTCAGCTGCCCCTCCTCTATTCTAGCCTCCTACCCTCCCCAAGGTCCCAGCATCTAAATTCAGGTGAGACAAGGATGAGTAAAGGTAAATACCTAGAGAAGAGTAGAAACATTTTCTAGCAGAGGTAGCTACCTAGAGAAGAGCAGAACAAACAGGAGGGAGTCATGAGTCCAAGTCAGATACCCAGGGCTTTCATTTCTACTGTTACCCAAACCCTCACCAGTGCCCCAGGCCAGAGGTCCTTCAGAAATCCCAACTCATCTATCTGTCCTTGCTTTATTACAGACTTAATGACCTGAGCAAGGTCCACCAGCATGTATCTGTCCTCATGGATTCTGTGAATGCCAGTGCTAACGTCCTGAATAATACATTTTATGGCCAAGACAATGGCAGTGAGTCTGGGCGCAGCTTCCTGTATTCCCATTGAAGTAAGTGGAAAAGGAGTGAATAAAGGAAAGCAACAAAACCAGATAGGAAAGAGGATGAAAGGGAAGGAAGCGGAACAAGAGGCTGGATGGAGAAACTGGGCAAATATGGCAGGAAACTGATGGATAGGGTGGGTGGGAAGGCAGTCATTCCTTGGCTTGTTACAGGTCCAAGTTGGTTGCTGAGGGAAAATCACAGCAGATTTCATCAGTCTGAGAGCTAGCCCTCTTCCCTAATAGCCATCCACCACACTAGCCTGAAGGGAGAAATGGACAATGAATGAAGAGAAACTTGGCTTTGGCCCTTCCTTATCCCAAGTAGATCTCTGTATAACCGGATAAGGTGACACATGTCACTGACACCAGAACTTCCGGGTCCCTTGGTTTTCCTCTTGAGGGAAAAGTCCAGATCAAGCTGGACACTTAATATTAAATGTACCACCCCATGGCTTTGTCCATTGCCAGAATTGTTCAGTGATGCTTTTAAAAAGTAACTTTAGTGCTAGGCGAAGATATAATTGTGTCAGGGCCTGATTACAGTTGGAGAAGGCCTGCAGCTCAAGGCCTTAGTTGCAAGAAGAGAGATGGTAGGCCCTAATTCCACCTGCCCTGGAATGATGGTTTTGACCTAGAGACAACAAGTGGCCTTATATTTATTCTCTGCTTTGCATATTTCCTATTTTCCTATACCCACTGCAATCAATCAATGATGCCAAAGCCAAGTCATGCTCCGCCACTTCACATAGTAGTACACAACTCCTGTACCAGCAGTTGTCAGCTGGCACTGGTTCAGACTGGCTAGTGCTCATGCTGAACTAATTGTGCTATATTTTGAATATTGCTCTTTCACCTATAGCCACATCCTACTAGCCTCCTTCTACCTTCCCACGGAGAAGCCAGCTGCATGCTTACTAACCAACAACTCCCCTGTGTTTGTCTTTTTCTCTCCTTTTCCTTTCTTCTCCTCTCAGACTCTAAGCAGAAATGATGCTGTAGATGTTACGTTTAGTCTTAAAGGACTCTATGATGACACCACGGCTTTCCTGGATGAAAAGCTGGTGAGTGCAGGGGATTGAAGCATGGGAGGGCAATGTACTCCATCTGAACGTGGTCATGGTCTTGTGCTTGGTCCAAGGGCACTGGAGACTTGTGGGAGCATTTTGGCCAGGTGCTTGCCTGGAAGTCCCTACTGTGTCACCTAGGATTGTTGTTGATTGTATGATTTCACGGGTTTTGCTAATCCATAGGGATTACCATACTCTTGGGAGAAAGTCTCAACCTGTCCTTTGGTAAATGTCTTGTGGGTTCAGACGAGGCCAATAAAAAGTAGAGTGTTATCATACTTGATTCAGCTGCAGAAGAAAATGGTGAGCTCTTTGATCTGCTTTGTATCTCCCAAGTTTCTACATGCCTCTTTCATGTAGAAACCTGTGAAAAAGTGGTGTGGATTAGTAGAAATATTGAGAGATTCTTGGGTTCATGTCTCAAATCTACCACTTACTAGTTATTAATATATTCGTTTCCTAAGGCTGCCATAACAAAGTACCAAAAACTAGGTGTCTTCAAACAATCAAAATGTGTTGTCTCATAATTCTGGAAGCTACAAATCCAAAATCAAGGTATCAGCAGGGCCACCCTGTAAAGAGGGGTCTTTCTTTGCCTCTTTCTAGCTTTCAGTGGTTTTCTGGCAAGCTTTGGTGTTTCTTGGATTGTAGATGCATCACTTCAATCCTCTATCTTCACATGATGTTCTCTCTGTGTTGCTCTGTCTTCACAAGGCCATCTTCTTATAAGGACACCAGTCACACTGGATTAGGGCCTACCCTATCCAATATGACCTCAACAACTAACTACATCTGCAATGACCCTATTTCCAAATAAGGTCACATTCTGATATACTGGGGATTAGGTCTTCAACGCATTGTTCCTGGGGGGGACACAATTCAACCCGTAACACTAGCTACATGACTTCACCTCTCTGGATCTTAGTTTCCATATCTACAAGATAGGAATTATAATCCCTACCTCTCCAGGTTGTTGTATACTATCAGCACCTAACACATACTAGCAGCTTGATAGATGATACGTTTTACTGGTGCTAGGGAGAACAGACTGAGGCTCCATTTTTAGGCTACAAGGCTAGTTGCATGTTTCTCAGAATGCACAACCCATAGGCGTACTTGGTGAATGTGCTCTGATTAGGTGACTAATTATGATCATCCCACTTTAGGGTTGGCTGGTAAGGCCCTGAGGTAGGTGCTGTTCTTGCCTCTCATCTAATTAAGGTTTATTTGAAGAGGGGCTTCTGACTTGATATTACAAGAAGTGCATCTGTTTCCTCTTTTCATTTGCTCATCTAATTGGTACACTGCACAGGAGGCAGAGTGGCTAAGGCAATCAGGTCAGGCTGTCCCAACATCTGAGCCCCAAGCTAGTCTTTCAGCTTTAGATAACATCAACAGAAGCACCTTCTATATATAGGTAGAGCTCAATGGCCTTGCCTATTTGGGCAGCAGGAAATAGGTGAGTTTGGTCTCTTGTTGCCACTCAGACTTTCCTGAGGCTCACAACCTGAAAATTGGTTCATGTGAACCAACAACCCGACTTGAGCACATACCACGCTTGAGAGGTCTGCCACCCCATAGGGCCTGGTGAAGACTTCAACACACATACACATACACACATCCAAACGTGGCCAAAAGCAGGCAGCAGCTAAGAATGACCATATATCTCCAGAAAGGTTGTCATAGAGGTGAGATGAAGATAAAGCTTGTTTCATTTGGGTATTATTCCTCCCCTTGAAGAAGGAAGGCAGTAAAGAGCTCAGAGTTAGCAAGGGTAAGTAAATTGATGTCAAAGTGAATCCCACCCAGTAACTCCCAATTCCCTTACTTGGCACACGCATGTCCCGTGCATCTAGGGCAGTCTGTATTCTCGTAAGTTACTAGTTGAAAAGCAAAAGACATTGTTTGTCAGCACTGACTTGTTCCCCCACAATATCCCATTGTGACTGACCGTAACCTCCTACCCTGTAGTACTCCTGTCATTCACATGCCACCCATTTGTGACAGCTGACAAGGCTTGACCTATGGCTGGAGCAGCAAGTGGCCTGTGTACAGCAAGAAGCCGCATAAGTGCTAGATTGAAAGTAAAGTGCATGCCAGGCAGGAGAGGTGAGGCCAGGTTAGGTGGGCTGTAAGCATGTGAGGGTTGAAGATATCTGTGCCCATCTGTTCTCCCAGCTCACTACTTACTGGAATATGAACTATCTTACCTGTGTTGATGTTCTAGAACTTGGTTCTTCTCAGTTGAAGATGGTCCCAAAAGAATCCATTTTAAATCTTCCATGGACTGTACAGAGTTCATCCTCTGGGTGTTGGGGGATTACTAGGAAGCTTTGCTTCCTGAACCTGTGGGACAAGCCACCAAGAACTCATTTCTTAATTAGTAAGAGTGATAGCTGGGGGCAAAAGCACAGCCTGGGGAGACAGACCCTCTTTCCAAGAGGAGAAAGTTGAGCCAGTCTCTCTCTATCTCTCTCCTTGCTTCACAAAACAACCTTTAAATTACAGTAAGCATGTAATAGATTCCCTCAGCATCTGGCATCCCTACATGTCCTTGCTAAGACAGTGTTGTATAGAGGGTAGGCTATAGAGTTAAACAGACCTGGGTTCTGTTTAGCTGTGTGATCTTGAGCGGTAAACTTCTTGGAGTCTGTTTCTTACTCATGGAATGAGAACAATAGTACCTTGTAAGTTATTGTAAGGTCACTGGGAAGATGGGATGAAATTATGTATGTACAGTGCTTGGCATACAGTATATGCTCAAAACTTCATAGCTCTTACTTAGGGGAACACTGGGATGTCTTCAGGAACTTGAGGTCAAAGAGTAGGACCCCTGTCCTGGACCCCAAGCTGTAGGAGTGAAGCTCAGTGTTAATTGATACTAATCAAAAGGCCTCTCTGCTTGCGAAACTATTAAGCATGCCCAGCCCCAAGGAGAACCCCACCATTTGGTTGTTTCTGGGTATCCCCATTGAGAAAGAAAAGAGCTGGCTATGGGCCAAAGGGATACAAGTTGGCACCTTGTGGTCTCTTGGCCACTAGCAGGGACTGGGAGTGGGGGAGAGTGTAAGAGTCTACAAAAGTGCTAGTCATTGGACACTCACTCTTTTTCCTGTCTATGCCAGCTGAGAAGTTCTGAGGATGAGGCCACATTACAAAGCACCCTGGATGCCATGAATAAAGAGTTCAAAAAGCTATCTGAGATAGACTGGATGAATTCGATCTTTGTTCCAGAGGTGGGTAACTTGGGAATTAGGAAATAAAGGGAAAGATGGATTCTTCCTTAGTGCCTTCCCTTCCAGTGTGGGCCAGGACACAGTGACTGATTGTAGTACAGGGGGTCCAGTGCTGGCTTTCAACTGAAGCTTACTGGAACTCCTCCCCACCCACCTTCCCCAATCTCTTCATCATAAATAGATAGGGTAAGGCAAAAACATGTAGAAAAATTAGGCGACTATAGAAAGATAACCAGAAGAAGACTCATTCTGTAGCAAGAGATGATCAACAAAGAATAAACAAGATAGGCTTTTCTATGTGTTGCTTTCCTGTCTGCAAACTCCCCCTCCCCTGCTCAGCACCTGCTTCCAGGACTGAACTTCATCTGGGTCATACCAGTATGGCCATGCCAGTTGTTTTAGCCAATACGTGTTCTAAATGGTGCCCAGGTCATACTGGTGGTTAAATCTTCCAAATATTACCTCTCCCTGATGCTTCCCATCCCTCCTGCTCTGGGTTTTCTGGCAACAAAGTTAATCTCAAAATTATGTTTTACTGAGACCAGTAGTAAAACAAGCACACTTTAGCAGGCCTGAGCTGGAATTACAGAGCCTGCAAGATCTGCACAGTAGAGAGCCGACATTCATAGTAGTTATGTTTAGAGAACCCTCTTTGCATTCCAGACAGGGAAGCAGCTGGCCTGGCAGGCAGGAGTCTTCCGTATAAGAAGGTATTTGGCCAAGAGGCAAGTAAGGGCTTACCAAACTGTATGTCTGAAGGGAGAGGTGTTTTTCCCTAATTCATGCAGAGATGCCATATGAGCTAGCAGTGGCCCTAGCAATCTCATCCGTCTAATCCCTAGCCACATGAACTCAGGTGAAATACTTAACCTCTATAAGCTTCTGCTTCCTCATCTCTGATACAGGAATGTTAATAACCACTTTGCAAGGTTGCTTTGAGAGTTGTATTGAGAGCATTTATTAATGCTAGCGAGTCACCTGGCACCAAGTAATCTCTTGGTAAAGATCAATTGCTTTCCTAGGGCATGCGACCAGTGATGGGGGGTGTTTCTTATACCTGGATAGACAGCATATCTCCCTGTTTTCTGCAGTCATTCTTGTTTACCACTTTTCCAGGACTCTAGGAATTATCTCTGGATATTAGGCAACTAACATTTTGACCTTCCCCTTGTTGTTTCACAGGAAAAATCTTCGGACACTGACAGTAGAAGCCTCAGGCTGAAAATTAAGTTCCCAAATTGGGAAAGAAAAAGCTAGAAGAGGAACGCAAGCCTAAATCAGGCCAGAGTGTCCAGGGTTTTATTGGTAAGTCTTTCCCACAGGCAGAGGGGGTAATGGAGACTACCCCCAGCAGCCTGGCTACCTCCCAGAAACCTAAAGCCCCATTAGAAATGTTTGTGGGAATGGTGATGATGAAGGGGAGGCCACCTGGGAGCCAGCAGTAAGTGATACACCTTGTCCAAGATGACACCAAGCCATCTCTTGGACAAGGTGTAAGAAAGTGATATGGACACTTGTAAAAGGAGAACCTGCGTGGTCTCCATGACATATACAGAAAACAAAAAGGCAAACAGGCAGTGATTTTCTGCCTGATTCACTCCTAAAGGTCAGTAACAGGTTCTGTGACCTAGCTAAACACTTTTGTTCCTGTTATAGTAAGTGGTAGAAAAGAAACATATCTGTATGTTTCATTGTTTGAATTTTGGTTCCATTCCTTTTTCTTCAGAATTGGTCCTAAACACTATTGATATATCAGTGGGATTCAAAGAAGGTTCTCTTAGAGTTTTCGGTTATGCCAATTCTGATATCCATGGTGGTCTCTCCTAAATTTTGGTCCTACACAACCTGGAAGCTTGGGAAATGTAGTAATAGTGGACGTGGAAAAAAGGAGCAGGCCAGGCGCAGTGGCTCAGGCCTGTAATCCCAGCACTTTGGAAGGCCAAGGCAGGCAGACCGTTTGAGCCCAGGAGTTCAAGACCAGCCTGGGCAACATGGTGAAACCCCGTCTCTACAAAAAATAAAAAATTAGTAGTGTATGGGGTGTGCACTTCTAGTCCTAGCTGCTTGGGAGGCTGAGGTGGGAGGACTGCTTGAGCCTGGGAGGCTGAGGCTGCAGTGAGCTGTCTCGTGCCACTGCTCTTCAGCCTGAGCGACAGAGTGAGACCTCATCTCAAAAGAAAGAGGAATGAAGGAAGGAGGGAGGGGAGGCAAGGGGGGAGGGAGGGAGAAGAAGAGAAAGGAAGGAAAGAGGGAGGGAGGGAGAAAGAAGAGAAGGAAGGAAAGAAGGGAGGGAGGAGGGAGAGGAAGGAAGGAAACGAAGGAAGGAAGGAAAGGAGAAAAGGAGAGGAAAGAAAAAAGAAAGGAAGGAGAAAGGGAGAGAAATGAAAGAAAGAAGGAAAGAAAGAAAAAGAAAGGGACAGAGGATAGCAGTTTGCTTTCAGGAAACTAAAAATTTGCATGAATGCTGAGAATCTCTTGGATCAAGCTGTATTTTCTCAGGTATGGTCCAACTGGTTTCACTCTCTAAGAGTCTGTCAAATGGGAGAACATGGTGTTTGCAAGTATTTCTAAAGACTGATGGAGTCAATAACAGTTCCATAGATTACCAGGTTCTGAAAATTCATCCCATTTGTCTTTAGCTCACATGGTGTCAGCTGCTTTTCTCTGATGATTCAGAGATGATTATTACAATAGGAACAAACCAGTCTCTCCTAACAGACTCTTCGCTCTCGGGTCCACATACTTGGGCATCTGGCAATGTGCTAACCTCATTGTTTCTATACCATTTTTTCCTCTGAAGGTCGTTTGTGGCACGCAGACATCGTGAAGATGAAGCAAAGGGTGATGATCCTCCAACACCATCAAGATCTCAACTGTAGCCCTTGAAAGCTGGAAGAACTCACAACCTTTAGAATTCTACTAAAACACTCTCGAAACCTCAATACAGGCTAGACTAAATCATTTCAGAACAAACATGAGCACCACCAGGAAAAACCCTCCAATTCTTTATACTAATGCATTTTCCTGGACTTAATCTGGTCTCCTTAGAGGTTTACATTTCCTCATTGGTTCTGTTCGAGTTGTCTTGTTCTGTTCTCCTCTTTGGCCATCTTGAGCAACTACAGTATTTGTTGGGATAAGCTCTTTATGAATGGCCCGGGATCTATAAAGGATTCAGGGAGTTCACCTCTTCAGGGAGTTTTGGAATGGTTTTCTCTGACCAGCAGACAAACTATCAATGCTATGGAATTAATGAAAGACAGACTCCCAGGGAGATGAAGAGAAGGGGGAAGGCAGGACCGCCAGGCTTGGTTGTCTGTCTCCCCGAATCCTTGCCAACTGCAACTTGCAACTTCAGGAGATCTCTTCTAGTTGGCTCATTAAAATGAGAACTGGATCCTGGGGGCTTGTCCACTTTCCTGTTAAGATGACCATGTGAAATCTCTTCTTGTAGATGTGGTAACCACACGCTCTCTCTCTCTGCAAACCTTTTGCATTTTTCCATGTGTGCATGTATGTCTGCATATGTCCAGGTGGTGCTCTGGTGGCTGGGTGGGCTCGTTGGTTGGAACTCACCCCTCATAGCAACCACACAGGCTCTTCTCCTGCTTCCTTGATCCTAGCCTGCATGCCTCTGTGGAGTGTTTGCCTGCATTCTTGCTGGATTTTTTAACTAAATGTTTTGCTGCTGTGCTGCAGTATAGATTATGTATAGAGACATAAAGATGTGTGTACACACACACACACACACACACACACACACATATATATATATATATATATATATATATATATATAGTTAAGAACTGAAAATACAACTCAACCTCTAAGTGACCCTATAATTTATTGTGCTAATCCAGGAATCCTTCCCACTCCCCTTTACCCTACATGACACACACATCTCTACCAACTGCCCTAGTTCTTGGTGGAGCTTCTAAATCTTTTGGTGCATTTTCAGCGTCTTAGAGGTGGCTGGGATCTAAGGCCCAGCTGATTCTGACACCCTCTTAAAATTCTGAGCCAGGCCATGGAAAGGGGAACAAAAACATCAACGCCCTAGAGAAGGGGGTTAAGCTGGCATGCTGCCTATTTTTCCTCTATTTGTCCTAGACTCTTCATCAGCAACTGTGCCCTTCCCCAATAAAGACTATATGGAGCAACCAGGCCTTGAGCTCTGTGACTTAGATGCCTGAACTAGGGACTGCCTGACAATTAAGTCACAGCCTAGGCCCTTCCCCCACAAGCTCCATCTTGGCCTGATCTTCTGGACAGGCTGTTGGGTCAGTCCCCAAGTCACCTTCAATCTACCATCTTGACCTTTTCCCTTGAGTACAGAGAGGCATTCAAGTGATCAGAAAAAACATGGGCCTGGAGAAATGAAGGCTATAAGCCTCTGCTTTCCTGTGGTTCTTCTTGCAAATGTCTCATGAAAACAAACTGGTCCTAGATCGCTCCAAATCCTAATTCACATTTTTCAAAAATGCCTTCTCCCAGTCAGGCAAATCTGATCAAACCCCAATGCCCAGAGAGGTTCTCTCTGGTCAGCCTTGCATCTTCACCCCACCCTCGACTCACACCTTTAGTTAAGTGTCCCTTCCCACTTATCAAGAGAAAACTGGCCTCTCCCTACTTCTCAGACAAACTTAGCGTGCTTAATTACCTGATTCAGTCCAATGGCTGGTTCATTGAGGTGCACAATCCAGATTCCAAGCACTGGTTCTCAACTCTGGAACTCCACCAGCCTAATGCACTTAAACCAGCCACCTGTGCTCCACCTCTGCAGGGGTGAGGAGAAAAATATTAACAAGGGGATAGTCCCCAAATGTCTGATTGCTGTGTGAAACAAATTAAGTCCTAGCTCTACAACTAGAGAAGAAAGTCGTTGGAAAAAGATGACAGAAAACATGTAAAGCTTACATAAGCATAAGAATATGTTAACTCATTGTACATATTGGAGTAGTGAGTGTGCTCTTGCTGTGTCTTTGGCTTTCTCTGTATCAGTCTTTCTTCCCAGGAGGAGATAGTAGATCAAATTAGCAAGCTCACCATTGCAGCCCGACTTGGCTCCTCCACGGCTGCGTGCATTAACATCTGCACACACACTCAAGGAGTTGGGAACCAAGCTGCATTTGCTTCTGAAGAGCTTCTTCTGAAGGGGAAAATTTCCAAATGAGCAAATTTAGGACAACAGAAGGAAGTCCTGGGAGAGGGTATCTTTATTTTGGCAGTCACTAAGCAGGGCTGTGTCTTGTAATTATTTATATCACTGATGATAGTAAACTGTAACAGGACTCCATCTCTTGTGCTTACTTTGCTGCAATAGTTAGGTCTTTGTGCACAGTGATGCTGCTGTGTTCTGTTGTGCCATGTGATTCCCTTTCACCCACCCTGTCCTCCCACTCTGAGTCAGAATGATACTGAATGAAACCGCTAATATCTGGGGCTACAGTCAGCTCGTGGAGCAGAGTTGATAGATGACAAGGCCCAGGAGCAGGTGTGGCTTGCTCAATCCCTCAGTTACCTCCTAAATTGCCAAGTTACCAGTAGTTTCCCCAAAAGGAAGACAGCTTGCCAAGCACCTGTTCTTGTGTATGCTGACTTGGAAACAAAGCAAGAAGTGATCCCTCTCTCAAGGGAGTTGTCTTAGCCTCTGGGTGTGTGAGCTCCTTTAAGAACTTTGTTAACTATTTGCAGTAATACAATTGCTTGGGTGGTGGGACCAAACACCAAATATCCATCTCAATTATGTTTAGACATCATTAAGATCCAAAGTTCTAGGGTTTGGTTGTATCTTTGGTATTACTTTCTGAGGAATTGATTGGGTAGGCACTTCCTAGCTGGAAGAATAGTGGGGAAGAAAAAGCCAATAGATTTGAACTGCCACCAACTGCCTCTGATGTCAATACTATAGGAGGTCAACAGTTATGAGTCCCCCTCTCCAGAAAGGCCCTATGCTGCATCCATAAGGGCAGGGGAAGAATAAGAAAGAGATTTTTACCTTAAAACTGAGCCAGAAGAAACAGTCAGGGTCAACATCATCTTCCCTCAGGACACAGATGGAAGAATTTTTGTTTCACAAGAGGTGGAAACTAATACCAAAGCAACCAAACCCATTAGCACCATTCCATCCTATATGAGACCTTGATTGGCTACATGGTTTATAGAATTGTATTTGTCTATTTGTCAGCTAATCTGTAATCCATTGTTATTTTCTGCTCTGTGCTTTTTATTTCCTTAGAGGCCCCTGCAAATAAGCAGCAGGGCCAGGGACTGGTTGGGGGAGGAAGCTGGGTTAGTCACAGGGTAACTGGAAAAGCAGAAAGAAAAGGTCCACAAAGTGTGCTTATTCCTCTCCCCCCACCAAATGGAACACCAGTCCTCAAAGTTAATAAAGTAGTGCTTCTTGAAATATTTTAATAAATGGATAAACATAATCAATTCCAGTGCCTCATCATTTACCTCAAGCATGGGGGAAGTTGAATGGTGGTGGAAATGCGGGGCGGGTGGGCTTGGGTGGTCATCTGAGCTCTAAACAAGCCACATGCAGGTCAGGATGGCAGGTGAGGGAAGGCAGCAGCAGCACAAGCCAACAATCTCCATCATGATAATAAAGGGGCTGCCACGAAGAATTCTAAAACCTAGCTGCAACTCTGGATGATCCTGTGGGTAAATATCTGCCACTGTAAATTGTTCCAGGAGCTAATTCTCTGCAGGATACAAATCTCAATGGAATACATTAGTTACTGGGGGAGGCAAAGTGGGATACAGTATAGCCCAGACTGTTAAATAAATGCATAAAGCACCTCAAAAATCTTTTGACAATACCATCTATTCCCTGCCCAACGCATACATCACACACTCGTCTCCTCTCTGGAGGAGTTTGAGGTGGGAAGGCATATTCTGTTCAAATGCAAAATCAGTTCAGCTCAGCACTAAATATGGTTTAGTTTCTGTCACACTAATAGTGACCCCAGGGGAGCCAGTTCTTAGTCACATTTAATAGGTAGGAAACTGAGGCTGTATTAGGCCAGGGGTCCACAACACACTACACCAGGGTGAAAACTTGAGTCTTCTAAATCCTCGATTTTCCAAACTAAAAACTGTCTTATTTAGAGACAAAACATTTGTGACCTTCGGGACCACATTTCAGTCTACCCCCATAAAAACTGCATTCCTGGGCTTTATGAGGGGGAAACAGCCCCTGCTGTTGAGGCACTACCACCAGGGTGTGCCCTGTAATCCATATTAAGAAGTCTGTACAGCACCCTGTAGGCTAGTGAAGCACCATCAGAATTGAATTTTAAGTCTATTTCAAATGATCATGCAACTGCCCTTTTCTTTTGGTGTAGAGTTCCATGAATTTTAATACGTGTAGACATTCATGCAACACCACCATCAGGATACAGAACAGTTTCCACTGCCCCATAAATCTCCTTCATATCATTTCTTTATAATTACACCTTAACCCTACTTCTAACCACTGATCTATTTTACATCACTATGGTTTTGTGCTTTCAAGAATGTCATAGAATATGTGTAATCTTTTGAGACAGGCTTCTTGAATTCAGCAAAATGCCTTTCATGTTCTTTCAAGTTGTCATGTGAATCAAGTTTGTTCCTTTCAATTGCTGAATGGAATTCAATTACATGGATCCAGCAATTTATCCATTCATCCACTGGAGGTCCTTTGGGTGGTTTCCAGTTTCTTTGACCCGTGGATTATTTAAAGGTATGTTATTCCCAAGTGTTTGGAGATTTTACTATTATTTATCTGTTATTGATTTCTTGTTTAATTCCATTGTGGCCAAAGAACACACTCTGCATGATTTCTATTATTTTTAATTGGTTAAAAGTTGTTTTATGACCTAGGATATGGCCTACCTTGGAGAATGTCCCATGTGCACTTGAGAAGAATGTGTATTCTGCTGTTTGGTGAAGTGTTCTATAAACATCAGTTGCATTCAGTTGGCTAATGGTATTGGTCATTTCTTCAATATCCTTTCTGATTTTCTGTCTGCTAGCTTCCATCAATTACTGAAACTGTAATTATGGATTTGTTCATTTCTTGTTTCAATTCTATCATTTTTTGCTTCTAATATTTTGAAACTCTGTTATTAGGACACATTTAGGATTGCCGCCTTCTTGGTGAATTGACACTATCAATATATAACATCCTTCTTTATTCCTGACACTTTGCTCTGAAGTCAACTTTGTCTGATGTCACTCTAGCCTTCTTTTGCTTATTTTTCAAATGGCATTTGTTTTCAGCCTTTTACTTTTAACCCGCCTATATCAGCATATTTGATGTGAGTTTTTGTATGCAGCATGTGGTCATGCTTTTTTAATCCATCCTGATAATATGTCTTTTCATTGGTATGTTTAGACCATTTAATGTAATTACTGGTGAGACTGGACTGGCGTTTGCCATTTTTAACTTTTCTGTTTGGTCCCTGGTTTTGTTGTTTTTTTTTTTTCACTTCTCTGTTTCCCCTTTCCCTGCTTTTTTCCAGATTGTTTGAACTTTTGGTATTCCATTTTAATTTATCTATTGTGGCTTTGACATCTCTCTGTATATATATTTTTTTAGTAGTTGCTCCAGGGATAACAAAATATATACTTTTCACGGTCTACTTAGAATCAATATTTTACCACTTCAATTGCAGTGTAAAAACCTTACCAGCATATTGAGTCCTTTGTTCTCTCCACTTTATGCTATCACTGTCTTATGTATTACATTTACATACATCAAAAATCCCATTGAAACGCAATTTTTGCTTTCAGTCAACAAATATGTTTTACAAAACTTAAGAGTAGTCTATTATATTTAGCCAGATATTTACCAGTTCTGTTGCTCTTCCTTCATTCCCAGTATTCCAACTTCCCTTCTGGTATTTTTAATTTGTATAAATTTACAGGGTGCAAGTGCAATTTTGTTACAAACATAGGGTAGTGGTCAAGTTGGGGCTTTTAGTGTATCTATCAATCAAATAATTTACACTGTGCCCAAGTACGTTTTCATCATCCCCCACCCCCGCCACCCTTCTGAGTCTCCACTATCATTCTACTTTCTATGTCCATTATTTCATTTCTATATGAAGAAATTCCTTTAGCAATTATTTTACAGCAGATCTGCTTGCTGTGAATTTTCTTAGTTTTCCTTCATCTGAAATGGTGTTTTAAGTTTTACCTTCATTCCTGAAAGGTATTTTTTGCTAGATACTGAATTCTGGATTGATCATTCTTTCAACACTTGAAAAATTTTGTGTTTATTCCTCCTGGTCTACAGAGTTTTTGATGATAAATCTATAGTCATTCAAATTGTTGTTCCCCATGCAGTACGTAATGCATTATTTCTGTTTTTCTTTTTATTTATTTATTTATTTTACTTTAGGTGCATACTATATCTGGCATTTCTCCCCATGTTTTTCTTAGTCTTTTTCAGCAGTTTGACTATGATTTATCCATTTGTGGGTTTTATTTATCCTGCTTGAGTTTTACTTGTTTTCTTAAACCTACAGGTTGGTGGTGTCTTTAACCAAACTTGGGAACCTTTCAGCCATTATTTATTCAAAGATTTTCTTCTGCACTATTCTCTTTCTCCTCTCCTTCCAGGACTCTAATAGCATGACTGAGAGACCATTTGTTAATTGTCCTACAAGTCCCTGAGGCACTGTTCATTTTTTGTCAATTTTTTTTTCTGTCATTCACATTGCATAATTTCTTTTTATCTACCTTCAACTTTACTCTTTCCTTTGTCCTCTCTCTTCTATTGAGTCCACCCAATGAGTTCTTAAATTTCAGTTACTGTATTTTTCAATCCTAAAATGTCCATTTGGCTAACTCCTATGTATTTGATGAGACTTGATAGCCTAACATTTATATTTTAACATTGGTTCCAAAAGTGTTTGCAACTGTTCATTTGAGTTTTTTATGGTAGCAGACTTAAAGAATTTGTTGGATAATTCCAACACCTATATCTTTTTGTCATTGCTGTTGTCTTTTGCCATCCAAGTTGAGATGTCAGTGGTTCTTCATATGCCTAGTAATTCTGGAGTATACCCTGGACAGACATTATAAGATTGTAGATCTTGTTTAAATTTTATGCAAAATGTATGTTTGCTTTTCCAATCAATCTGATTAGGTTCAGGCCACAAGTTTCCACCTGCCTTCCATGAGCTGAGGGTCCAACCTCAGTTTTCAAAGCCTTTGCAGTGCTATCTGGATCTGTCTGCTCTGTGTGCCATGAAATGGTCAGTCTAGAACCTAGACGGGTGTCTGTCAGCTCAGTTCTCAAATTCTTCGGTATGATAATTAGGATCTGGATCAACACATGTACAGGCTGAGGATACACACAAAAGAGTACATTAAAAAAAACTTTGTGGGGTCACTTTTCTGAGCTCCTACTGCTCCACATTCTCCCCAGTACTCCCCAGTACTACCCAGTTCCCAATACTTCCCTTTCAGTCCACTAGTCAGAAATTGTTCATGTCTCCAATTATGCTACATCTGGAGATAAGCAGTGGGAGAACAGAGAGAGAAAAAAATCAACAGAACATAGCTCTGCTCTCTTGGGGCCACATCTTTACCTCAAATAGAGATTATGGGTCCATTCCCCGAGAGTACTGGTTCTCGAAGGCTCCCATTGCTATCACTGTTGCTGACGCTACATGATTGCCTGGGGGTTGGGGTGTAAAGAAAAAAGAAAAAAAAAAGAAATAAAAAAGCCATAGAAAGCTTCTTCTGGAGCTTTCCACCCATACCATAGTGCTCACTTCAAGGTTTCTAACTGGATTAAGTTGCCACAGAAAAAAAATTGGGAAACTCGCCATGAGTTTGTTGCTTCTCCAAATTCTGGTGTTCTCCAATCTGCTTGCTATTTACTTTTCAGAATTCTCAAATAGCTGTGCCATGTGTTCTTTCCAGGTTTTATGATCATGTTCAGTGGGAAACAAAGGATAACAGATGCTTAAATATCTTACCCAGAACTGTAATCCTAAAATTGAATATTAAATCTTTCTGGTGCTTGTATGGAAGGTGAATTTGAAATGAACAAGATTGAAGACAGGGAGATCAGGTAGGAAAGAAACTACCATAGTAATCTAGGCAGTAGAACGAGATCTCAAACCTGGGTAGTGGTAGAAGAGAATATGATGAGAATGCCAATCCAAGAAATATTTGGGAGGTAAAATCAGCAAGACTTAATGATGTCACCCTCTTATAAGGCCATAATTGAAACATGGAAGTCTGAGACATGAATGGTCAGCCTTTAAATTAGTAATGGAAGGTAAAAAATCAGAATGATTGAATAAGAGATTATTAGGAAGGGAAAAGAGAACCCAGAGGAACTCCTGAGTGTCTGGTTTGGGTGACTAAGCCAATGGTGATCAAGATACAGAATATAAAAGATAGAACCATGTTAGCAGAAAGAAAAATTCAGTTTTGGAAATGTTCAGTTTGAGGTAACTGTGTGACATTCAGGTAGACATGGTCAGCAAAAGATAAATATAAGCCTGAACCTAGGACCACCAGTTTGAGCTGAAGACCAAGCCTCAAAAGTTAATGGCTTGGTGGTACTTGAAGCTATGGGAGCAGCTGAGATCACTTGGGGAGATAAATCAGAGAGCCAAAGCTGGAAACCAACAAAACATCAACTTTTGAGGGGCAGATGGTATAATAACAGCCTACAAAGAGGATAGAAAAGGAAGGTCAGAAAGATGAGAGAACTAGAAAAATCCAATGGCTCAGAAACCAAGAGACTAGAGAGTGCCAAAAGGAATGAAAAGACACCAGCGTCAAAGGAAACAAAAGGGTTTCAGTAAGATAAAGCTCAAACTGTTGACTCGATTTACCAATCAGAAAATCATCAATGTTTCAGCAAAAGGCCCATCAATGAAGTGCTAGGGGACAAAAGCTAGATTACAATGGGTTAAGGACTGAATGGAACATGAGTTAAGTAGAAACAGTGAGTCAGTGTACTTCTAAAAGAAGTTTAGTACAAAGAAGAGATGGACTAGACAGCAGGTGGGAGATGGATGCAGAAAAAGAGTTTTATTTTGGCCAGGCATGGTGGCTCAGGCCTGTAATCCCAGCACTTCGGGAGGCTGAGGTGGGCGGATCACCTGAGGTCAGGAGTTTGAGACCAGCCTGGCCAACATGGTGAAACCCTATCTCTACTAAAAATACAAAAAAATTAGCCAGGTGTGGTGACATGCACCTGTAATCCTGGCTACTCAGGAAGCTGAGGCAAAAGAATCACTTGAACCTGGGAGGCAGAGGTTGTAGTGAGCTGAGATTGCACCACTGCACTTCAGTCTGGGCAACAGAGCAGGACTCCATCTCAAAAAAAAAAAAAAAAAAGTTTTATTTTGTTCTGCTTTTTATTTTGTAAGAATGTGGCAAGAGTGGTTTTGAGCATGTTTCTAAGCTAGAAGAAGAGACTACAAAAGAGGAAAAGGATGAAAGTACAGGAAAGGTGGTAGGGAAAAGCAGAGAGAGGGCTAAGAAGAGGGAGAAAAACTGTTGGAGAAAAGTCCCAAGGTAGATGAGTCGCCTGGAACAGTAGGTGGGTCAGTCCAACCTTTAAAGCAGTAAATAAAGATACTTGAGATAGGCGAAGAGGTAAATATATTTGTAGGGAATGAAGTAGGAAAGTGATCCAAGACTGATGGCTCAATCAAAAAATACTTAGGAAAAGAACTACTTATATTCTGAAAACTACAAAATACTGTTGAAAAGAACTAAACATGACCCAAATAAAAGGAAAGATATCCATGTTCATAGACTGGAAGATTTAAGATGGTTAAGATGAAAATACTCCCAAATTGACCTATAAGTTAAATGTAAGCCCTATCAAAATCCCAGTTGACTTCTTTTCAAAAACTGATATGTCGATGCTAAAATTCATATGGAAATGCAAGGGACCCAGAATAGCCAAAATAAACCTGAAAAGGAGAAAAAAAATTGGAGGACTCATTTTTTTTTTTAATTTCAAAACTTACTACAAAGCTAAACCAATATAATTTTTATTTGTCATTGATTTTAATCCTTAAAAAATTGCAGTACTGGCATAAGACTAAATATCACATAGGGAAATGGAATATAACTGGGAATCCAGAAATAAGCTCTCACATTTAATTTTCAACAAGGGTATAAAAATAATTATGTGGGGGAAACATAGTTTTTTCAACAAATAGTGCTGAAACAACCAAATATCCATATGCAAAAGAATGAAGTTGGAACCCTACATACCATATATAAAAATTAAAATAAAGTTAAAACCTAAACTTAAGAGTTAAACCTATACAATTCTTAGAAGAAAGCAGGGATAAATCTTCAAAACCTTGGATCAGGTGATGGTTTCTTAGCTATGACACCAAAAGTAAAAAGATTTAAAAATGGATAAATTGGACTTAATAAAAATTTGATGCTTCAAATAACACCAGGAAGTGAAATTTTCAAGACAACTGGTATAATCAAATATTGCCAAATCATATACATGACCCATAATATATTTTTAAAACTCTTATCACTCAATAATAAAGAGACAACCCAATTTAAAATGTGCAAACAGGAGCTCAAGACCAGCCTGGGTAACATAGCAAGATCTCCTCTCTACTAAAAATAAAAATTTAAAAATGTAGTCGGATGTGGTCACAAGTGCCTACAGTCCCGACTACTCAGGAGAATGAGGTAGGAAGATCCCTTGAGCCAAAGAGATTGAGGCTGCAGTGAGTCATGACTGTGCTACTGCACTCCAGCCTGGGCAACAGAGCAAGGCTCTGTTTCCAAAAAAAAAAAAAAAAAAAAAAAAAAAAAAGATGGGCAAAGGATTTGAATAGATACTTCTCTGAAAAGGATACACAAATGGCCAATATGCACATGAGAATATGCTCAACATAATTAGCCATCAGGGAAATGTAAATCAAAATCACAGTAAGATATCACTTTACAACCACTAGGATAGCTATAGTAAAAAGATAACAACAAGTGTTGGAGAGGGTATAGGGAAACTGGAACCCTCACATACTATTTATGGGAATGTAAAATGGTGCAGCCACTTTGGAAAAGTCTGGAGGTTTCTCAAGTTAAACAAAGAGTTACCGCATGATCTAGCAATTCTACTTCCAAGTATACACCTGAGAAATGAAAAGTGAGGCCCCCACACTTATACATGAATGTTCATAGCAGAATTATTCCCAATAGCCAAAAAGTGGAAAAAGCCAAATTTCTACCAACTGATGACTAGATAAACTCAATGTATATTTATTCATACAATGGTATATTATTCAGCAATAAAAGGAAGTACTGATACATGCTATTACACGGATGAACCTTGAAAACATTATGCTATGTGAAAGAAGCCAGACACAAAGGCCACATATCATATGATTCAATTTATATGAAATGTCCAGAATGGGCAAACTGATAGAGACAGAAAGTAAATTCGTGGTTGCCTAGGGCTCATAAGGTGTGGGGAAAGGAGACTGATTGCTAATAGGTTTGAGGGGTGATGAAAATGTTCCAAAAATAGATTGTGGCGATGGTTATAAAACTCTTTTTTTTGTTTGTTTTTTGAGACAGAATCTGGCTTTGTCACCCAGGCTGGAGTGCAGTGGCGTGATCTTGGTTCACTGTAGCCTCCACCTCCAGGGTTCAAGCTATTCTCCTGCTCTAGCCTCCTGAGTAGCTGGGATTACAGGCATGCACCGCCATCCCTGGCTAATTTTTGTATTTTTAGTAAAGACGAGGTTTTCACCATGTTGGCCAGGCTGGTCTCAAACTCCTGACCTCAAGTGATCTGCCTGCCTCAGCCTCCCAATGTGCTGGGGTTACAGGCAAGAGCCAGCACGCCCAGCCACAAAACTCTGAATACACTGAAAACTTGAATTACGTATTTTTAAATGTTTTACATATTTTTAATTTTTTTATAGAAACAGGGTCTCACAATGTTACCCAGGCTGGTCTTGAACTCTTGGGCCCAAGCAATCCTCCTGCCTCAGTCTCCCAAAGTGTTGGGATCATAGGCATGAGCCACCATGCCCAGCCTGAATTATACACTTTAAGTGGGTGAATTGTATAGTACGTGAAAACCCTGAAGACTCATCCAAAAAGCTCCTAGATCTGATACATGTATTCAGTAAAGTTTCTGGATACAAAATCAATGTACACAAATCAACAGCACTGCTATAAACCAACAATGTCCACGCTGAGAATCAGATCAATAACTCAATCCCTTATACAACAGCTGCAAAAAAATAAAAATAAAAATAAAAATAAAATACTTAGGAATATGCTTAACCAAGGAGGTGAAATATCTCTACAAGGAAAACTACAAAACACTGCTGAAAGAAATCATGACACAAACAAATGAAAACACATCCCATGCTCACAGATGGGTACAATCAATATTGTAAAAATGACCATACTGCCAAAAGCAACCTACAGATTCAACACAATTCCCATCAAGACACCACCACCATTATTCACAAGACTAGAAAATACGATTCTAAAATTCATATGGAACCAAAAAAGAGCCCATATAGCCAAAGCAAGACTAAACAAAAAGAACAAATCTGGAGGCATCACATTACTCAACTTCAAACCATACTATAAGGCTATAGTTACCAAGACAGCATGGTACTGGTATAAAAACAGGCACATAGACCAATGGAACAGAATAGAGAACCCAGAAATAAAGCTAAATATGTACAGCCAACTGATCTTCAACAAAACAATAAAAACATAAAGTAGGGAAAGGACATCCTATTCAACAAATGGTGCTGGGATAATTGGCAAGCCACATGTAGAAGAATAAAACTGTATCTTCATATCTCACATTATACAAAAATCAACTCACGATGGATCAGAGACTTACATCTAAGACCTGAAACCGTAAAAATTCTAGAAGTTAACATCAGAAAAACTCTTCTACACATTGCTTAGAAAAAATAATTTATGATAAAGAACCCCAAAGCAAATGCAACAAAAATAAAAATAAATAAATGGGACCTAATTAAACTAAAAAGCTACTGCATAGCAAAAGAAATAATCAGCAGAGTAAACAGACAACCCATAGAGTGGGAAAAAAAATATTCACAAACTACGTATCTGACAAAGGACTAATATCCAGAATCTACAAGGAACTCGAACAAATGAGTAAGAAAAAAACAACCCCGTCAAAAAGTAGAGAAAGGGTAAGAATAGACAAAAAGTCAAAAAACAGTAGATGCTGGTGTGGATGTGTTGCAAAGGGAACACCTTTACACTGCTGGTGGGAATGTAAATTAGTACAACCACTATGGAAAACAGTATGGAGATTCCTTAAAGAACTAAAAGTAGAACTACCATTCAATCCAGTGATCCCCACTACTGGGTAAACATGCAAAGGAACAGAAGTCATTATATGAAAAAGACACCTGCACACACGTTTAGAGCAGCATAATTCACAACTACAAAAATATGAAACCAATCTAAAATGCCCATCAACCAATGAGTAGATGGGAAAATGTGGTATACATACACCATGGAATACTACTCAGCCATAAAAGGGAACAAAATAATGGCATTTACAGCAACATGGATGGAATTGGAGAACAAATGGAGACCATTTTTCTAAGTGAAGTAACTCAGGAATGGAAAACCAAATACTGTATGTTCTCATTATAAGTGGGAGCTAAGCTATTAGGATGCAAAGGCACAAGAATGATATAATGGACTTTAGGAACCTGGGGGAAGGGTGGGAGGGGGTGAGGGATAAACAACTACACACATAGGGTACAATGTATACTGCTTGGGTGACAGGTGCACCAAAATCTCAGATTACCACTAAATAAATTATCCATGTAACAAAAAACCACCTATGCCCCCAAAACTATTAAAATATAAAGAAGCCAGGCTATTTCCTTTTTCACTCTACCTCTGGCAATAGGTCTGGCAGTAACTGTGTCTCCTTCCTGGCTTCAGCATCCTTTCATCAGCCCTACCCTCATTGGTCCTAACTGGTCACTGATTCCAAGTCCAGCTTGATATCCCTGGCATCTGGGGCTCTGGTGACACCACCTCTTGCTATTGCCCCTCCAGCCCTAAGTAAAACAGAAGCTTCATGCTGTGTGTGTGGCTCCTTAGCTCTTCTGTCCTTGAGTAACCAATTCCCTGCATTAAATTTCCTCTGTTTGAAATAACTAGAGTAGTTCTATTTTCTGATTGAACCTCGATACATCTCCCAAATCAAAACTCTTAGTATAAAAACCTTCAACATACCATATAAGTCTCTTTTTTTCAGCAGTCTCACCCCCTCCTCACCTCTGCAGCCACTCTGTGCCCCTTCCACTACTATAGAGTACCACCACCATTTATTAGATATTTATGCTATGTGTCAGTCATTTTTCTAAGCATATCACATTATTTCACAGGCTTTCTACGTTTGTTTTACTTATGAATTACTGGGCACATTTCTCTACCAGAGTGTTTTTATGACCTATATAGATGATTTTGTAGTTTATTTAAACTTTTAGAACTTTTTAGTTTTGTTTTTTTAAACTGTTATGATCTTAAAGATATAGGGAGATATAAAGTTATATACATATATAAATACAGTAATTTCCATTCAGTTAAGAAAACTGTTAAAAAAACATAAGGTTACAAAGAAAGCTAGATTTACATAGAAAGTCATCAAAATATAAAAGCGAATTCTTTTTTTTTTTTTTTGAAGCAGTGTCTTGCTTTGTAGCCCAGGCTGGAGTGCAGTGGCATGATCATGGCTTGCTACAACCTCTACCTCCTGGGCTCAATAGATCCTCCCGCCTCAGCCTCCTGAGTACCTGGGACCACAGGCATGTGCCACTCTGCCTGGCTTTTTTAACTTTCTGTAGAGACAGGGTCTCATTGTGTTGCCCAGGTTGGTCTCGAACTCCTGGGTTTGAGTGATCTTCCTTCCTTGACCTCCCTAAGTGCTGGGATGACAGGCATGAGCCACCTCATTGGGCCAGCAAATTCCTGATAAAGTAATAGATGTACTTCTTTAACAAGTCACTAAATATTAGGTTGGTGCAAAAGTAATCGTGGTTTTTGCCATTAAAAAGAATGGCAAAAACTGCAATAATTTTTGCACCCACCTTTAACAGGATCCAATTCTAATAACTATCTTAAATTTGAAGTAGTGATGAGTGTGTGTAAAACAAATGTTGAGGCATTTGCAAAAACAACAAGAACAGGGTTGGTAAGGGGGAAATAATTCAACTGGTTAATTTTTTTCCCCTTGATGTAAAGCCCCAGAATTCAAAAGCAGATACAAGACACATCCTTTTAATAAGGCTGGAGATTTTCATGATAGCTTCCAGCCTAGTGCTTTTACCATGTTTATGCAAAGTTGGCTGTGCCAGCAGAACCAATGCCGAGCAGTTTGGACCTCTCTGGCTGTATCCCTTAGTCATCTTGCAATACAGTGGAACAGGGCAGGAGGAAACCTAGTGCTGCCTAGCCTCCAAGGCAAAGCAAGTCAGGAGGAAGAATGGGAAACTGATTCAAAGGGAAGGAAAGCACTGAGACATCTAATGGCTTGGCATGCTCATCCATCTGTCTCTAACCCATCAGAAAAGGTGATGTAATTAAAATAGCATGGGGAGTCTTGGGACAGAATTGAAGAGGCATTTTCCCCATAACTGCTTCCCTGATTGTCGTCTCCACCAAATGTCCACCCTCAAATATTCAAAATATTTGACAAGTGGTAACAAATGGCCACAGACCAATCAGGATAATTGCCAGCTACAATACTAGAATAGAGTCCGAGAGGTCTCCTGCTGTGGTAGACATTACTTGCTGGATTGTGGGGGAGGTCCTGGGGTGAGACTGAGAGACTGAGGTAGTGGCTCTTGAACAACTGGCATAGCGGATGTTCCACTCCTCTATTAACAACTTAAGTAACTGTCCCAGTACACATCACCCCAAAGGTAGGGCAGAGTGGGAAAACTCAGAACCTCTTAATGCTATATGAATTCAAGATTGTGCAACTAGTTGATGCTTGCATTCATGGGACACCTTGCTGATTTCACAGGTAGGAATTTCTTCTCTTGGCAAAAGACAAGGCCAAAAATGGTTTTAGCACATACCATTCCAAGAGTATTTTCAAATTAAGACTCTAAAAAGCTGCCTAACTGAAAGCAAGGCTACATTTAGATTAAAATCCCGATCCCCAACTTTTCGCCATCTAGGAAGAAGCAAAGAAAGCAAAATACCTGAGATTGAGACCAAAGGGTATTATCCTACATTGCCAGCTGCCCAGCTCTGAACAGTGAGGCCTGCCTGTCAGGTAAGGAGCTTTCTCCTTGGACTGGACACCACCCACCCCAGAATCCTCCTTCTATAGATCCATCCATCAGTTCAGTTAGCTCAATTCCTCTTCCCATGAGGCGAAGGCTTCTAAACAGAAGAGGAAATTGGGTAATCTAGGCGCTGGGGCTCAGCCTTGACTAGGAAGAAAAAAAAATTCTCGAGCTGTGCATGGGGCTCCTGAACAATAAGAGGAGATGTGAGCCATTTTAACAACAACCATTAATTTTTTATTAAATTTCTAGTCAAATATGACAATATTTTTTTCTTTCATAAAAACAAACAACATAAATATTTATAGCATTATCAGTTAGGGAAAAGACAAACAGAGAGGAAAAATGAATAAAGGCGATAAAAAGACCAATTCAAACACAGAATAAAGATACCCTATTAACATGCATGCCTGGCCCTGAGGCTGCTGCTAGAGTACCGGGCCCTCAGCGATACAATCGTAGTTCAGAATCTCCTCCAGCTTCAACACATCTAAGGTGGGGATTTTGGTGACTTCAAAGAAGACCCTGCAAAAGGAAGAAGGGTCTGCTCAGTATAGAACAGGGCAAAGACAATCAGGCTCCATGGAACAAATGGGACACAGGGCCCTTGGTTCCCTATCTTGCTTTAACCCTAGAGTAGAAAGGAAGGTGAAAAGTGCCTGAATCTTCTTTTCTTAAGTGAGGCTAGTCTGGGCCTAGTATTTTAAAGCTTCCCCATGAATGAACACAAAGTCAACCTCAGCTGAGGCTTGGTACTTACGGGTGAGAATACTTGGTATACACAGTCTTGAGATTATAGTAAGAAGTGAAAGTCAGCAGTTTGTTCAGCCGTCCGACCACAGAGTAAAGCTCAGAGATCTTGTAGTCACTGTAATACTCCAGGATGGGAACCTGGAAGATGCAGCATGAATAGTGATTTCTAACATAGGAAGCACACCCTTCCTCCATCTCTGCTATCTCAAATCCAAGCTTCCCATATATGGTCTAAGCAGAGATAACATTCAAAACATTTCAAAGATTCACACAGTATGGGCACTGATCAGTAATTATACTATGCTATCTAGAAGAATAGGTTCCAGCTACAAACTACTGGGATGGCTACATCCATATGTACCAGTTAGATATTAGCTCTTGGCCAGGCATGGTAGGGATCATGCCTGTAATCTCAGCACATTAGGAGCCCGAGGCAGGAGGACTGCTTGAGTATAGGAATTCAAGACCAGCCTGGGAAACATGGCAAAACCCTATCTCTATAAAAAATTTAAAAAATTAGCTGAGCATGGTGGTATGCACCTATAGTCTCAGCTACTTGGGAGGCTGAGGCAGGAGGATTGCTTGAGCCCAGGAGTTGGAGGCTGCAGTGAGCTATGATTGCATCACTGAACTCCAGCCTGAATAATAGAACAAGACCCTATCTCTTAAAAAAATATGTATTAGCCCTGGTCACAGATGTTCATGTAAATAGAAATCCACCAGTCCTAAGGAACAGGACTGATTTTGTAATTTACTCACTCTCAGGTCCAGAGCTAACGGCCAGGTATATCCCAAAACAAAGTTTAGGTCCCAACTCAACAGCCAACATGAACTTAAGGTGGATACTCCTCTCTGGCTCTAACAGCTATCATTCAACAGGTTCATTTTTTTCACTCAGCTAAGAATCCTTATTATGTGGCAGAAGTGGTATAGCAGTGTTTAAGAGCAGAGGTCCTGGAGGCAAAATGCTTCAGGTCAAATTTCAGTTCCCCTAACAGCTTGGCCTTGAGCCAGTTAATTAACCTCTTGGGGCCTCAGTTTCCCAATCTGCCAAATGGGGATTATTACAGTAACTCCATCATAGGATTAAATGTGTGTATGTGTGTGTGTGTGTGTGTGTGTATCACACATAGAACAAAGTCTGGCACATAGTAAGTACCCAAACAATGCTAGCTAGGATTACCAAGACCTATATGTAGGATCCTGGGGAACATAAAAATGAATGAGGCACCTGCCCTTGAGGAGTCTCTAGTCCAGTAGAGGAGACAGACGTGCAAACAGAGAGTTACAAAATGTGTGATAAGTGCTATAATGGAAGTGAGCATAGGATACTGGAGGAACAGAGCAGCAGGACCCATGAACTCTGTCGGGAAAGTCACAGCTTCACAGAGGAGAGCATGTCCACAATGGGTGGTGAAGGGGGGGGGGGGGGGGGGGGGGGGGAGCTCAAAAGACAGAGAAAGAAAGAGGATTTATAAATCAGTGGTTTACTCAAAAAATATCTTACATTATTTTCTTTGAACTCCTTTTTTCTCAAGTGTCTTATCTGGAAGCCCAAATATCTTACCTGGAAGTGGGGGGTGGGAGCTAAAAGCCCACAAATTTGGACCCCTTTATCTTTTACATGGTCCCTGAGACACTTCTGCAGGAAAACCAGGGCTCCCCCAAATACTGTTTGAAAACGACCACCACAGGTAAAGGGCAGTCATTGGCATGCTGAGTAGGGGAATAACACAAGGGGTAATGGAGTAGACTGGGTGTGTTAAATAAGATTAAAAGGAAATAGGGGAGGGACAGCGGGGGGTGGGGAGTTGGGGAGAGAGAGCATGGGGGAGAAATGCCAGATATAGGTGATGGGGGAGGAAGGCAGCAAATCAGACTGCCATGTGTGTACCTATGCAACAATCTTGCATGTTCTTCACATGTACCCCAAAACCTAAAATGCAATAAAAAAATATATATATATATATATTTTTTTTTTTTAAAAAAAAAAGATTAAAAGGCCCCAGTGCCACTGTGTCAGTTCAGACCCTCCGTGCTTCACCTTGACTATGTTACAATAGCCCGCTCACTGGTGTTCCCACCTTCATACTCTCTCATCTACTCTACCTTCCTCTATATTGCTATACAGGTACTGTTTCTAAAACACACAAACAGGAGCAGGTCACTTCCTTGCCTAAAAAACCTTCAATGCCTTAGTGTAAAGTGACCTCTCAGCATGGCATACAAGGCCTTTCATTCACAATCTGACCTCAATCTACCATTCTGGTCTCATCTGTCACTATTAACATCATTAGCACCTCTCCTTTTATCATACTCTCTGCTCTATCCATAGGGGATGTCTTATTGTGCCCCAAATACAACATGCTCCCGTCTTTTTTTTTTTTTTTTTTTTGAGATGGAGTTTTGCTCTTGTTGCCCAGGCTGGAGTGCAGTGGCACGATCTTGGCTCAGTACAACCTCCGCCTCCCAGGTTCAAGTGATTCTCCTGTCTCAGCCTCCCGAGTAGCTGCGATTACAGGCATGCACCACCATGCCTGGCTAATTTTGTATTTTTAGTAGAGACAGGGTTTCGCCATGTTGAATAGTCTGGTTTCGAACTCCTGACCTCAAGTGATCCACCCACCTCGGCCTCCCAAAGTGCTGGGATTACAGGCGTGAGCCACTGTGCCTGGCTGCTCCCATCTTTTTTTAAATATTAATATTAAAGTAAAAATGTTATAAAAGTAAACATACACAAATAACATCCATTTTTCTTTCACCCAAGTTTACCCATTGTTAGCATCTTACCCCGCTGTTTTTTTTTTCTTTTGTTAATATATACTTTAAGTTCTGGGATACATGTGCAGAGCATAGGTATACACATGCCATGGTGGTTTGCTGCATCCATCACCCCGTCATCTACATTAGCTATTTCTCCTAATGGAATCCCTCCCCTAGCCCCTCACCCCGACAGGTTCTGTGTGTGATGTTCCCCTTCCTGTGTCCATGTGTTCTCATTGTGCAACTCCCACTTATGAGTGAGAACATGTGATGTTTGGTTTTCTGTTCTTGTGTCAGTTTGCTGAGAATGATGGTTTCCAGATTCATCCATGTCCCTGGCAAATGACATTAACTCATCCTTTTTTATGGCTGCATAGTATTCCATGATGTATATGTGCCATATTTTCTTTATCCAGTCTATCACTGATGGGCATTTGGGTTGGTTCCAAGTCTTTGCTATTGTGAACAGTGCTGCAGTAAACATACGTGTGCATGTGTCATTATAATAAAATGATTTATAGTCCTTTGGATATATACTCAGTAATGGGATTGCTAGGTCAAATGGTATTTCTATTTCTAGATCCTTGAGGAATCACCACACCGTCTTCCACAATGGCTGAACTAACTTGCATTCCCACCAACAGTGTAAGAGCATTCCTATTTCTCCACATCCTCACCAGCATCTGTTGTCTCCTGACTTTTTAATGATGACCATTCTTACTGGTGTGAGATAGCGTCTCACTGTGGTTTTGATTTACATTTCTCTAATGACCAGTGATGATGAGCTTTTTTTCATATGTTTGTTGACCACATAAATGTCTTCTTTTGAGAAGTGTCTGTTCATATCCTTTGCCCACTTTCTGATGGGGTTTTTTCTTGTAAATTTGTTTAAGTTCTTTGTAGATTCTGGATATTAGCCCTTTGTCAGATGGGTAGACTGCAAAAATTTTCTCCCATTCAGTAGGTTGCCTGTTCACTCTGATGATAGTTTCCTTTGCTGTGCAGAAGCTCTTCAGTTTAATGAGATCCCATTTGTCAATTTTGGCTTTTGTTGTCCTTGCTTTTGCTGTTTTAGTCATGAAGTCTTTGCCCATGCCTATGTCCTAAATGGTATTGCCTAGTTTTTCTTCTAGGGTTTTTATGGTTTTAGGTCTTACATTTAAATCTTTAATCCATCTTGAGTTAATTTTTGTATAAGGTATAAGGAAGGGTTCCAGTTTCAGCTTTCTGCATGTGGCTAGCCAGTTTTCCCAACACCATTTATTAAATAGGGAATCCTTTCCCCAGTGCTTTTGTCAGGTTTGTCAAATATCAGATGGTTTTAGGTGTATGGCGTTATTTCTGAGGCCTCTGTTCTGTTCCATTGGTCTATATATCTGTTTTGGTGCCAGTACCATGCTGTTTTGATTAACTGTAACCTTGTAGTATAGTTTGAAGTCAGGTCACGCTCCCTTCTAATGCCTTCATGTCTTTATAATTATTGCTCCCTCTACCTAGAATGTCTCTTCTCACAAGTTCCTACACACCCTTTAAGACCCAGCTCAAAAGTCACCTCTTCTGTGAAGTCTCCTATATCTATAGGAGAGGCAGTATGCTAACATAGAGGATTGTGGAGCCAGACTACTGGAGTTCAGATTCAGGCTGATATTTAGCTGATACACACTGGTTTAGTCACCAAGTGTGAAAACCCTGAAATATTTCTATCTTAGTTGGCACATAGTTTGCTGCCCTGAACCCATCAGCTGTTGCCCTAAGGGTCCACTGGATTTCCATGGGATCCAAGGGTCAAAGCCTGCTTTAGCATGGGGCCTCCAGGTCCTTAGCTCCAGAGCTGTGGCCATTCCCATCCTGATTATGCAATTGGTTTAGATTGTGAACACCACTCCTAGTTTCCAAAGCCTAGCTCCGCCTCTCATCAGCTGTATAAACATGGGAGTTATTTCTTATCTGCAAAACAGGGATAACAGTACTATCGCGTGGAATTGTTACGGAGATTAAATGAGTTAATACACAAAGTGCTTAGATCACTGTCTAAGCACTCATTAAATGCCAGCTATGAGTATTATTTATTCTTTTTTCATCATCACTGTCATCTATTGAATGCTTTCTCTATTTCAGGAAATTTCAATATGGCTTGTCCAAGTTCACGTAACTACTTTACGTGGTTCTTTCTCAGCACACACAGGTTCTTCCCTCAGTGGCTCCAGGATTTTTAAGTAGGAGGAGCTCAGGAGTGGCTGGGCAGGGGGGGCTGCATTTGCAAACATACTTCTGCTGCTTGGATTGCATATTAATACATACCATCAGTAAGAATGCAAAATTCTCTAAAGTTGCTTTTATCCCAACTTTTCATAAAATCGAGAAAGCATCAAATATGAGTTTTATCTGTATTAGAGCTGGAGGCTTTGAGGGCCTTCTTCAGAGGAGAACACTATAGTCATGCCCCCTGAGTGCCACTTTTATACTCACAGCCAGTTGTTTTCACTACTCTTCTCTGGCTCAGCACTTTTCAAACCCTATTCCGAAAAGCTCCCTCAGGGGTCAGCCTTGCTGAGGGTATTGCAAGAGGCAAGAGGGGGAACAGGGCTGGGGATAAGAAGTAGGGTCACACTACCCTCTACAACACCCAGAGTATCTTCACAGTAGTCTGGTAAGTCATATAGGGCTTTCAGGTGAGCTTTCTTTGGAACAAAGGGTACTTTGATTATGAAAAATGACATAATTCAAAACTATTGCTGTAGAAACCTTTGCCCCAAGTTGTCCAGGTGTTTGAGTTCATAATTGTGAGTACGTGGCAGGTTTGTCCGCAAGAGTTTCTTGTGGCCCAAGTTACACCTTCCCCTGAGCTGACCTTGTGCTTTTTAAATTTCTACCCCCCATACTCCTATATCACAAGTGTTTACCCAGTGTCCGAGATTCCTCATGTAGAGGGCCAGGAGTAAGGAGGCAGTAGCTAGCTTGGAAGCTTTCTCCTGGACATAGTCGTATTCCTGCAGGCTCATCTCACAGATGTAGCGGGACAAGGTCAGTGTCTTCATACTGGTGTGGATACACTAAAGGAAATGAGAAGACTGGCTCAGAAATCAATTTAGAAAACCGGCACCAAGCAGAGGACTACCTCTCCAGTATCTCATCCCAAGTCTCAGTGGCCCTCTGTTTGAGTAATGTGCCTCTCTCCTGCAACCATAACTCACCTCATCTTCCCTACCCACAAAAGCAGACTCCTTAGCGGGAATTCTGAAATGGTCAGTGGGATTTGCCACCTTTAGGATTTTAATCAAATTATCAACTGTGTGTATGGTACTGGCCCATATCCCCCCCTTGCTATACAGGTCATCCTTTAAAGGGCCAAAGTCCTCCCACCATGACTCTGTACCTGGTCCTCCCTATGAGGTGTTCCATAGTTCAAAACAACCTTTTCTCTTTTTCTTGTTTAAACTTATTTTTTTTTAAAGTATAAACTATCACACACACAAAGAGAAAAGTACATCACACACATTTGCACAATACAATGAATTGTAAAGTGACCTCCCTTGTAACCAGTACTCAGGCAAAGAATAAGAATATTGCCAGCATACCCTCAAAGCTTTCCACGTGTCCCTCCCTGATCAAAGAAACGTTTCCCCCTCCCCCAACTCTGTCCTCACCTCAAAACCTTATAGGCACACTGTGGCAATCTGCAACTCATGCCCGCCCGCCTCCCACTGTTTCATAGAGATTGCCAAACTTTAACCTAGGAGGTTGGATAGAGAGGAGAAAACTCCCTGCCCCCTGTTGTCTCTTTCCCCTTCACACCACTCAGGCAGCCACTCTGGGTATAGAGGAGACTAACTCAGCAGTAGGAGAATGAAGATGTGTCTCTTCTCTCTTACCTTAGCATATCTGCGCAGAAAATGATAGGCAATGGGAATGTTGATGTCAAATTTTAGGACGTTCAGGATGTGGACTTCCATCTTGAGTATCTCATCTCGCTGATAATTATCATCACAGATGTACACGAAGTCATCCACACAAGGTGCGTTGGGCTCCTATGGGTGGAGAGGAGAGGAGGTGACAACCAGACAGACAGCCCTGTCCTTTCTGCTTAGAGGTAAAAGTCACAGGGGGAGAAGGGCGAAGGATGGAAAGCAATCACATTTCCTGGCATAAATCTTCAGGGTAGCTCTGAGAGCCAGCTTCTGGTTGATGTGAGTGGCTCATCAGAAAAACTAAACCAAAGAAAGGACAGGAGAGGCCTGCCCCAAAACTGTACCATCACCACCAAATGGAGGATAGGGCCTCCTGGGGTGGATTCTTACAGTGCCAGAGCAACATAATGGGACACAGGGCCTAGGAGCAGCAATCTGCCCTCTGAGAATCACGCATGGGAAATCTGAGGCCTACTCTGGAGGGAGGGGACAGAAGGAAGCCACAGAAAGGGGAGCTAGAGATAGAAAATAAGCCTGTGTTTTGTGTCCTAGTCTAGGGAATGAGTAAGAATGTTTGCGGAGGGCAATACTGGGTACCTGGCAGTGAGAGAGTGGGGAGAGGCAGACAGGCACAGAGGGAGCCTAAGCAGAGACAAAGGTCTGCAGTGGGCAGAGGGTGGGGGAGGCGCCCAGAGGTCAGACAAGGAAGGGCCAGGCCAGGCTGAGGGTGAGAAGAACCTCTGTCTGGGGAGCACCTTCCAGTGCTCTGCCCTCTGGAGGTCAAACATTGGTTTGGAGAGACAATGAGGACACAGGAAGGCCCCTAACTCTTCTTCCTACCTGCAGCTTACAGCCCACTGCAGCCTTCTTTCCCCCACCTTTCCCCTCTCAATTTTCAGATCACAGAAAGGACCAACCCTCTGGTTTGGCAGACAAGGAAACCAAGGCTCAGAAAAAAGTGATGTGCTCAGGTTCACACAGCAAGCTGGTGACAACACCAGGGCAGGAACCTCTCTCTTCCACTGCTCTGGGCAATGCATACTGTCTCCTGTCTCTCCTTATGCCATCTCCACACTTCCCCTAAACAAAAGGCTTTCTGTACTACTTAATCCTGTGAGAGGAAGACACCCCTCCTCCACAGGACTTGGTAGGGCCGTCTGTCCTGGCCAACAGAGGAGGGGTGCTCCAAGTCCCAGAATTTGCTAAGTGCCCACCCCTCCCTCTCTCTCCTCTCTTCCACTTCCACCCTCCTTTCCCCTTTCTGTTGGCCAGGGATCACTCACAGGGTTCTTAACGCCACTGAGGCTAAGGTACAGCATAGCTCTCCAAGCCACAGAGAGAGCCAGCAAGGGAGAAGGCAGGAGACAAAGGGAGAACAAGGGAGGTAAGGAGAGAGGAGGGGGAGTTGGGCATGGGGTGGGGAGGGAGGGGCAAGAAATGTGTGAGAAAAGCCACTGACAAAAGAAAAAGACAGTGACTGAATAAATGAGGAAAGAAGGAAGAAGATTGGGAGGGAAGAAGGAATAAGAGAGGGAAAACAAAAGGAAAAAGGAGGGAGGGGAAGGAGGCAAAAAGAAGGGAGGGGAGAAGAAGGGAGGAAGGAAGGGAAGAAAGAAAAGAAAAGAAGGGAAGGAAGGAGGGGGAAGGAGAAAAGAGGGAGAGAATAAAGGAGGGAGGGAAGGAGGGAAAGGGAAGGAGGGAAAAGGAAGTAGAAAGGGAGGTCAGGAGGAAGGAGAAAAGAAAGGAGGCAAGAAGAAAGCAGGGATGGAAGGAAGGAGGAAGGGAGGAAGGGTAGAAGGAAAGAGAGGGAGGGAGGGAAGGAGAAAAGAGAAAGGGAGGGTAGAAGGAAAGGGAGAGAAAAGGAGGAAGGAGGGAGGGTAGAAGGAAAGAGGAATGGAGGGAGGGAAGTAGAAAACAGGGACCTGAGGGAAGGTAGGAGGAAGAAAGGATGGAGGGAGACAAGGAGGAAGGCGGGAGGGAAGGAAGGAAAAAGGAGGGAGGGGAGAGCAAGTAGAAGGAAAGAGGGTGGGAGGGAGGGTAGGAGGAAGATGGAGAAACAGAGGGTAGGAGGAATGAGGAAAAGAAAAGGAAGGAGAAAAAAGGGAAGAGAGAGGCTAGGAGGAAGGAGGGAGGGAAGAAGAAAGGAAGAGAAGGATGAAAAGGAGGGAGGACAGGAAAGAGGAAGGGAGAAAAAAGAAGGAGAAAGAAGGGAGGGAGGGAAGGGGGCAGAAGGAAAGAGGGTAGGAAGAAAAGAGAGGGTAGGACGAAGAGGGAGGATGAGAGGAAAAGAGGTTTACTTGGCTCGTGATTCTGCTGGCTGGATCATTGGGCATCTGGTGAGACTTCAGGACACTTCTACTCATGTGCAGAAATCACACAGCAAGAGAGGAAGCAAGAGAGAGGAGAGAAGTGCTAGGCTCTTTTTAACAATCAGCTCCCATGGGAACTAATAGAATGAGAAGTCATTCACCCCAAACACCTGAGGGCACTCATCTATTCATGAGGGATCTACCCCATGACCCAAACAACTCCCAATAGGCTTCAACAACATTGAGATCAAATCTCAACATGAAGTTTGGAGGGGCAAACATTTAAACTATAGCACTGGACATGAAAAACAGATTTATTTTCCAACTGAAGCCTGGCCCCTAGATTGTCTTTATAAATTACCCAGCTTCAGGTATTCTTTTATAGCAACACAAAACAAATGAAGACATCCAGCTTCTTTGACTAATAACAGATTAAAAATAAATAAAAAGTAGCCTAGCAATAAAAATAAAATTAAGACTGTGTTTCTCTGAAACTTTGTTAAAATCACTGAAAGATTTAAAATGTGCTGCAGAATAAATAGATTCTTTCAGCTAGACAAAAGAGGAGGGAGGGAGGAGAAGAGGGATGGAGAAAAAAAGGAGAGAAAGAGAGGATAGGAGGAAGTAGGGACTAAAGGAAGGTAAAAGGAAGGGAGGGAGGAAGAGGGTAGATAGGAGAAGGGTGGGAGAGAGGGTAGGAAGGAGGGAGAAAAGGGAGGGAGAAAGGGAAAGACATAAAGGGAGGGAGGGAAAGAAGAAAAAGGGAGAAAGGAAGAAAGGAGAGAAGGAAGGAGGAAAAAGGAGGGGAGAAGGAGGGTGCAGAGGGGGAAGGAGGGTGCAGAGGGAAGGTAGGAGGAAGGAGGGAGAAAGGGGAGGTTAGGAGGAAGATGGGAGGTAAGCAAGGAGGAAGGAGGGAGGGAAGGAGAAAGAGAGATGGAAGAAGAAGGGAGAAAGAAAGGGTAGGGAGGAAGAAGGGAGAGAGGGAGGGAGAGGGAGAGATGGGTAGAAGGAATCAGAGACACAGAGAGAAAGAGGAAGGAGAGAAGGAGGGAGGAAGGATGAGGAGAGAGGAAGGAGGGAGAGAGGAAGGAGGGAGGAAGGAAGGCAAGGAGGAAGGAGGATAAAGGGAGAATAGGAGAATGGAGGGTGAAAGGGAGGGTACACGGAAGAAGGCAGGGAGGGAGGGGTAGAAGAAAGAAGGAAAGGAGGGGAAAGGAGAAAGAAAGGGAGAAAAGCAGGAAGGAGGGGAGAAAAGGAAAAATGAGAGAAGAAGGGAGGGTAGGAGGAAAGAAGAATGGAAGGAAAGAGGGAGGAAACGAGGGGGAGAGGGAGGAAAGGGAGGAAGGGGAGAGGGAGGGAGAAAGAAGAAGAGAAGGAGGGAGAAAGAAAAAGGGAGAGAGAAAGGGTAGAAGGATGGAGAAGACGAAGAAAAGAAGGAAGGAAGGGGAAAGAGAAAGGGAGAGAAGGAAGGAGGAAGGAGGGAGGGAAGGAGAAGAAGGAAGGAAGGAAGAAAGAAAGGAAGGGAGGTTGGGAAGAAGAGGTACTGAGGGCAAAAAGGAGGAAGGGAGGGGAAGAGAAGGAAGGAGAAAGTGGGGACGGAAGGGAGGGGTAGGAGGAAGGAGAGTGGAAGTAAAGGTAGGAGGAAGGACAAAGGGAGGGAGGGGTGTGAAGAAGAAGGGAGAGAGGGCAGGATAAAGAAGAGACTGAGGGAAGGAGATTAGGGAGGGAGGAAAGGAAGAAAGAGGGAAGAAGGAGGATAGGAGGGAGGAGGACAGGAGGAAGGATGGAAGGAAGGAGGGAGGGAAGGAAGGAGCGATAGGAAAAGAGGGAGGGAGGGAAGCAGGAAGGAAGGAGAGAGAAAAGGAGAAATGAGACAGGGGAGGGAGGGTAGGAAGAAGAATAATGAAGGGAGGGAAAGAGGAAGGAGGGCAGAAAGAAAGAAGGAGGGATGGAAGAAGGGAAGGAGGAAGGGAGAAGAGAAAGGGGAAAAACAAGAAAGGGAGAAAAGGAAAAAGGGTTGGAAGAACCAGGGACTAAGGGTGGAAAGAAGGAAGGAGGGTGGAGGGAAGAAGAAGTAAGGGAGGAAGAGAGGGTAAGAGGAAGGAGGGTAAGAGAAAGGGGTAGGAGGAACAAGGGTAGGAGGAAGGATAAAAGAAGAAGGGTGTGAGGAGGAAGGGGAGGGAAGGGGGAAGCAGGGAGGAAGAAAATGAGGAAGAAGGGGAGAGACAAAGGGTGGAGGAAGGAGAAAGGGAGGGAAGGTAGAAAGAAAGGGACTGAGGGAGGGTAGGAGGACAATGGAGGGAGGAAAGCAGAGGGGAGGGAAGGAAGCAAGGGGAAAGGGGAGGGAGAATGGAAGGAGGGAAGAAGAGAGGGTAGAAGAAAGAAGAGAAGAAAAAGGGAGGAGAAAGGAGGGAGGGTAGGAGGAAGGAGTGGGGGAGGGAGGGAATAAGGAGGGAGAAAAAGGATGGTAACACAGAGGCAGGAAGGGAGGGTAAGAGGAAGGAGGGGGAAGGGAAGGTAGGAAGGAGGAGGGGGAGAAAGGGGAAGGAGAAGAGGGAGAAGGGCATGAAGAAGAAAAATAGAAAGAAAAGAAGGAAGGAGGAAGGAAGAAAGGGAGGCAGGAAGGAAAAAGGAGTAAGAATAGAAAGAAAGAGCATGGGAAGGAGGATAGAGGTAGGGAAGATGGGAAGGAGGAAAGGAGGAAGGAAGGGAAAGAAGGAAGGAGGGGACAGAGAAAGGGAGGAAGGGACAGTAGGATAAAGAGAGGAAGGGGAGGGAGGTAGGGAAGGAGAAAGGAAAGGAGTAGAGGAATGGAGGAAGCAGGGAGAGAGAGGTACCAAAAAGGAGGACCTGAGTAAGGGTAGGAGCAAGGAGGGAGGGAGGGAGGCAGGCAAGGAAAGGAGGGAGGCAAAAAAGAAAAAGGAAGAAGGGTAGGGGTGTAGGAAAAAACATAAGGGAGGGAGGTAGGAGGAAGAAGGGAGGAGAGGGAAAAGGTAAGGAAGGAGGAAGGAAGGAAAGGAACAGAGGGAGGAAGGGAGGAAAAGAGTGAAAGTGAGGGAAGAAGGAGAGATGGAGGGAGGAATAGAAGAAAGGAGGGGGAGGGAGGGAAAGAAGGAGGGAGGAAGGAAGGAGGAAGGGAGGGTAGGAAAAGAGGGAGAGGGTTAGAGGAAAGAGGTTGGAAGGAAGGGTAAAGAAAGGAGGAAAGAAAAAGGAGGGAGAGAGGAAGTGTAGCAGGAAGAGGGAAACTAGGGGAGGGGAGGGAGGGAAGGGGAGGAGGGGAAGGAGGGAGGAAGACAAGAGGTGGGAGGAACAGAGGGAGGGAGGGAGGGATAGAGAAGGAAGGAGAAACTAGGGAGGGTAGGAGGAGGAGGGAGGGAGGGAGGATAGGAGGAAGAAAGGTGGAGGGAGGATAGGAGGAAGGAAGGTGGACGGGAGGGTTGGAGGAAGGAGGGAAGGAGGTGGGAGAGTGCGAGGAAGAGAGAGAGGAAATAAGGAATGATGGAGGGAGGGGAAGGAGAAATGAGGGATAGAGGGAGGGAGGAAGAATTAGGGATAGAGGGAGGGAAGGAAGAAAGAGGAAGGGAGGGAGGGAGGAGGAACAGAGGGAGGGAGAGGGAGGAATGGACGGAGGAGGGAGGAAGAGAAAGCGGGGATGGAGGGAGGAGGAAAGAAGGGAGGGGAGGGAAAGAAGGAGGAGGGGAGGGAGGTGCGATGAAGGAGAGAGGGAGAGCAGGAGGAGGGAGAGGGCAGGAGGATGGGAGGGAGGGCAGCAGGAAGGAGGGAGGGAGGGTGCAAGGAAAGAGAGACTGGGGAGGGTAGGAGCAAGGAGGGAGGAAGAGAGAGAGGGAGGGTTGGCGAGGAGAGACTGAGGAGTGTAGGAGGAAGGAGGGAGGGAGGGAAGGAGGGAGAGAGGAAAGGAGTAAAAAGGGAGGGAGTATAGAAGGAGGGAGGGAGGGAGGGGTCCTGTGGGGATAGGGAGGAAGAGATAGAGCTAGCAAGGGAGAAAGGGAGTGAGCTAGGGAGAGAACCAGCCAGGGAAGAAGAAAGGCAGGGAAGAAGAAGGAGTGAGCAAGCCACACAGGGAGAGAGCAAGGAGGGAGGAGGGAAGGAGGAAGGGGAAAGAGATAAAGGGGAGAAGGGGGATCCTACGAAATTTGGAGGAAGGGAGTGAAAAGAGGGAGCAAGGGACGGAGGGGAAGCAAGTGAGGAAGGAGAGAGGGAGGGAGGGAGGCAGGGAAGGAGGGAGGGAGAAACAGGCAAGTAAAAGAGGAAGGACAGAGAGGCAAGGAAGAAAAAGAGGGAGTCTGGCAGGGAAGAAAGCAGGTGAGGGAGCAAGGGAAAGAGGAAAGGAGAGAGCTAGCTAGTGAGGGGGGAGTGTGTAGACTAACCAGGAAGAGAGAAACTTATCCACCAAGCGAGAGAGGGAGCCTGGGAAGAAAGCAAGGAGGGAAGGAAGAGGGAGCCAGCAGGTATGCGAGGGACGGAAGAAACAAGGGAGGAGTGAGCAAGGGAGGGAGGAGTGAGCAAGGGAGGAAAGGAAGACAAGAGAACAGGGACCAAGCAAGCTGGCACAGGAGGAAGGTACAAATGAGGGAGGAAGAGAGGGAGGGAGAGCTCTAAGTGAGCAGATGAGTTGGGGCAACAAAGGAAGGTGGGGTGGTGAGTGGAGGAAGACAACACTGGGATAGGGCAGGTGACAGGGAAAGGAGGAGAGGAGGAAGGGAGTACATTAAAGAGGGAGAGACTGAGGTACGGAGGGAGGTGGGGGAAGAGCCAGTAAGTGCTTGGGGAGGAGAGGGAGGCAGGAGCTGGGGAGTGAGTGAGAAACAAACCTAGAGTTTTAAAGTTCTTTCAAAATGCTTGGTAAAAGCTTGTCACCTCTCTGTTCCCAAACCCTAAGGCTTCCTACAACTAGCCTAGCTTAACAGAAAATGAAAGTTGAACAAGATCAGTTAGCATCTAGGGAAGGTGAATCAGAGAGGTTAGTTAGATGGATTATGGTCATGAAGAAAAGGCCAGCTACTCACTTTTATACTGCTACTTCCCAAATTACTATTTCACCTAGACGATCTAGACTCATTGTCATCGACACCAGGCCATTTTCTCTTAAACGTCTCCAGCACCCTGGTTAGGTAATACTTTGTTATATAAGCAGATTGAGACTCCACCAGATGGGGATGGAGTTGGTGGGACAAGAAAATGGTGGAGACAGACAATCATGGACCAGAAGGAAGCTGTAAAAAGAACTACCCATTTAATTAGGTGATGCCCCACATAACACATCTTCAGATAAAAAACGGAAGAACCTTGCTGATGCCAGGAAACAAATACACCACCATTGCCACCAACACCAGCTTCTCTGCTTTGGAAGAGGGACAAAAAATGTGGCAAAAAAATTATTTCTTATGTATGTAACTGTATACACGCATATTGGTACACATATACACAAGTGTATACACGTGTGTATATATGTACATATAAATATATGTATACACAGTTATACATCACTTAACAAGAAGAATATCTTAGGAGAAATGCATCATTTTCATTATTGTGTGGGAGGATCACAGGTACAAGTGCATCCTCCAAAAACCTAGATGGTACAGCCTACACACCCAGGGTATATGGTATAGCCTACTGCTTATGGGCTACACACCTGTACACATATGACTGTACTAGATACTTGTAGGCAATTGTAACACAATGGTTATTTGTGCATCTAAGCCTTTCTAAACAGAAAAGGTACAGTAAAAATACAGCATAAAAGATTTAAAATGCTACCTGTTTAGGCACTTACCACGAATCGAGCTTATGGGAGCAGAAGTCGCTCTGGGTGAGTTAAGGTGAGTGAGTGGTGAGTGAATGGGAAGGCCTAGGACATTCCTGTACACTACCATGGACTTTGTAAACCTGTACCTGTACAATTAGGCTACACTCAACTTATAAAAAATATTTCTTCAATAATAAATTAACCTTAGCTTACTGTAACTTTTTATTTCATAAAACTTTGACTATTTTTTAATAACAGCTTAAAGCACACACAGAGTATAAATTTGTATAAAAATATTTGCTTTCTTCATATCCTTATATATAAGCTTTCTTTAAAAAAAAAAAACCTTTTTTAGAACAGGGTCTCATTCTGTCACCCAAACTGGAATTCAGTGGCTTGAACAAAGCTCACTACAGCCTCAACCTCCTGGGCTCAAGAATTCTCCTGCCTCAGCCTCCCACGTAGCTGGGACCACAGGTACGTGCCACTATACACAGTTAATCTTTTTAATTTTTTTGTAGAGGATGGGGTCTCACTTGCTGCCCAGGCTGGTCTTGAATTCTTGGGCTCAGCAGTCTCTTGCCTTAGCCTCCCAAAGTGCTAAGATTACAGGCATTGAGACAGCATGCCTGGCTTTGCTTTCTACTTTTTTAACTTTTTTAATTTAAAAATGAAGACACAAACACACACATTAGTCTAGGCCTAGAAACGGTACAGGATCATTACAATATCACTGCCTTCCACCTCCATATCTTGTCTCACTGAAGTTCTTCAGGGGTCATAATATGCATAGAGCTAGAGCTGTCATCTCCTACAACAATGCCTTCTTCTGGAAAACCTCCTGAAGGACATGCCTGAGGCTATTTTACAGTTAACCTTTTTTTGTTTTTTTTTTAAGTAAGTAGTAGTATACTTGTAAACCACGTCAGGCACAGTGGCTCACACTTGTAATCCCAGTGATTTGGGAGGCCAAGGCAGGAGGATGGCTTGAGGCCAGGAGTTCAAGACCAGCCTGGGCAGCAAGTGAGACCCCATCCCTACAAAAAACTTTTTGGAAATTAGTGAGGCACTGTGGTGCATGCCTATAGTCCTAGCTACTTGAGAGGCTATGGTGGGGAGATTGCTTGAGCCCAGGAGTTTGTGGTTACAGTGAGCTATGAGTCAGGTCATTGCACTCCAGCCTGGGCAACAGAGTGAGACCTTGCCTCTAATTAAAAAATAGTAACAAAAGTATAGTGAACACATAAACTAGTAACAGTTTATATCATTATCAAGCATTATGTACTATACATAATTGTATGTGCTATACTTTTATATGACTTGCAGTGCAGTAGGTTTGTTTACACCAGCATCACCATTAGGAGTAATGTATTACATTACAATGTTAGAAAAGCTAAGAGTCCCTAGGTGATAGGACTTTTCAGCTCCATTATACTCTTATGGGACCGACCATAGTATAAGCAGTCCATCGTTGACCAAAGCATTGTTATGTAGTACATAACAAGGAATATATATGAATATATATTCATTCACTGGGTTAGACAGAAACCTGATTAGTTTTCCAGGCCATAGGGACTCAGGCTCACCTCAAATTTTGCTGCAATCATAAAAGCAGTGGCACCAAGGAGTTGTAACTTATCCTTCCTGCATACAGCCTTCATTAGGTACAGATCCACCAGTTTTACTGCCAAGTACAGGGTCTCATGGGTCATCTGAAAGGATACCTGGAGGAATATACACATGACACAGATCTGCATATTATCCAGCTCCAAAGTCACCTCCAGACAGATCTAGCTACCTGGACTGTGTGCAACATCAAGAACAGTCCTGGCTAGCTGGGACTCTGCTACGAATGCAGAAACTGCTTTAGCTAGGTTCCTGTGTGTATCTCCTGTGCCTCTGAGGACACTGGCATTATCTATCCTTACAAATTTGGGTAGTTGACCAGCTTTACAAATCAGAGAGAAATGCTCTGCCTTCTCTATGAGAGCCTTGAGTGGACATATCCTCTCCCCTTGATCTTTAATACTTAGATTCCTTTTTTCCCCATTTGCTGCCAACTTGCATGGTGACTTCCCAAAAGAGATGTTTATTTAGCTCTGAAATAAACTCATGTATTAGTTTACCCATATACTACTTTCTTTCCCAATTAGATATGCTATTAAAATATATCAATTGAGAGCAGTACCAATAGCACAATTTGGAAGCGGGCTCAAAGACTAGAGAAGTCAAACTGGGATTAAAGTATTAATAATATAACCTCCTTCCCTTCTTTCTTTTCTGATTTTATTTGGGTTCTTTCTCATTTTTTTCTTAGTCTAGCTAATGGTTTGTCTATTTTTACTTATCGTTTCAAAAAACCAACTTTTTTGTCTTGTTGATCTTTTGTATTTTTTTTAGTCTGTATTTCATTTTTTGGTCTCTATTTCATTTGGTCTTTATTATTTCTTTCCTTTCTACTAATTTTGGGTTAAAGCAGTTCTTGCTTTTCCAGTTCCTTAAGGTGCCTTGTTAGATTGTTTCATATTTGTTGATTTTTAAAATAAAAATTTGCTATGAAATTTCCTCTTAGTACCACTTCTGTTTATCCCGCAGGTTTTGGTATGTTGTATTTCTATTTTCATTTGTTTCAAGAATTTGATTTCCTTCTTAATTTCATTGACCTATTTGTCATTCAGGGGCATGTTTTTTAATGTCCATGTATTTGGACGGTTTCCCAACTTCCTCCTGCTATTGATTTCTAGTTTCTTTTTCTATTCATCCTTCACCAACTCCACAAAACCATCTCCTATAGCCCTAGTCCCATAGTTTGTGCTGGCCCATGCAGTATCTTTCTGCAAATTAGAAAAAAAGTACCTTCTTCGGGTGAATGAAGCCCTTCAAGCATACATCTATCAAGTAGAATAATACATTTATATGAATTAGCCAAAGGTTACTCCTGCCTCAGGGCACAGAGGCCCCCAGCCAGGATGTACAGCTTGGCAAACAAAGTATGAGCTAGATTCTATTGGTGGCTTCGGCCTTGGCTAGAGACCTTGTTGTAGGCATAATTTGTACAAGAGTCCCACCCAATCTTCAGTGCTACTTCTTCCTCACAACGCCTTGGGTTCTTAGAATTCAAGAATAAAATCTGTCCTCATCCAACGACTCAACCAATGTGTGAATATTCTCTTTAACATCTCCACCAAGTAGTTGTTTAGGTCCTGCCATACAAACCTCCAAATATAGCCCAATCTCTTTTGAATGGCTTTAACAGAAAATTATTCCTTATATTGAGTGACATTACCCTCCCCATAACTTTCACTTAATTGGACCTCCTCTTGTATAGGTTACTCTTAATGACTGGTACCTAGATGATCAAAAAGTAGGTCAATGAGAAGCACTGGAGAAACTGAAGTATATTTTCATGGATGAATAATTATAAGATGGTCCAATATAATGGTTCAGCAATATATTACATTTACATATATATATTAAATTTCTGAATAACAGAAATACCAAGAAACAGTTCCTACTGTTTCTGGAATATGGCCCTGGATCTACTGAGAAATCTGTTCTGTGTTAGTTTCCTATTGGTGCCTGATATAATTTGGCTGTTGTCCCCTCTTGATCTCATGTTGAATTGTAATCCCCCAATGTGGGAGGTGGGGCCTGGTAAGATGTGTTTGGGTCATGTGGATGGAGCCTGCATGGCTTGGTGCTGTTCTGGCAACAGTGAGTTCTTGTGAGATCTGGTTGTCTAAAAGTGTGTGGCACTTTACCCCACCCCTTTGCTCCTGCTTCGCCATGTGACAGCCTGCTCCTGCTTTGCCTCTCTACCACAAGTACAGGCTCCCTGAAGGGAAGCCAAGCAGATATCAACACCATGCTTATATAGCCTACGGATCTGTGAACCAATTAAACCTCTACTTTTTTTTCTTTAAATTTTTGTAGAGACAGGGTCTCGCTATATGTTGCCCAGGTTGATCTCAAACTCCTGGCTTCAAGCAATCCTCCCAAAGTGCTGGGATTACAGGCATGAGCCACCATGCCCAGTCAAGCCTCTGCAAAAGAAAAATAAATCCTGGGACCCCAAAATCACTAAGCTAAAGAGAAAAGTCAAGCCGGGGAACTGCTTAAGACAAATCTGCCTTCCATTCTATTCAGTCATCCCTCTGCTCACTGAGATAAATGCATACCTGACTGGTTCCTTTGGTAAAGCTAATCAGAAACTCAAAACAATGCAACCATTTGTCTCTTATCTACATATGACCAGGAAGCCCCCTCCCCACTTCGAGTTGTCCCACCTTTCCAGAGTGAACCAGTGTACACCTTACAAATATTGACTGAAATCTCATTTCTCCCTAAAATGTATAAAATCAAGCTGTGCCCTGACCACCTTGGGCACATGTCATCAGGATCTCCTGAGGCTGTGTCATGGAAGCAAAATAAACTCTCTAAATTGACTGAAACCTGTCTCAAATATTTTGAATTAATATCTCTTTTTAAAATAAATTACCCAATCTCCGGTATTTCTTCGCAGCAATGCAAGTATTGCCTAACCCAGAAAATTGGTACCAAAGAATGGGGCATTGCTGTAAAGATACCTAAAAATATGGAAGCAACTTTGGAACTGGGAAGCAGGTCAAGGATGGAAGCATTTGGAGGGCTCAGAAGAAGAGAGGAAGAGGAGGGAGTCTGAAACTAAAGGAATGTCAGGAGAAAGGGATGGGAAGAGCCCATGCATGAGAAAAGTAATGACTACCACTTTAAGTATCAAGAAATTACAGTCAGGTGATTATGAAAAATAAAAAGAGGCTAGGAATGGAAAGCAGCAGTTCTCTAAGGATAATGCCTCTGTGAGCAAATGCACAGCCAGTGCTTGCATAGCCTCCTTCTAGTACCTCACATAGGCACTTGGCCACTTATGCATGCATGCATGTTGGTATCAAGTGGCAACATCAAAGTGTGTGCATTATATCTGAACGAATGGTTAAAATCTAGAGTCAATAAATATTTAAAACAGCAGCTGTGTCACTTATAGCAATTTTCCTTTCTTGAATGTAAGGCGAAACCCTTCTAACAAAATTCTACCACTTGAAACCACGTAGAACAAGTCTAATCCTTCTTGTGGCAGGCCTTTAACTACTGAAGATAGTTATTATGTCTCCTATAAATCTTCCCACTCTAGACCAAATAACTGTACTTCCTCTAACTATTCTTCACATGATATGTTTTCAGCCCCCTCAGCATCAGGCTCCAAATGAGAGTCTTTGTGCTGGTCAGAGTACACTGGCAGTGCTCTAGGTAATTTCAAGCAGCTACAACAAATGTGGACAAGAAACCCTTCAGCACATTAGCAAGATTCTGTCCTTTCTTCACAAGTGCCTCTGGTTAGAACACTCTTCCAATTCTTCAGAAACAACTCTCTCCATATCTAGAAGTAGGTAAGAGGAAACAATAGGGAAGTGACAAATCAAAACTATAGAACATATAAACAATATTCTTATTCTTGCACTAGGAGACAAATCTGATAAATCCACCTCAAATTCCAAAACTCAAAGATCACCTTCTACAAATACAAAGAAAATCAATCATATATACACATATAAACAAGTAATTTTTAAAGGAGAAAATTCCTGAAGATCAGAGCAAGTGTCTATCTATGACACTTGCTCTGAGTTCTTTACTCCAAAGAACTGGAATATACTTTTAAAGAGTAGACGCTCAACAAGGTCTAGAGAGGACAATGAATCTATGAAAAGAGAACATTCTGGGACCCAGAAGACTTGTTTTCTGATGAAAAAAGGGACTAATTTAAACAATGTAATGGAAGCAATGAACAGCATATTAGATACTGCCAAAACCAAATTGATTATTCCAAAGGCTACCTTAACATATTCTCCCAGAATTAAGAGATAAAGAAAGTTGAAGATATTGAATAATAACTTAGAGGGAATAAATTCTGGACACACACACACATACACACACACACACACACACACACACACACACACACACACGGGAGAGAAAGGCAGAAGGGTAATAATGTCAAAAAATAAAAGATAAAAATTTATCTGAGTCAAAAGAAAGAATGAACTTTTAGATTGAAAGGACTCACAATATATCAGACAAAATTAAGGAAAACAGGTTTACACCTAGAAATGTCAAAAATAATTATCCATAGGGAAGATAACATATTAAATAATAATAATCTGGATCTAAAGCCTAGACTATTTTAACTAAAACCAGAAGAAGATAAAATATACAAATTATCTCATCTTACTTGAGGGGAAATTAACAGACCAGGTCTATCAAAAGAGTTGGTTAACTAACTAAAGACTACATTCACATTAAAGGGTATCATGCAGCAGTTTAAAAGAATATGGTAGATCTATACTTATATGGAAAGATGACCCAGGCTTATTCCTAAAAAAAGCAAGGTACAGAGCAATGTGTACAGCATAACCTATTCATATTAGTCATACAACCAAATATCATATAACCCACACCCATTAAAAGCTATATTTCATGTATTGCTCATATAACTTAGGATTTTAAAAGAAAGGATAGAAAAAACCTTTAAAAAATGTGATAAGACACACAATAAAGGATCTGTAAGGATACACCCTAAACAATTTATAGTTGCTAACCCAGAGTTAGGAGAAAAGATTACACACACACACACACACACACACATATGAACACTTACACATATACACTGTGAACAGCTGTAAACCTGAAACAGCCAATCCTTCTGGATGGATCCTCAGTGGCTAACTGGGCCTAAATTTAAAATACAGCCCAAGTGACCATTTGCTTACTAGAGGTCATATAGGTGCTCAGAGGTCTACAGAAAACTCACACCTTTTTTAACTTTGAGACTTTTGGAATTCATCTGCATTGGCCAATGAGGGCTCAGCTGTATTTAACCAATCAGAACTCACTCTGTGTACACCATATACCAAATGAGAACTAAGCAAGTTTGAATATTTCATTTGCATGAATAGACCTAATTGGCAACCTGGGTGGTAACTTGGAAAACCTAAACGCTTAATTTTTTCTCCGAGAGCACACCTTTGTTTTACACTGTAAGGTTGCATCTCCTGGTTTGGAAACTGTTCACTGGAATAAAGCCTCTTTCCTCAAAATTCCTTTTCAGAGAATTTTGTTAAACAATGTATATTATAAGCGCATATTAATTTTTCAGTTAAAATATTGTATAGATCAGGGAGGTAAAGGTAGGATAGCAGAGGTAAAGAAATGCCAGGAGAAATTAACTAAACAATAATATTTGTGGGTAGTTACCATACTACTCTTAGGCTTTGATAAATTAGAAAAAATAAATTAGAATATAAATTATATATTAAGCCAAAATTAATATAACGAATCATTGTACCCTATAGAGAATACAGTTCTTCAGTGAATCATTTATAAAAACTTATTATATCTAAAACCATGAAGAGAAACCTTATTAACTTTAAGAAAGAAATTATCATTCAGATCTATATTTTCAGATACACAATGAAATAAATCTAGAAATTGATAATAAAAGGATAAATCAAAGGGAAAGGAACAAATTTTTAAAATGTTTTGTTTTTTAAATAAAATAAGGAACATATTTTATATTTATTTTTAAAAAAGGAACATATTTTAAGCACTAAAAAAAACAAGATCAAGAGGAAATAAAAATTGCAACTCCAGATTATTGAGAAAAATCAAGAGAGCTGTAACACTATTTTTCAAATAAATGGAATATACTCAGAACTAAGAAAAGAAAAATGTATAGGCTTTGGATCTTTTGTTATTAAGAATAAAACAGACTAAGCATTCAATTCAAGAAGTAGGGAAAGACAACAAAACAATTCTTAGTAAACAAGAATAAAATAAAAATAAAAGCAGATGTTAAATGAATTTTTAAAACAGAAAAATGTATACATTTACCCATTAGACTGGTTATTGAAAGACATGAGAGGATTTTTTAAAAGAGAGTTGTGAGGAAGAGAGCATGTATATATGGAATGCGGCATTGTGAGGAGGTAACACATTAGATACACTATGAATGAGAAGGTGAGTCATTACAAAGGGTTATAAATGATACTATGTACAATCTATAACACTTCATGCAGGAAACGGGATATCTTTTTAGAGAAATATGATTAAAGCCTACTGCAGTAGCTCATGTCCCTATAATCCCAGCGCTTTGGGATGCTGAGGTGAAGATCATTTGAGGTCAGAGTTCAAGACAGCCTGGCCAACATGGTAAAACCCTGTCTCTACAGAAGGGTACGAAACATTAGTAAGGAGCAGTAGTGGTCCTGCCTGTAATCCTCAGCTCCCCAAGAGTTGGACAGGAGAATCGCTTGAGCCTGGGACGTGAAGGCTGCGGATAACTTCTGAGGATTCCGCCAAGCTGAACTACAGTCTGGGCAGAAGTGAGACCCTGTTACTAAAGAAGGGGGACTTGTACTATGGCCACGGATGGGACAGCTCCGGAGCAGGCCCAGCAGGAGTGGTGCAGCGAGCCAGTGACCTCTGTCATTTCCAACTATGAGGTATCAGGTTCATCTAGATGGGACTAGTTGTACAGTGGTTGTAGCCCAAGGAGGGCAAACCAAGGAGCAGGGTGGGGCGCTGCCTAGCACCCGGGAAGTGCAACAGGCTGGAGGACCCCTCTCCTTGCTAGTGGAGCCATGACGAGAACTTTTTGGCCAGCTTAGCTCTCTGGTTACAGATCCTACACTTCTCCACAGTCTTTTGCAGCCCACAGACCAGGAGACACCTGCCAAGGCAAACAGCCATGGGTTTCCAGGCGCGGGGAGTTGGGCGGCCAGCTTCAGCTGGCACCATGGATTTCCAGGCACAAATATAAGTAGCCATTTTAGCTGGCACCTTGAGTGCCTCCGAGGACAGAGCCACCCATTCCCCTGGAAAAAGAGAGGCGGAGGGCTGAAGGCACGGAGTGAGGTGATCAAGCTCGGTCGGTCCCACCCCACAGAGGCCAGGCGGACTTTGAAACCGATTGGCTGGATGTTTGCCAGCCCAGAGCACAGCAGTTTGAGCTCAACCCGGACCTGGTTGAGCTCTTGTAAGGGAAGGGCAGTCCACCAGTTTCCCAGACACTTGTCCGTTCTGCGGCAGTCCGCCATTACCAAGGCCAAGTGCTAAGCCTTCCTATGTAAAGACGATGGCGAAGAAGTTTACACAGCAGCTGCCAGGCAGAACCTGTGAGGCAGGTCGAGCAATGTGTCTGCAGGCAGACTGTTGGTCAGACTCCCTCCTTACTAGGCAGGGCATCTCTAAAGAAGGGCAGACAGTCCATGGGGGACTTATACGCCCCACCTTCCCGGGAAGAGCATATGGGAAGGGGACAGTTTCGAAGTCCACTGCAGCAGACTTGAACATCCCTGCCCAGCAGGCTCTAGAAGGTGCAATGTAGTTCCCAGAACAGCACTAGAGCTCTGATAAGGAACAGACTGCCTCCTCAAAGGCTCCTTGAGCCCCCATATATCCAGAGGAACACCTGTCATACTAGGACAGCTCTGACATGTGGTCAGGAAGTCTTTCTTCTGGGACCAGAGCTGCCAGAGGAAGGAACAAGCAGCAATCCTTCCTTATTCTTCCAGCCCCTGAGGATGATTTACAGGCAAGCCAGGGTCTGAAGTGGACCTCCAGCAAGACCCTGCAGCACAGAGGCTAGTGACTGTTGAGAAGGAAGAACTAGAATAACAGAAGAGAAATAGCTTCAACATGGACCGCAGAAAGGGATTACGTCCACTTAGAGTACACCATCTGAAAGTCACCAAGCTCAGAGGCCAAGGGTTGAGATAGATACACGCAGAGGGGATGAGAAGAGAACCAGTGCCAAGAGGATGAAGATCACAGAAGCCAGAATGCCTCTCCTCCTCCAAGAGGGATCACAATGCCTCACCCCAGTGGCAGGGAGACAAGGGTAGATGGAGGAATGGTTCGGCGAATTCAGCAAAGAAGAGTTAGGAAGGGTGGGTTGATGACAAACTTATTTAGCTTAAGGGAATATATTTTATCTCCAATGCAAAGAAACTAGAGAACGTTGAGAAGGTGCACAAATGCTGAGCTGGAATGACCAGCTTACAGAAGAACATAAGCGTCTTGATGGAGCTGAAGGACGCAGCGCGAGTTGTTTGTGAAGCATTCACAAGTTTCGACAGCTGAATGGATGGAGCAGGAAGGAAAGGATGTAGGAGGATTGAAGATGAGACTTAGATGAAGTGGAGTGGAGAAGGCAACATTAGGGAAAGAAGAGTGAAAAGGAATGAACAAAGCCTACCAAGATATGAGATTATGTGAAAGAACCCTGTATATGTTTTGATCAGTGTGTAAATAAATGAGGAGAATAAATCCAACTAGAAAACACTCTTAGGATGTTATTGCAGGAGAATTTCCCAACCTCAGCAGACAGGCCAATATTCAAATCCAGAAAATAACAAGACCACCACGAAGATTATTCCTCAGGAGAGCAGACCCCAAGGAACATAAAGTCGTCAGATTCACCAGGTTGTCAAATGGAAGGAAATGCAGGGCAGCCGGGGGAGGCACAGAAGGGGAAGTCCATGAACTAGCAGTAGATCTGTCAGCAGAAACCCTGCGAGCCAGGAGGAGTGGGGTTAATGTCAACATGCCTAGAGAAAAGAACTTTGACCCAGGATTTGAGTATAGCCAGCCAAACTAAAGCCTCATAGTGAAGGAGAAATAAAATAGCTTACAGACAAGCAGATTGCTGAAGATTACGTCACCACAGGCCTGAAGAGTTAGGTCGAGGAAGCACTGAGACATTAAAAAGCATGACCAGTACCAGTCACTGCAAAATGTGCCAGTGGTAAAGACACAATGAAGAACTGCATGGACTGTGGATGTGGTGCTGGAGGATGTATGTCTGTGGATTTGGGATGGATTTCTGTAGATGGCTATTAGGTTTTCTTCGTGCCAAGATCTGAGTTGAGTCCTGGATATCCTTGTTAATTTTACTATTCTCATTGATCTGTCTAATATTGACAGTGAGAGTCTAAAGTCTCCACTATTAGTGTGTGAAGTAGATCTGTCTTTGTCCAAGTCATTAAGAACTTGCTTTATGTATCTAGGTGCTCCTGTATTGGGTGTGTGTGTTGCAGTCGTTAGCTCTTCTTGTTCCATTGATCCCTTTACCATATGTAATGCCCTTCTCTTGTCTCTTTAAGAGATCTTGTTGGTTCAAGTCTCTGTTGTCAGAGCTAGGATTGCAATTCCTGCTTTTCTTTTGCTCTCCCATTTGCTTGGTGATCTCCTCCATCTCTTCATTTTGAGCCTATATGTGTCCTTACATGTGAGATGGGTTTCCTGAGTAGGCACACTAATAGGTTAGTCTATGCCATTTGCAGTGTATAACTAGCTGGGGCACATCATTACATTAAGGTTTGAATATTGTTATGTGAATTTGATAGCCTGCAGTTTTGATGCTGCACTAGTATCTACCATAGTAACATCTCTTCGTTTGTCGATATCTATTTACCATTTGGTATGTTTCTAGAGGATCACTGGTCCTGGTATTTTCCTTTCTATGTTTGAGTTTCCATTTGGTACGTTTTTGCAGTGACTAGTACTGGTTGCTCCTTTTTCTATGTTTAGTTACCATTTTGGTTACATCTTTGCATGACTGGTGCTGGTTGCTCCTTTCCATGTTCATACTTCCTTAGGAGTTTGTAAGGCAGGTCTGTTCTAGTGATGAAATCTGTCAGCAATTGCTTCTACTAAAGGATTTTACTTTTCCTCCTTCACCTTATGTGAAGCTTCGTTTGGCCAGATTGTCAATTTATGGGTTCGCAGTTTCTTTCTTAGAGATAAATGACCCCACTCCCTTCTAGCTTGTAAGAGTCTGCCGAGAGATCCACTGTGAGTGTGATGGTCTTTCCTTTGTGGGAACATCAAAGCCTCTCTCTGGCTGCCATTAGGATTCTTCCTTCATTTAGACCCTAGTAGATCTGACAATTATGTGCCTTGGGGTTTACTCTTCTTCAAGGAGTATCCTTGTGGTGTTCTATTATATTCCTGGATTTGAATGTTGGCCTGTCTTTCTAGGTTTGGGGAGGAACTCTCTCTTGGATAGTCCTGAAGTGTTCCAAGCTGGATTCCATCACGTTAGGGTACACAGATGATGAGGCGTCAGTATCTTTCATGATCCCATATTTCTTGGAGGCTGTCTTCAGTTTCTTTCACTCTTTACTACTAATTTTCCCTTTTTGTTTATTTCATTGGATCGTGTTCTCTCATCCTTTCTTCTGTTCCATGATTCAGCTGTTGAAACTATGGTGCCTCGTGAAGTTCTCCTGCTGTGTTAGCTCCATGAGTCATTTATGTTCTTCTCTAAGCTGGTTATTCTGGTTAGCATTTTGTCTCATGTTCAAGGTTCTTAGTTTCTTTGCATTGGTTGGACATGGT